>JAVJIF010001454.1:0-443296 GCA_038442645.1 Agave tequilana
CTCAACGGTCATATTTTTGACCGTTGGCCGGTCGACCGGCCAGTCGACCGGAAGGTCATATTTGACCTTTCTGCCTGCCAACGGGTAGATTCTTTTAGGGCCTATTTATACCCCATTTGAGGGATGTTTTGGATAAGGTTTTTAGAGAGAAAAATTTCAGATCTTTTCAAGTGTTTTCAGCAAAAAGTTTTTGGGTTCAAATTCTTATTCTCTATTGTTTTTAAAAGTGTTTGTTATTTCAAAGAAAATTGTCTTTTGGGAATTTGTTTTTGGTCTAAAAATTCTATGTCTATTTGGAGATTTTTCCCAAGTGATTTTCTTTGTTCAAAACACTTTGTTTTCTCACACTTGAGCATATCTTCTATCCTATCTATAGGATCCTTGTTTTTGTGAGAAAGAATTAGTTTGTGGTTGTGGAAACCACCAAGTTGTAAACCCTCCTTGATTTGTGTTATCCCTCTAGTGAGAGGTGATTGTAGGTATCCCTCTAGTGAGAGGTTGATAGTGGAGATTGTGTGGTATCCCTCTTAGTGAAGAGGTGAATTGTGTTGTTAGTGTTTTGTGCCTATCCCTCATTTGTGAGGTTGATTTTGTGGTGGCTTTGTGCCTAACCTCTAAGTGTAGAGGTTGTGTTTGTAATTGAGAGAGGAGTTGTGTACTCCCGGTTGTATTGCCCCGAATCCTTAGTGGAGATTCCCTGTGTGGAATCCGGTGTGGACAATTTAGTGGAAATCCTTCTGTGTGAAGGCGGGGACGTATAGCTGTGTGCTTGAACCTCGAACATATCTCGGTGTTTGCGTTTGATCCACTTACTCAAACTCTCTTTTATATTGTGCCTTGCATCATTTCATATTGCTCATTCATATATTATATGCTTGGCTTGTTTGTGTGTGCCTCACTTGTGTTTAACCACGAGAGCTTCATATAGCACCTCAACTCTTATTCAGAGGAATCAAGAGGAGTTAGTCCAGAGCCCTTCACCGGGAATTCAGCTACACTCGTTGGTTACATTAAGTGTGTTTCCATTTAAGTTTTATTTCCGCATTTTGTTCATAGATTAGCCGTACACCTATTCACCCCCCTCTAGGTGTACTTACAATTGGTATCAGAGCCTACGCTCCTGATATTAGGTTTAACCACCTAGGAGTGTGATCTTTATTTTGCTAATCTATCAATTTGCAATAGCACATTTATATTGTTTTCACACACTCATGGATTGCTTGTCACCTCCCATGTTTGATGTCTCCAACATTGACATGTGAAAATTTAGGATGTCCATGTATCTAAAACCCTAGGCTTGCATGTTTTCCTTGCCGCTACCAAGAAATCCTATCTTGGTAATAGCAAGCATATAGAGGCCAATGCACAAGCCCTTGAGGCACTTAGAAGCCCGCTTAACAAAGATTATCTTATGTTGGTTTCTAACTGTGATTCCGCCTTTGCAGTGTGGAACACGTTGACCTCCTCCGAGCTACAAACGCCCAACATTGTAAAGGATGAATCTAGTGGAGAATCCGAGCAACAATGCTACATGGTCCAAGGGAATGACTCCCTTGAGGTATATTCGGAATCTCAATTAGATGATGATGATGCTAGTTCTTCTAGTAATGATTATGTTGATCCAAATGCTTTGAATGAAGAACTTTCAATTGTTTGTGAAAAATTGTTAGAAAAATATAATCTTTTGAAAAGAAGAGTTTTGAACTAAAAGAAGAAAATAAGGATTTGTGTTCAAAATTAGATTTGATTTTGCAAGAGAAAGTGAAAATTTCTAATGAAAGGGATTCATTGAAATCTAAACTTGAACTTGCCCTAAAAGAAAATGATATTTTGAAAAATAGAAATGATTGTAATGAAGTTTTGAAGAAAAATAAAGTTATATCTTCAAAACTTGATTTTGTTGTAAAAGAAAATGATTCTTTGAAAATCAAAATTGATTAATTTCAAAAGATTTAGAAGTTTGCCTAAAGGAAAATAAAATTTTGAAAATTGATATTGATTCTCATGTTTGTCATGCTAGTGTAGCTTCACTTTCTAGCTCACCTATTGCATGTCCCTCTTCTTCTATAATTAAAAATAATATATCTATGCTAAAGAAGAATATGGATTGTTTGGGCTCCACTTTGAGCCAATGTGTCATAAACATATACGTTTGGAATCTATGTTTCGAAAGAAACAAGTTCCATCTTTGCATGCACACAAACCACGGCATACACATGCTTCGCACGTTCATATACACAACACGATGTATGCTCATGTGTACACTTGTACACATTGTGGACATAAGGGCCACCTTACTAAATTTTGTTATGATAAGATACATGATGTAAATTTAGCAACTAAATTTGTTTGGGTTAGGAAAGCAGCTAACCCCCATGGACCAAAAGAGTGTGGGTACCAAAGACCACCCTATTGTATTTGATGTAGGTGTGGCCTCTCGCATGACGTGAGAGTAATGGTGCCTTGAGGTGGATGCGTTCCGAGCTTAAAGGGAACTATTTGGATGCATCACTTTCAAGAGATGTTTGGTGGGAGGACCACCTCGGTTTGGAGATAAGGAGATGTACCCTCATTGGTTTTTTGTAACGGTCTCTTACTCCTCATTTATGTTTACATGCTTTTCATGTCATTGATTTTTAGCATGTTTTGATGTTTCATGATTAGTATGTTATATGCCATGATATTTAGATTAGTGATATACATGTTTAGTTATTTGAGACACTCATGTTTAATATGGATTTATATCTTTGTGTTCTCACATTTGTTTTAACTAATGTGTATGTCCTAGATCTATACATATGCATGTACATAATGATCATATGTATGTTTATGAGTTGTTTGTTTTGATTTCTATGCTTCATATTTTGATTACATGTTTAGATGTTAGCTTTCACTAAAACTTAGATATATACTTGTACAACTAGTGAGGCACAAATAGATCATTATATGTTTGTGCTTGAAAGCTCATTCGTACTCATTAGATGTACTAGTATAGCCTAGTTTTGATTATTCATACATTTGACTTGTATTCCCATATTGTACATGTTTTTCATGTTTATATGTTTAGCTTCATGTATATGTCTATTTTGTCTAAACTATTAGCTATACATATACATCCTTGAGCCACTTGCCTTCATGCATATACTTTTGTGGACTCGTTTATATTTGGATATGTATGTATACTTTAGTTTGTACATGACATACATATACCTTGAAGGATTCTAGTTTTGATGATTTTCATGTTTTTAAGGAATTTTATTGAGCTAAATTGACTATTTTCATGATTATGTTTTTCACATAACTTGTACACTCATATTATATAATGTTTTATCATGATTTTGTTTTCATGAGTACAATTTGTGCTATATAGATTTTGAGTGTTTGGTGATTAAGTGATTTACATATTTTTCATGAAATATGTTTTTATTTTATTCCTTGCTTGAAGGATTTCGTACTAGTTTACAAATTTTTCTTACAACTAGTTCGTATTCTTTATTTTGAAAGAGTTTTCAATTATGCTAAACTATTTTCAAACCTATTTTTGAAAACCCTTTCCATTAAAGGGCGGTTGGTTGGGCGACCATGCCTTGTATGCTTATTATTGAAAATTTTTTTAAAACATGTGCATGAAATGGGTGGTAAGTAATATGAGTTTATATACTTGATCTTATTATATTTTCAATTAGTATCATTGGATCTTTTCAATTGGTATCACTATTGACATTTTTTTGTATACTCATATTTTTTATATATATGTATGCTTACAATTCAAATAGTATCATTTTGATTGGTATTTAATTTTCAACATATATATATGCTTTATTTGTGCTTACTATATCACTATATCTTTAAGCACAGATTTTAGTTATGCTAAGCTTGATTTCTTAAATGACTATTATATTTCAATTGATTATGTTTCAATTGGTATCATATACAAGCTTATGCATCGTTTTATTTAGTTTTTCATAAAGGGGGAGAAAATTCATATTTCACCTTTCAATTGGTTTTGTTATTTTACTCCCACACTTTATGCTCAAAATGATTTATTTACTTACAATTGGTATTTAAATTGGTATTTACTTACAATTGGTATCTATTGGATTTAAATTTATATAAAAACATTTGTTTTATGTACCTTCAATCGGTATGTTTTGTTTTATTTATTGTAAATTGATATCATGATGCACTCAATTGATATATTTTTTCAATTGGTATCATAATGTTTTGATTTGATTTCACCCCTTATTGATATTTTTTTTGTTTAAGACAAAAAGGGGGAGAACATTGTTTTATTATTTTCTTGACCCTTTTGTTGATGATTGACAAAAGGGGGAGAAGTATTTGAGTTTAATATGCATGTTTATTAGTTATTTGAAAGTTTATATCAAATTATTGTTTATTTGTAAGTTTATATCAAAGTTGTTTCATATGATATTTTTTATTGTTGGTATCAAAAGCTTTTATTGATTATCTTCCAATTGGTATCAAGAATTTTTATTGATTGAATTTTTTATTGATTGGTATCAAGAGCTTTTATGTTGCTTTTGTTGATTAAGTTTTCACATTAAAATTTTTATTGGTATCAAAGCAATTATTGAGAACATGTTTATTTTAAAAGGAAAAGGAATTTATTTTAAAAAGTTTAATATTAAGAGCATGTTCATTCATTGTTTTATGCATGTTGATGCATATCCATGTTTAGTACTCATTACATATATTTATTGTTTATTACTATGCATGAGTTAAGGGGAGCTTCTTTGAAGCTTAACTTTAATCCATGCATATATAACTCCATGAGTTTTGTCATCATCAAAAAGGGGAGATTGTTGGCCCAGAGGCCTTCCACTCTAGTTTTGATAATGATTAACTCATGTAGTTATAGTTTACTAATAATCTTGTGATATTTAATTTCAGATACTTAACCAAGATATTAGTAGGTGATTAGTTTCAACAAAGGTGTTTTAGAGCTTTCACATGGTGATTCAAGAGCTCGAGTGTCAAAGTTTATTTCTAGTACTCGTTGGAGTCAAGCTCAGTGGATCACGTTTGGATCGAGTCAACTTGGAGACGTCGCTCTACAAGAAGACTTCTGTACAGTGTTTAGTTAGTGTTTAGATCCATTGTAAAGTTAGATAGTGTGGTATGCTCAAGTTCACAACACACACACACACACACACTTGTTTAAGTTTCATATTTTGGTTTTCGGTTTTTGGTTTAACCGATCTTAGTTTTCATGAATAGGTAGAATCAACAAGTTTACATAGTTTAATGTATATTAGATTTGTTTTATATAGATATATGCTTCAACTATTTAAAAAACTTAGCTTGATAGTCTATTTCATGAGTTTGGAGTTTTGGTATTTTAACAAAACCTATTTTCAGATTTAAATGTCAAAAACAGTGATATATATATTTTCATGTGTATTGGATTCTATCCATATACTACATGCTTAAATGTTGTTTCTATATCATGTTTTTGTATTTGGACGAGTTTGGACAAAACGATTTTCCATTTCAAAATCATAGTTTTTGAAAATACGGAATTTGGTTTTCGGTAAAATTTCCATAACACAAAAAGAGTTCAAAATGTTTGTAACTTAGTTTGATTTTTACTCAAACAAGTTTGTATTTCAAAGAGAATATAAGAAATTATTTTTGTAGATTTTTAGAGATTTTATGGGATTTAATTGGATAATAAAAACCCAGTTTTAAAGTTCTGAAATTGCCCTGCCAAGCTCTGGCGGTCGACCGGGCCGGTCGACCGACCCAGAGTCGGTCGACCGGATAGGTCGACCGACGTGCACAAGAACGTGCACGCTGACCAGCCATTAGGAGGTTGACCAAGCGGTCGACCGACTGAAAGTGCCCCACTCTCGGGTGGGGGCGGTCGACCAGACGGTCGACCGTAAGGCTTGGCACGGTCGACCGAGCGGTCGACCGGACAGAGAGCAACTGCTCTCTGAAATTGGCGCGATCGCCCGGTCGACCGGCAGGCTCAACGGTCATATTTTTGACCGTTGGCCGGTCGACCGGAAGGTCAATTTTGACCTTTCTGCCTGCCAACGGGCAGATTCTTTTAGGGCCTATTTATACCCCACTTGAGGGCTGTTTTGAATAAGATTTTTAGAGAGAAAAATTTCAGATCTTTTCAAGTTTTTTCAGCAAAAAGTTTTTGGGTTCAAATTCTTATTCTCTATTTGTTTTAAAAAGTGTTTGTTATTTCAAAGAAAATTGTCTTTTGGGAATTATTTTTGGTCTAAAAATTCTATATCTATTTGGAGATTTTTCTCAAGTGATTTTCTTTATTCAAAACACTTTGTTTTCTCACACTTGAACATATCTTCTATCCTATCTATAGGATCCTTGTTTTTGTGAGAAAGAATTAGTTTGTGGTTGTCGAAACCACCAAGTTGTAAACCCTCCTTGATTTGTGTTATCCCTCTAGTGAGAGGTGATTGTGGGTATCCCTCTAGTGAGAGGTTGACAGTGGAGGTTGTGTCGGTATCCCTCTTAGTGAAGAGGTGGATTGTGTTGTTAGTGGCTTTGTGCCTATCCCTTATTTGTGAGGTTGATTTTGTGGTAGCTTTGTGCCTAGCCTCTAAGTGTAGAGGTTGTGTTTGTAATTGAGAGAGGAGTTGTGTACTCCCGGTTGTATTGCCCCAAATTCTCAGTGGAGGTTCCCTGTGTGGGAGTCATGTGTGGGCAAGTTAGTGGAAATCCTTTTATGTGAAGGCGGGGACGTAGAGCTGTGTGTTCGAACTCGAAACATATCTCGGTGTTTGTGTTTGATCCACTTACTCAAACTCTCTCTTTATATTGTGCCTTGCATCATTTCATATTGCTCATTCATATATTATATGTTTGGCTTGTTTGTGTGTGCCTCACTTGTGTTTAACCACGAGAGCTTCATATAGCACCTCAACTCTTATTCAGAGGAATCAAGAGGAGTTAGTTCAGAGCCCTTCACCGGGAATTCGGCTACACTCGTTGGTAACATTAAGTGTGTTGTCATTTAAGTTTTAATTTCCGCATTTGTTCATTAGATTAGCCATACACCTATTCACCCCCCCTCTAGGTGTACTTACATGTATATATGTATGTATGTATGTATGTGGATATATATATATATATGTATGTATGTATGTATGTATATGTATGTGTGTTTATATATATGTGCATATATGTGTGTGTGTGTATGTACGTAATAGGTACATACCCATCTCTCTCCCCCTTTTAAATATACTTATATAGGTACATATCCATCTCTCTCTTCATTTTCATTTTCTTTCCTCCTCCTTCTCTTTTCCTCCAACCAACAGCAGCAGCCGTGACCCCTCCCTTGGTCGGCCACCCTAGCGCCGACAAGCCCATGTACCACCACTCTAGTGATCTCCTCCATTTCCACTCTCCAACAAACTCCCCACAACATCTCCGCCTTCATATCACAGCCTCCTTCATCACTAAAACAACCCATAACCACCATCTTCTCCACCATCTCCTCCACCACCGACACCATCGCGTCCACCACTAACTCATCAAGCCCTCATCCTCGACAAGTTCTCCCATTCTAGCTGTTCCTCGGCTTCTGAAATATCACTTTCTCCAACTCCATTTTCATCACTTTTACTACACTTGCACCCCCACTTACACCCTCCTCCTCCTCTTCCTGGGCCCAAGGCGCGGCCAGCCAGGGCGCCGCCAGCCAAGTTGCTAGCCACCAAGCTGGCAGTACCTTACCTTTCCTTCCTTCCTTTCCCTTTTTCTCTTTTCTCCCTTTCTTTCTTTCTTTCTTTCCTTCTTTTCCTATTCTGCACTCTCCCACCCTGCTCTCTCATCACTCTCTCTATCTCACTCTCTTTCCCTTGCTCTCCCACTCTCCCTCTATCTATCTTGCTCTCTCTATCTCTTTCTTTCTTAGCCTCTCTTTCACTCCCTCCCTCCCCCCCTCTCTCTCGGTATGGCTAGACGCGAAGCTCACCCCAAGTCCAAGTACTTCCTTAAAGAGATTCTCGCGTTTCAATCTTCGAGACGCGGAGCATAACTACCGCGTGACGCTATTCCTACGTTCACGTCTCTTGCATCCGGATATCTGCGTGACGTGATTCTCGCGTTTCTGACCTCCGCGTGACGCGACCCCGCATCCACATTCTCTCTTTCTTTCTCTATATGTATGTATATTATTATATTTGAACACATACGCGTGTTGGTTACATGGAGTTCCGGAGTGCGAGATTTTCACGATGTTTTTAGTATATTAGGCAAGTGTTCTCGCTTTTCTGGATACCCCGCATAGTCGGGCATTTTATTATATTTTCTAAGAATTTTGTATTATATTTTCGGACATGTGTATTAGTACCGGTATGATGTATCTATATTTTGAGGGCTGATGCCTGTAATAGTATAGACGATATTATATCTGTATGTTGTTTGTTCTAACGCTTGTGCAAGTACTCTTGCCTCTGAGCCCAACCTCCTGGCTTAACTATTCTGCAATTTTACGACAATATCCGTGCTTAACTTCTCCGAGGTTTATTAAAGTCCTCTAGACTTCTAGCTATGTCTGGAAAGGCAGCTTAGCACTGAGCGTTTTACCACTAAACACGCCTAGGCGAGACTCTGCCAGATTTTAGACTCGCATCTTAATCTGAGTCATCTCTGAGCTCCATAAGGTGCTTTAGTGATTAAACTTTTGTAACGCCCCGATCCTGGCGGATACGGAGACGTCACTGCAACGTATATACGCAAGTCAGAAGTACCTTCGCGTATATACGCTAAGCATCAGTACCGGCAAGAATCAGAGTACGGAAGCAAGTGGTGCATTATTCATTCCAACACATGAGTACAATTACAAAGTTATCACCAGAGGTGATCCAATATTACATGAATATCACATCACTGATATGCGCAATTGCGGGAATACAAGGAAATACACAAGTATGAACAGTATAAAGGCACTCATGAGTTTATAAAAAGGAAAACTCGAGAGGCGAACAAGGGGCCTGGAAGGATAGAGCTCTGAACGGTCTGCTGGAGATCCACGCTACCACTGCGCCACTCTGATCAGCAACAGGGAGAATCCACACGCTCCAAGCTCCAAGACCTGGACGTGAGGTCTAGGGGAGTCAGTGACACTCCCAGGCGAGTGTGATATGAAAGCCAAGTGGCGAAGCAGGATGAGCACAAGTGTGCGTATAACAAATGATATCAAGTGGGAAGTACTCATGATATGATCAGATAAGATCAGAAGACAGGAGGGTTAGAATACAGGTAGAGAGCAGGTATGAACAGGTATAACATAATCATCATAAAACAGGAAATCCGATATAAAATCCGATTACGAGCAAAACCGATTGTACAAGCTTAGGTCACGGCTCCATGAGACTAGTACATCGAAGGAATAATCCAAACAAGGAAACCCTCATCTATATACCTTTATCTCATATCATCGTAATCCAAGTGCATACAACGGAGTTACAAAGTGGTCATAACAGGAACACATAACAGACATAACAGGAATAACAAGAGTCATAACAGGAACACATAACAGGCATGACAGGAGTACATAACGGGAGTCATAACAGGAATCATAACAGGAATCATAACAGGAGTCCAATATTATTATTACTCGTCTGACCCATATATCTCGGTATGTGTCCAGGTGTACTCCTCAACACACATACATCCATATATAAGCTAGGCGAGGGTTGTTAACGGAAGCAGATGGAGAACTGATAGCACTTCTTATAGTAGTTCCCATACACCTGGGACCAGTTTGAGGGCCCTAAGTCCCCCTAACACGCATCTTCTGTGGGCCCAAAGTCCCACTAACACGAATCGTCAATATTTTATTCCATTACTATAAGCAAGGTATCATTCCGGCATCCATCACTTCCTCCCATTCCCCGTGCAAGTTGTCCTTTTTATGGCTTATTAACATAATTATCAGATTACAGAAACGAGCAGGATCATAACTGGAATACATAACAAGAATCATAACTGGAATCATAACAGGAGATCAGATACTACATTCCCGTTATCGTGATAATTATAAGAATCAAGTGTATCATGCTTGGTGTCAAGTGATAGCATGATAGGATGATGATATTTAGCAGGTGACAAGTCATGTCAAGAGATTGATAATAGTCTGGTGGCAAGTCATGTCATAACAAGGTCTTGCCAAATGATAGCATGTCAGGTGGTCAGGTGATATAAACAGATATTAAACAGTAGCATGTAATTGACAGGTATGAAGTAATGGCATGGCAAGTGTTATCATATCAAGTAAACACATGGTAAGAGAAAAAGTAGTAAGCATAACACAGGCATGGTACATGCACAAGAATGAAGCTACCCTAATACAAGCAGTTGCAGGGCAATACATAAACATGGAAATATGAAGTTATTGGCACTTGGCCACTCAATACAAAAGCATGGAAATATGAAGTGAAATACTTATCGACCCGACGAAACGGGGAAACTCAAATGGAGGCGAGAGCGAGAACACTCGCCGAAATAAGAAAGCAAGAGGATAGCGAGAACACTTGCCGAAATAAGAAAGCAAGAGGATAGCGAGAACACTCGCCTAAATCACCAGAAATGCCGAAAGGTCCGAAATCCACGGAACTCGGGATGCGCCAGAATTATGGAAGGAGAGAGAGCACAGGGAGACGCGGTTTTGATGGTGGTGGTAGTTTGGAGAAGGTAAAGGAGGTGGTGGAAGCTTTGGTGGAGTTTTGGAGTTTGTGGTGGTTTCCATGGAGATGGAGGAGGAAGAAGATGAAGGTAAAGGGTTGGAGAAGTTGTAGTGGTGGTTGTGGTGGTGGAGATGAAGAGGAGTTGGTGGAGGTTTGGCTTTGGTGAAGTGGTGAAGAGAGAAATGAAATGAAATGGAGAAGGAAAGGTATTTATAGGTTTTGGATGTGTGAAGGTGATGCAAATAAATAAAAGAGAGGGGGTTATTTGCAAAGTGGAGGGGGTGAGGTGTTTCTCTTGACCAATCATGGCCTGCCATGGAGATGGGTGAGGTGGAGATATTTTGGTGGAGTGTTGGAGAAGCTTTGGAGAAGCTTGTTGGAGAAGCTTGGAGAAACTTAGGGTGGAAGTAAAAGGAAGCTTCTGGTGGAAGCTAAAGGAAAGAAAGAAAATGGGAAAAGGAAAAGAAAATGAAAAATGGAAGATATTTTCTTGGAAGTAAAAGTGAAAATAATAATAGTGGCGGATTCCCGGGATTCGGTTGCGGATGCGGAAAACTTTCGGGAAAATACCGGAATCGTCCCGAAATCAAGTATCTCGGAACGACTCGCAAAATTTACCGAAAATCAAGAATAATATTCTAAGACTCATGGTGAAATTCGTTTAAAGATATAATTTATAGTTTTAAAACTAAAAATCCCGGAATCAATCAAGATACCGACTCCGGTGGAATTTTCATAAATTCATAAAATCCTCAGAAAAAGTATTTAGGTAAGAAAAGTAATTCTAAGAGATAATGTCTAAAGGCTCTTCTAGAAATTCCAATCTGTTTGTAAATTAAAAATCCAGGAATCAGTCAGCGGCACTGGTCGACACCGGTTTTGAACATATTCCATTTAATTCAGGAAAATTCCAGAAAATCATATAAAATCTAAAATATTGGAAAATGATATTTAAAACTAAATCGGTCAAATACAAGCAGTAAATCAAAAACTACGATCAAAAAACTGAATACGCAACTAAGTACGTATTCCGGGAGCGGGGTATTACAACTTTGTTCGCTGATCTTGTCCCCAGCTTGTTTAACTTCGCTTGCATGTTCACTTGCTTACTCACTTGCTTGCCTACTCGATAACTCTACTAACTCTTTTATTTGATGGTTATAGAGACTTTGAAATCTTTACTTAAACTATTTTCAAAACTGAATGTTTTCTGGTGTTTGTGCTGATTTTTCATATCGGTATTGCTTTCCTATTTCATGTTGTTCAATAGATGATATCTGTTGTATTATCGCTTGACGTGCTTTCACCTGCCTGTTATTACCTGATACTTGCATGTTGCACCTGCATGTTATTACTTGACACCTGACTCCTAACATGATACCACTTACCAACTGCCACCAGTCATGTTACATCTTGACCTGTGATTATCACATTTACGGAATCCTATACCTGTTGTCCTGTATTATATATAATGACCTAAATCTATAGTACTTATGTACTCCTGACTTCCTGAACCTAACTGCTCCTGATATTCCCGTAAATTGATAATAACATAATAAACTCTAAAAAGAACAACTTACATCGGGTGAGGAAAAAGTGATGGATTTCAAGTGGCGAATATGTTTACAGTGGTATTAGGTTGTTGTGCAACTCAAACTTCTGATTCTACATGAGGGTCTCCAGGTGTTCCGAGAGGAGCGCTGACTCCATATCTCCTGTTATATTTCTGAATGAGCATAATATAAGACCCATCTCCTGTTTGCCTAATGGCAAGTTCTGGGTCAGCACCGGAATCCTGGGCCGTAGTTCCGGGTATGTACGAGACCCACTATAAACATAACTCATTGTTTCATCATTAGTTTCCAATAACAACCTCAACTTACTCATATATGAATGTATGTGGGATGAAACGTACGCAATACACAGACTTAGATATATGGGTCGGACGAGTAATAATAATAAATTACTAATTAATAATTCATTGTGTTATTTTGCAATTTTGGTTGTATACATTCAAATTATAATAACATGAGATATACAGTATATATAGATGAGGTTTCTTTATTTGAATTTTTCCTTCTACGTACTTATCTCATGAAGCCGTAATCTGAGTTGTACTACTGGTTTTGCCATATTTGCTTTCATCGGTTATAATTCAAATTTTTGGTTTTATTATTTTTGTTATATTATATAATCCTGATTTTACCACCTGTGTACTACTCCACTACACAATCTGCCCTTTGCTTGACATTTCACTTGAACTACTGTACTTAACCTCCTAACTTGCCTATTCTTGGTTTATATGAATACTTCAGTTGCCGCATAATCACTGCTTCCTAATGATTCATACTGTTCTAATTAGCTGTTATTGTGAACAGCTCAAGTTGTGCTACTCAGTCGACGGAGACATGAGGTATATAGTATATAGATGAGGGTTTTCTTGTTTAGATTATCCCCTCGAAGTATTAATCTCATGAATCTATCTACTGAGCCCATACAACTTGTTTTGTTGCTCATGTATATCTCATCACTTGATGTCTCTTTTATGTTTGGGTGTGTATGCTTACGACACGATTTTTAATGCATGCTTTTGATTCAAATTTATCGATACGCGTGTACTTATCATCGCACGCCACTTGGCATTCATCACACTACCCGTTAGGGAGTAATTGACTCCCCTGGATTTGCATATTCAGATCCTGGGGCTTGGATCGTGATGGACATCCTGTTGATAAGAGTGACACAGCAGAAGCATAGTGGATCAGAGGAAGACCAGTTTGGGACCCTATCCTTCCAGGCCTCCTGCTCGTCTCATGAGTTTTTTTTGCAACTCGTGAGCGCATTTTGTGCTATTCATCATTGTATATCTCTTTGTATTCTCACATTTGCGCCTATCGGTGATGTAATATTGTGTCACATCCTGTAATAACTTTGTAATTATACTCATATGTTAGAATGTATAATGCATTACGTACTTTCATACTCTGATTTTTACCTGTAATGATGCTTAGTGTATATATGTGAGGGTATTTTCGACTTGCGTATATATGTTACAGTAACATCTCCGTACCCATGGGATCGGAATGTTACACCAATCTTCCGTATCTGTTTTGTTTTTTTTGTATTCGTACTGATCTCCTTGTATCGGTACTTTTTCCTGTATCGCCATATACTATAGTGATATCTACTGTACTTATTACTTAACATGCTATTACTTACCACCTGACTCCTGCAAGCTATCACCTGACACCTGTTTGATATCACTTATCACCTGCCACCTGACACATTACTGCTTGCCTTGTTATTATCATATTTCAGGAATCTGGTACGGTTATCCTATATTATATACTAGGACTTGTATTTCTTGTACTTAGGTACTCTTATAACTCCAGAACTTGACCTGCTTCTGCTATTCTCGTAATATGATAGTTACATAATAATAAACTATAAAAAGACCAACTTACATCACATAGGGGGAAACTGATGGACTTCAAGGCGTGAATATGTTTATAGTGGTATTAGATATGTTGTGCAACTCCAACTCCGAATCTACCTGAGGGCCACCAAGTGTCCGAGGGGAGCACTGACTCCCTACCTCCTATTATATTTCTGAATGGGCATAATATTAGACCCACCTCCTGTTTTCCTAGCGTCAGGTTCCAGGTCAGCACCGGAACATCCTGGGCCGTGGTCCCGGGTATGTACGGGACCCACTGTAAATATAACCCAATGGTTTCATCATCAATTTTAAAAAACAACCTCAGCTTACTCATATATGGATGTTGTTGGCCCAAAGGCTCTTTACTTTAGTTTTGATGATGGCTAACTTATGAAGTTAAGTTACAAGTGATTTTGTGTTTATATAGTTTCAGTTATTGATTAAGATCTTAGTAGGTAATTAGCTTCAACAAAGGATTTAAAGTCTAGTTTGAAAGCTAACACGTGATGATTGAAGAGCTCGCGCGTCAAGATCACATCTAATACTCGGATGGAGTTAAGCTCTTTGGATCGAGTCATCTTGGAGATGAAGATCGACAAGAAGACTTCGATTTGTTTTGTTTTAGCTTTATTTAGATCTTGTGTAAGGATAGAATAGTCTTGATATGCTCAAGTATACACACACACATAGGTTAAAAAGTTTTAGTTTCAGTTTAACTGATTTTTGAATTTTCAAGAATATATTTTTCGTTTTCATGAATAGATAGAATCAAAATAAGTTTACATGGTTTTATGTATTTTGGATTTATCCATATACATGGTTTGATTCATAATGCTTAAAAACTTATTTTGATGTATATCTAGTTCATGGTTTTAAGTTTTGTTTTTAACAAAACTTAGTTTTGGATTTATCGTCAAAAATATAGATATATCATTTACAAGTGTACTCTATACTTTAAATGTGTTTAAATATCATGTGTTTTGTATCTATACAAGTTTTGGAGAAAACGATTGTTCATTTCAAAATCTAGTTTTGAAAAATATAATTTTTGGTGTAAGACTAAATTTTTAAGCCTTAAAAATAGTTCAAATCGTTTGTAATATGTGTTGATTTTTTGTCACACATATTTGTACTTCAAATATTTATAAGAACTTATTTTTGTGAAATTTATAGAGTTTTATGAGATTTTATGGGTATTTAAAAGCCAACTTTTTCAATCCTATAAACCCTGGTCTGAGCCTGCTGGTGGTCGACCGACCAGTCGACCGGACCAAAGTTCGATCGACCGATGTGCACAGAGACATGCACATAGCCTTGGCCTTAGGCCGGTTGACCGCACGGTCGACCGATCCAGAGAGATTGCTCTCTGGATCTGACCCCGGTCGATCGGTTGGTCGACCGACCCAGAGAGATAGCTCTCTGGTTGGCCTCGGTCGACCGGGCGGTCGACCGACAGGCAACTTGCCTTGGGGCGGTCGACCGATAACCCAACGCTCGAAAATTCGACCGTTGGCAGTCGACCGATAGGTCATTTTTGACCTGTCCTGGACCCCAATGGTTATATTTTCAGACCCCTATATAAATGGGTCTTTGAGGCCAGTTTTCACCAAGATTTTTAAGAGCAATTTTTTTCATCTTCTCAAGTGTTTTTTAGAAAGTTTTAAACAAGTTTTAGATATTCAAAATCCTATCTTTATTTGTTTTCAAAGTTTTAGAAAAATCAAAAAAATCAAGTCTTTGGGAATCCTAGTTTTTTTTCATTTCTCTAACAATTCAAGAGTTTTTTTCAAGTATTTTCTTTGTAGTTTCTTTTCCAAAAGCTTTGTGCACTTACATACTTGAGCTCTTCAATTCTTATCTATCCTCTAGGATCTTGTTTGTGAGAGGCTATTATTTGCGATCCTTTGAGACCACCACGAGATTGTTTGTGATCACCAAGTGTATTTCTTTTCTTTGCTTTGTGCTAGGCTTTGCACCTTTCTCTTGTGTAGCGGAGAAAGAGTGTGAGTTGTGTACTCTCGGTTGTAATTATAATTTCTCAGTGGAGGTCCATTTGTGGAAGATCGTATAGTATATAGTTAAAATCCTTCCGTATGAGGGCGGGGACGTAAAGAAGTGGCTCGAACCTCAAAACATATCATGGTGTTTGTGTTTGATCCACTTTCTCTCAACTTTCTCTCCTATATCTTGCATTATTTTACATTGTTCATATATATGCTTGATATAGTTTGTGTGCCCACACTTGTGTTTAGCCAAGAAAGCTATTAAAGCACCTCAACTCTTAATCTAGAGAAATCTAGAGGAGTAGTTCCAGAGCCCTTCACGGGAAATTCAGACTCACTCTTGGTTACACATAGTGTGTTAGCAATTAGTGTTTTAAATTTCGCATCATTTGACATTAAATTAGTACTACACCTATTCACCCCCCTCTAGGTGTACTTTCAGATGTATGTGTGTTGGGTTTCTAGGGCACATACCTAGATATATGAGTAGGATGAGTAATAATAATAAAGTGCTAATCAATAATTCGTCGTGCTATTTTGTAATTCGGGTCGTATACGCTCGGACTACGGTAACATGGGGCATAAGGTATATATATGAGGGTTTTCTTATTTGGATTAATCTTTTGACATACTTGTCTCATGAAGCCGTAAACTGAGCTTGTACAGCTGGTTTTTCTTGTTTTCAGTTTTATAGGTTTTATCATTTTTTTATGTTGTTTTCGTAGTTTAGGAGACAACTTAGGTTATATGAACTCAGGATACAGTGACGTGGGTATATATGGTATATATATGAGAGTTTTCTTATTTGGATTATTCTTTCGATGTAGTAAACTCACGGATCGGTAATTTGAGCTTATATAACTGATTTTATCATATTTACTTTACTTGTTACCTCCTTTCCTGCGCTGTATGCCTACGCTCATGACACGATTTTAAATGCACTCTTCTACTCAGATTTATTGATGCACGTGCTTGTCCCTGCACGCCACTTGGCTTCACCTCACCACTCGTTGGGGAGTTCTGACTCCTCAGAACCTGCATGTTCAGATCCTGAAGTTTGAAGCATGTGGATTCTTCTAGTTGCTGATCAAAAATGCGCAGAGGAAGTGTGGATCTTCTGCGCATCTTCGGCAGACCGTCTGAAGCCCCATCCTTCTAGGCCCCCTACTCGTCTCCTGAGTTTTTCTTTTGTAACTCGTGAGTATCTTTTGTACTATTCATAATTGTATATCTCTTTGTGTTCTTACATTTGTGCCTATCGGTGATGTAATATTCTTCTAAAATTGTGTCACATCCTCTGATAACTTTGTAATTGTACTCATATGTTGGAATGTATAATGCACCACGTACTTTCATATTCTGACTCTTACCTGTACTAATACTTAGTGTATATATGTGAGAGTATTTTCGACTTACGTATATACGTCGCAGTAACATCTCCGTACCTGGCGGATCGGGGCATTACACATGATTGGGACTGTTTAATTGCTTTTGTTTAGTTTAGAATTATTTAATTGAAGTTTTGATTTCTTTATTTGATCAACACATCATCTATTCACCCTCCTCTAAGTGATTACACTACATACTCATTATTTTGTAGGGAAGGAGACAACAAAGGGCACCAGTTGATACCTATTACACACATATACTATGATTAGGGGTGGTAATTGGTAGAGTAAAGGTAAGACAAAGTTTTTGCCCTTACTCGATGTACCTAACTCTTTATTGTATTATCTTTCGAGATCAACGTTTGTGAAATTTGACAATATAATAATACTTACAAAAGAAAAACTATTGTAAAGTAAATTAGCAATACTTAAGCAAAAGAGTAATAAGCATAAGACGAGAATTTAATGTTGTTCGACCTAAACTTGGCCTACGTCTACAGAGAGAGAATTTGAGAGAGATTTATTAATAAACTTGATACAAAGAGATCTAACATTTCTCTTAATCACACAAGAGTATATCACTTTCCCCTTGAATCTAACCCTAGATTTCAAGAGTAAACTTTCTCTCTATGCACCTTGACCTTGCTTCTCTCTTTCTTGACTTCCTCAATCCTTTTTGCTCGAGATTTTCCTTCAGTTCGAGACAATTATAATGCTTGGTTACAACCTTTATTTATAGAATTTTATAATACAACTCTTATTTGGTCTATGAGATGATCTTGGTTGTTGGATGCTTGAAGAATCTTAATCAATCCTACTAAGAGTTGATCTCCTTGATTTAGAAAAATTCTAGAGCCTTCAATCTTTAAAAACTAATCTTCATTAAAAAAGAATTAACTCCTATTCGTATTCCACTAGAAAAGAAAATGTGTGTGAGCCTGAAAAGAAAATTGGTTCACGCTTCAGAAACACCCTGCATAATCAACTACCTGCAAACTAGTCGACTAGTCCTTCTATTAGTTGGCTAATAACACTTATTAGTCGACTGTTGTATAATGTTTCCTCTCTGTATCTGCCCATTAGTCGACGAGCACTTCAGATTAGTCGACTAATGATGTTGTTAGTCGACTATACAGTCGACTAACATGTCTTGATCTGCTTCTTTTCTTCTGCTCCAGCCATCATCTTCTCCAACTCGATGGAATCTTTTTAGACCATCATCTCTTATTGAAAATAATGCAAAATCTTAGCACTTACTCTATAAGATAATTTGTAAATTTTAATTTTCCAACCCGATTGGGGACAGGTAAAACGAGTCAAAGATTAAAAAGTAGAAAGAAAGGAAAAAAGAAAAAATTGAACGCAACGAATCAAATGCTAACAAAAGAAAAACTTATGTTTCTAAAGAACATACTCGTCAAAATGAAATCAAATACAAGATAAAGTCAATCCAACCCCCTGAGTTTCTCATTTATTTTATTATTATTTTTTAAAATATATAGGCTAGTTTATTAGAAATATAAATTATTAATATTAGTTATTATTTATTTTACAAGGGTAAATGAGTAAGGTAATAAAGGCTTACTCTTAACCTATTCATTTAAATAAATGGTAGGAGACGTTTACTGTTACCCTGTCCTAATATAAGTAAACGCATAACAAAAGCTTACCTTTACCCAAAATTTAGGGTAAAAGGGTAAGAATAAACGAGTTTACCTACCCATTACCACCCGTGGTGGTTATGTTTTTTCTCCTTCGAAATAAGACAAAATAAAATAAAATAAAATTGTGAGCATTTATGATTTTTACAGTGTTAAAAATTTTCAAATATAGACCTGAAATCAATCGTGATAAACATATCTATCCATTCAAATTATCTATTTAGATTAATTTATAGAGAGAAAAATAAGTATTATAATAATATTTTATAAAGAGAATAATAAATATTATTATTATTATTATTATTATTATTATTATTATTATTATTATAGGAGTGATATTAACGCTTACGTTTCCATTTATATAGCAAAGGTTCATCCAAGGAGCATGCAACCACATAAGTTGCACTAACTCAAACAAACCAGATCATACTTGAAAACTATTACATGCACGGACTCGAACACTTGCATTTATTTAGTAGAATATAAGATGCACTGACTCAAACATACCGGCAACGACTCGGGGATTATGTTGCATAGAACTGCACACTGCAATTTATTTAGTAGAATACAGCGAGATCATTGAGTGGTTGCAGGCGCATCATCGACATCCTTCATATATTTGTTGCGAGCCAGCGCTTCCCTGTCAGGGTACAACCGCACAGTTTAGCACAAGTTGGTCGACTGCCACCCGCAAAGCGACAAGCATTATAGCAATTTCGTGCAGCTGTAGTCGGACAAATCGACTTCTTTAGCTCATCGTTCAAGCTGATCATCTCTTCAGTCAACTTCTCCTCCTCCACCACTACTGCTGCTTCAGTCCCTGTCAGGGTACAACCGCACAGTTTAGCACAAGTCGGCCGACTGCCGCCCGTAAAGCGACAAGCGTTATAGCAATTTCGTGCAGCGGTAGATGGACAATTCGACTTCTTCAGTTCATCGTTCAGGCTGATCATCTCTTCAGTCAACTTCTCCACCTCCTCCACTACTGTTGCTTCAGTCCCTGTCAGGGTACAACCGCACAGTTTAGCACAAGTTGGTCGACTGCCGCCCGCAAATCGACAAGCATTATAGCAATTTCGTGCGGTTGTAGTTGGACAATTTGACTTCTTCAGTTGATTGTTCAAGCTGATCATCTCTTCAGTCAAATTCTCCACCTCCTCCAGTACTGCTGCTTCAGTCCCTGTCAGGGTACAACCGCACAGTTTAGCACAAGTCGGCCGACTGCCGCCTGCAAAGCGACAAGCGTTATAGCAATTTCGTGTGGCGGTAGATGGACAATTCGACTTCTTCAGTTCATCGTTCAAGCTGATCATCTCTTGAGTCAACTTCTCCTCCTCCACTACTGCTGCTCCAGTGGTGTTGTAGTCCTCCGTCTTTGGCATCAGTAGTGCATCGATCGTCTTCCGCTGGTTCTCAACGAGAGCACATTTGGCCGTGCAACCGGCCACGACATCACGGGCGGTAGCCGAGGGAGAGACGGCGAAACTTTTAATGCAAGCGTCAATGCATGCTGCTTCTGCTTGGCATGCTGCGATTGTGAGTAGAAAGCAGAGAAGAACAAGGGACTTATTCGCTACGGCCATCATCTCTCTTTTACTTCTTGATAAAATTCAGATATTTAGAAGAAGATGAGATGAGATGAGATGATCTCGGAGAAACCAAACTGACTCCTTTTATAGCCAAAAAATAATAGTTTTCTGTTCACCTCCCAAACCAGTTACATGTTTGTCAATCAATTATTGAGCGGCATGGATGTTGATAAGGAATTGTCGTGATTCAACTTTCACACATCTCACATGTTTCACGCTGGGACAGACAGGGAGTTAAGACGTTGGGTCCTCCAATATTTTGTTTGTAATAATAAACATGCAACGTTGATACCCAAGCATGGCTGGATAATGTTTCGTCATGATGCAACTTTCATGTTTCACATTTTCTTTTTCTTTTTTGCTTTTTATGTTCACATGAATGAATGAAGAAATCACCGGCTAACTAAAAGGGAAATTCACGTCCGATTAATCCGCCGAGAAAAGAAAACAGAGTCAATCGGGTGAATCCATGAGACAAAAAAAGTTGGTGATGTCGCATCGGATTTAATCCGAAGCGAATAAGGTACTTCACGTCACGCTTAAGGTCTTACTTTTAGCGTGGGTTCTATTGAGAACCAACACGAAAGGTGTCACCTTTCATTGAACCGACGCGAAGAACCGACGTGAAAGATCTTATTTTTTTTAAAAAATAAAAACTAAAATTACAAAAATCACTATACATATAGAAACAATGTTTATAGATATCAGAAAATTACTTGTACAGTAACACTAATTACAGAAAAGGGTTTTCACTTCGCCCTTTTCACGTCGGTTGAACTAAGAAGCGACGTGAATAAAAAAAAGATGGCATTTTTGTAAATATATCAATCCTGATGATTATGATAATTATTTTGAAAAAGATATAAAAACCTTTCATGTCGTCTCTTTAAAGAACTGACAAGGAATGTTGATGGTAATTTATTCAAAAAGATTCCACGTCGGTTCTTGGCAAGAATCGACGTGGAATCCCAAAGATTCGTCGTTGGTTCAAACAGAACCGATATCTCAGTTTGTTTAAGAATCGATGTTATTTTTTTCGAAAATCGCGCCCCTGAAAGCCCGTGATTTGTACCCTAATAACTTGATCATTTGTACCCTAATAGCTTGATCGCTACTCCATCCCTCTCTCTCTCTCTCTCTCTCACGCTCTCTCTCCCCCCCTCGATCCCCTCCTCCACCAGCTCCCTCAATCCCCTTCTGGCCGCGTGCTCTCTCTCCCTCTCTCTCCCTCTCTACTCTATCTCACTCTCTCTCCCCTCTCTGGTCTCTCTCACTATCTCTCCCCTCGAACCCCTCCTCTACTGGCTCTCCTCGATCCCTTCCCGACCACATGCTCTCTCTCCCCCTCTTTCTCTCTGTCTCACGCTCTCTCTCTCCCTCCTCTCTCGTCACTCTCTCTCTCTCTCACACACACACATACTCTCTCTCTCTCTCTCTCTCTCTCTCTCTTAACACTCCCCTCGCTCGATACCCTCCTCCACTAGCGCCCCTCTCCCCTCTCGGACCCATGCTCTTTCACTGTCCATCGGAGCTCAGCAAGTTACTGCATGTTTCTTTTTCCTTTCCCCTTTATTCTTGATTTTGATACAATTTGTTTTAAAGTTTCATATTTTGGTGCTTTTTCTGAGTGATATGCTGTGATTTACTGTTTGTAGAGATCAGCCTTTGGTGGATTTCCAGAAGGTGGACTCTTGTGTCCATAACTGAAAGGAAGCAACTCAAGGTTCCTCCTTTTTCTTATTTTCACTTACTGTTGTTCTACGGAATTTGCTGTAATTTGTTGATTTTATTATGGATGATATGTGTGAACAATTTGTAAGAGAAGTCACTTGTTTGCTGTTTTGTGATGCCTTTTGTGCCCGCAATCATAGATTTTGCATAATTGTTTTGACTGGGCTTGAATTCTGCCTCTACAGTTTTGCTAATCAAGGGGCTTGTTTGTTTTTGATAGGAAGATCAGTATAAATATGGATACATTATAAGTTCATAATTTTGACTGAGCCTATATTCTCTGTATATATGAACATATTGTTGGAATTGAAGAATATAAATGCGAATCTTCGAGTTGAATTATGGCGAGATCCATTGATCGAATCAATTGGATGATGGTTGGAGTGTGTTCTCCTTCCATTGGGAATGAACGTGGTATATTCACATGTTCAATTCCGACTTCGAATGAATAAGATATTCAAGTCTAAAGATTGTCTAATTCAAAGCCAAAACGGGACTAAAGGTAGCTAAAAGCATTTAGTCCCACATTGGCCAGGGGATGGAAGTTTATGGTGTTTAAATATAGAAAATTGAGAACAAAGGGTGTGCCCTTTGGGTACTTGGAGTTTTCGCGCACGAAAAGGAGGGAACTATGCCCACACATGCAGGCATGCGTGCACACGCGCGCCGGTGCCGGTGCCGGTGCCGGGGCATGGGCATGGGTCTGGGTCTGGGTTCGGGTTCCCTACCTGGCCTGGTTCTTTTTGAATCGGGTCTCGAAGTATGGGTCGAACCAGCTCCGCTCCCGAACCGGACCGGACCTGCTCCGCTGTCAGGTTGCGAACCTGTTGGACTGCCAACAGTCGCGAACCAATTGGACTGCCAATGGGTGCAAACCAGTTGGACTGCCAAAGGTTGCGAACCAGTTGGACGCCCAAAGGTTGCAATGGTTGGGTCGAAAGGTTGCAATCTTTCAGTCCTGTTGGCCCCTCTTGGAGTGCTATATAAAGCACTCCAAACTCTCAATTGAAACACACAGAAACACCAACAAAAATCAGAGAATATCTCTCTCTCTCTCCCTCTATTAGAGTTCTGATCTGCGCGAAGTGACTTTCGGCGTTCTGAACCGAGCTTCCAGCGAGAAGTAGGAAAGCGACTTCCAAAGGAGATTCTGCAAAATTATTCTGAAAGAGGAATCAGAAAATTCAACAGATTCTTTTACAAGAATTGTTGTCTGAATCTGGTACTTCTGAAGAAAAAATTCTTCTTCAACCTTCCTTCATCCTCAACAGTGGGTGCTCCTCCAGAGAGTAAAGGCAAATATTCAGTTGAAATTTGTCCTTGTACCGCTGCTTCAACGATCCTGTGAAGGTACTGGTTGACTAAGGTTCGACCGTACGGTGATTTGGTAGTGCTATCCAAATATCGTGAAAGAGTGTTGTATCTTGGGAGACCAGCGTCCATTATCCCGTTAGCACCGGTGCGGGGGACGTAATTGTCTTAAGGAGATTCGCTTTAAGCGTACCTCACTCTAAATACTGTATAAGTGGATTAAGTCCTTTATACAGGGGATATACTTTACAGTATATCGAGACTGACTTAGATTCAGTCTAATTGGTGCTTTAACCAAGGAAGGAAATTGAAAGGTGGTTCTTAAATTAAGGAACGTTCTATTGAACGGAAAACCTCCCACCTGATATTTGCCGACCTGGCCAATTAGATTGTTGATATCTCAGTGATCTTGATTAGTTGTCAGATTGATTCTTGTTAAGCAGAATACCCAACATATATATAGTTAGTTGTTTCACAATTAATTATTGGGTGGCATAGCTGGATAATGTATTGTCCTGATTCAACTCACATGTTTCACCTATCTCTCTACTCCTTTAATAGCTGCTGTATAACACCCAGATTATTAAACTCTGGGTTAAAGTAATATTATTGGATTAATAATATTTTTCTAAAATTCTTATGACTATCAAATTGTGAATTCTGTGTTAAATGAATTTCAGTGATTCATTATAGAAAATCTCGGAATAGATCTGCATGAAATACTCGTATTAATACCGGGAATTGGTATTCATACCTATTTTGATTGTATTAAACAAGTTGGAAAAATGAAGAAAGAAAAATGAAAATATAAAAATAAAAATAAGGATTTATTTATTGGAGTATGGGAGGTATGGGGGAGGTACGGGAGAGTAGGTGGGAGTAGTTGGGGGGGAGATAAAATCTCCTCCGTTCACTCTCTCTCTCTCACTCTCATTCTCTCTCCCTCACTCTCATTCCCTCTTTCTCTCTCTCTCTGGGTGTTGGCCGGAGGCCAGGAACCGGCGGCCGGCCGGAGCGGCGCCGGCAGTGGGGGGACACCAGCCCCACCCCCTCTCTTCTTCTCCTCTCTCTCTCTCTCTCGGGATGACCGGAGCGGCGCCGGAGCACCGCCGGAGCGGCGCCGGCGCCGGGGAGGTGGCCGCGCCACCGCGCGTCTGGACGGCGGTGGCCGCGTCAGCCACGAGCAGCAGCGACTGCTGCTGCGTGCGTGGGTAAGAAAACCCATAATGGGTTTCGGGTTCGGGTTTTATAATAAACCCGACCCGACCCGTTATATACCCAACCCATTCATTAAATAAGGTAAATTTCATTTTAACCCCTGTAAGATTAATAATTACTTTGGGGCCGCTGAAAAACTACAACCAGCCCCCTGAAGATTTTCAGTTATTACGTATCAAACCTTTTATATTAGTTTTGGTTTCCGAATGATATCTTGGCCATCCGAAGTCGGATTCGGACGATTCTTGAGCCGTTGTGATCGTAAAAACGAGAGCTACACATCCTCTATATCCGTATATGGTATTGGGTGTTCAAAATTTATCAGTATACCCGGTGAGTGAAAGTCCTAACTTAAATCTTATTTTTCCCCAATTTAGAAATAATTGTTGTTGGAAAAGTATTGATAATATGGATTCATTGGAACTAAGAGATTACGTCATTAAAAAGATGATTGTGACAGTTATTGCAAAAGTGAATTGGTGTTATGGAACCGAAATCCAAGTAGAGTATCTGAATAATGAATCACGGATATGTTATGTATATGTGTGTGAGAACCTAATACGGGTATGATACCAAATTGAGAATTGTTATTTAAAATTCATATAACATGACCATTAAGAGTCTGTAAGTGTATTAAAATGGTTGCGTATAGGCGTATGCCGCATAAGTTATGTGTTTGTAGAATTATGAGCATCATGTATATGTTGCGAGTATTTACTAGGATTGAGAATCGAACAATTAAGTGCTGGGTTCTGATAGAAATGGTAAAGTATGAATTTTGGTTAATACCATCTACCCGTCTGTGATGAATATTGATGTTACTCAACCTGAAAATTATTAAGTGGGTAAAGTATCCTCCGATTTTATTAAACACCGTGATTGCATGTGTATTGACTATTAAAATAATAATGATGATAGTTAAATGAAGATCGATATTATATGCAAGTGATGTCCAATCCATTATGAAAGTAATAGTTATGGATAATAATAATCAGATGGTGGTTGGTTAACACCGGTGTACCCAGTGAGTAGACTAAACAGTGACAATAGGAAATCGATTACAGATCATGACTGTTTATTTATTAATAAGAGATAATTAGAAATCAGTTAAGATAAAAGATCACTTGAGACCCATCAATCATGATTGGATAATTATAGAATCGGTTATGTTGATACTGGTATAAGCAGAATCCTAAGTTGATATTAGGATTGACCTAAGTAAATGAAATTGGAAATTATCTTCGAGTAACTCGATATAACCGCGATATAGAAAACTCTGTCATTTGGGATATATGCAGTATGATAGAAATAACGTACTGGTTAAAGTATTGAAGGTTTTGTTAAAATTGATAACTCGGATGGGATCAGGATATTTCGGTAAATTAGCAACTGTGAACGTGAACCGATGATGATGGAACTGATCAAGTAATTGATAATGAACTGAATTAGAGCAACTGAATTCCTAACTCTACCGGACATGCTTGATAAGTAAATATAATATCAAAAGCTTATTGTTAAGCTAAGTATACGGGATACAAAAATATTATGTAGTATGTTGAGTATTGATCTTGCGAATACTGTTTTCGTATTTATTGTGTTTCATGATATATACGCTCATAACGTGATTTTGTGTATCAACTCGCACACTTGAGGCAGCAAGGGTCAGCTGGTGACCTACATGATTATATATCGATTAAGTTGTTAATCAGTAGCAACTGAAAGCAATTTGATAGATAAATAACTAAGATTTATCGAACCCAATGAGAGGTGAAAGAATAAAACCTTTGAACCAGAACACATAAGTGGATATTGTACTTTTAGCGATTAATGATTATTAATGAAAAACTACTGAATAAGATCAGGTCTGATGATTATCAGATAATGGGCGACCGATGATGTTGTATAAGTATCAAGCGAGTAATTAAACTGGTGAAAATCTGTTAGAGTCAGTATTGAGTAAATCTGACAACTTAATATTAAGTATATCGATTATGATGGATAATTCGATATCAACAAAATAAATACCGATAGTAATGAACTAGTATTTTGGTATGCCTACTCGATATACCGGAGACTTTAAAGTATTCTTGTAATTGATTTAGCAGAACATTAGAATCCCCTATTAAGCTTGGAAGTCACATCTTTATAGTGATACTGATTATATCTAACCGGTAGGAGTTAGATAATTACCTTAATAATTGAAAGTTAGTAATACAGACGAAAGATTGAGCGTCGTGTCAATGAGATTAGTAATCCAGTATGGGTAAGTGATATGTGTATGTGTACGCATGTACATATGTGTGATTTGATTCATATGCGAACGCAGATGATGATTTGGATAGTAAATGACTGTGAGGGTTGGAACTAGAAGATAGAAGTAAGCAATAACAAAACATGCTGTATAGAAGTCAGTAGCATTAAAAAATCAGTATTGGTGGAACCTGGGGTAAATTTGAGTTGTACCAAATAAAAGTATTAAAACCAGTCCTTACTTGAAATAAAGGATAATTATGATATCAAAAGTGTAATAATTCATTAATATCGGAATTGTCGTGTAACTATCATTTGTATTAGAAGTAATGAGGAGATTTTGAATTAAATTAAGTTGTAGCCAATAGGCAGTTTACCTGAGGATAATTGAGGCAAATGATGACAAATCCCGAATGTTAATTAAATGATAAAAGGTGAATAAGTATTATGATTAGGAGAAGCGAATACTGGTACTACGAGTCAGAACTTGACCGATAAGATATTGGGGATCATTAAGTTGAATGCTTACATGGGTGCATGATCGACACGTTATTGTGTATGCATAGTAGTCTAACACATGCCTCTTAAAAACAAATAGTTTTATGAATGAGCATCATACTTGACTTCATGCACATGTATGGCTACACATATATTGGAATGATATAACATGTTGGTTATCTTGAAAAGGCTTGCATGTTGTTAGTTTAATAAGTGGTTACTTATACGTGTTAATGTCTTTCTTAATATTGACATCATGTAAAGTAGGAATCATGTGAATCCTTTATGTTATTATTGTCTCATGGATCCTTGCATGTGGTTATTACATGAAGGATATGATATTTACATGTTATGATACGTGGTAAACGTATCAGAGGAAGGGACCGGGTTGAACCGGAGGTGACGAAGGGGAGAATAATACGTGGTAAACGTATCGGAGGAAGGGACCGGGTTGAACCGGAGGTGATCGAAGGGGAGATTATATTTTATGTTGATCATGTATGCATGTTGAGATTATATTTTATGTTGATCATGTATGCATGTTGAAATTATATTTTATGTTGATCATGTATGCATGTTAAGATTATATTTATGATGATCATGTATGCATGTTGAGATCATATTTCATGTTGATTATGTATGCATGTTGGGATTATATTTATGATGATCATGTATGCATGTTGAGATCATATTTCATGTTGATTATATATGCATGTTGCGATTATGTTTTATGTTGATCATTTATGTTAATATGCATGTTGCGATTATATCATATGATTGTTTATGATATCCGGTATATGGATATGATTGTTATGATATCCGAATTGGATGTTAATAGGTATGTCACCTAGTATATCATATGATTGTTTATGATATCCGGTATATGGATATGATTGTTATGATATCCGAATTATGGATGCTAATAGGTATGGCACCTAGTATATGCATATGATTGTTTATGATATCTGGTATATGGATATGATTGTTATGACATCCAGTATATGGATGTGAGTGTCCCGTATTTCTTCACGTATGAACACAATTATAATGGGATACTATCATGAGTAGTGTGTGATGTTATATGTATATTGGGGTAGGTGCAATATTGAACCGTAACTAATCTAGTGAGTAAGATTAGGCTCTCTAAGAGTTGTGTTGTGACCATGACTACATATATGAAATACGAATATGTTATAAACTGGAAACCAGAAAGGTGATTATAAGAGACTAACGAGTAGGTCAAATATTGCAAAATCATTGAGATTGTATGTTAATGAAATATTGGTCACGTGTACACAGAAGAATACGTAGAGGCAGTATCAGTTAATAGAAAGAGTCTATGATTCATAAGCTACAGTATCAACCACAAGTGGAAAGTATTGAAACTGATTTTTGATATCGCTTAACTGCATAATACTTGAAGTAAAATGGTAGTATAATACAAACTCTATTTTGAATGACTTCACTCACTGAGCTGTTGAGCTCACCCCACCACAGATTCATATTTTCAGGTCACGGCAAGGCGAAGGTTCGACTTAGAGCTGCAAGGATGTCCTCCTTAGATAACATATGTACTTATTGTAGAATGTAAATCCTTTTGTAAACTCTAATGTTATTAGTCACTATGAGTTAGAATAGTATATCACGGAAGTACTCTTCTGTATATGTTTATTCGATGGACCTTGGGATGAACTATATGATGAAAATGAGATCTATAAGTAGGCTGATGTTAGCCGAAATCTAATTATTTTATTGAGATGGAGTCTATATTTTAGAGGAGATGTTGCCGAACTTTCTTTAGTATATTCTGATTAACGAGCAATAAGGTTGATGATCATGGAATTTTAAGGTAATTAAACCTGGGGCCATCATATGCTGAAGTCAGGGTCAGCCCCGAGATTTCTGAGCCCTAGAGGAACTTTTCAAATGGGGCCCCTCATCAATCAATAATGAAAAATTATTAAAAGTTTATTAAATTTTTTTGCTTATTATTCAAGATAATTTTTAGTTTATTAACAGGTTGCACCCAATTAACTTTAGGCTACCTACATACCAAGGGGGTTATACATGACCCCAAGAATCAAACACAATGTATTTCTCCTAAGCTACCCATTCTGACCAAAGGCCTACAAGTCGCACTTTCATTCTCTCATTCCCAAAATAAGGATAACAAAATAATTGCAATAAAATATCTATTTAAGTAGGCTCTTCTTGTATTTTTAGATGTAAAATCATTAATTAAACTTACATAATTAAGCCTTGCATAATTAAGCTTTTCTACCTAATCTTTCTTTATCGATAACAAAGATAAGTCTTTCAGTCTTTCTTGTGACATAGTCAGTCGAAGGTAAGATTTTATCAAGTTCAACGATCATGCACCTGTGAGTGGGCCTGTGAGAGTTTGTACTTGTCGGGAGATTCTGACTTCCCGGAGTTTGCTTATTCTAAATAGTGGAGAGTATGTGAAGATACCAACTGGAGACAAGAATTACTACAAGGAGCCTGTTGGAGCTCCGTAGAAGACTTAGAGACTGTTTTTAGTTTTTTGCTTCCTTCATAAATGCATGAATAAAAAGAGAGTATGAACTCATTTCTTAATATTGAGATTTGTTGTGGACTTCATTAGTTGAATAAATCTTTGATTAGTTTGTTCCATGTATTTATTCCCAATTTTGGACTCGATATGTATATGCAGTAGCAGATAGAAAAAATGGTATAATTTTCAAGTTAGAGGCTTAGCATGCATTTGATCGTTTCGCTGTCCCAAGTCACGTTCTTATCTCACTTTAGTGAGAAGCAGGACGTGACAGAAAATAAGGAGGGACAATCTGTGGGGCTCCCCTAAAAAACTGGTGACCTCGGCTGCTGCATGTCACCTACCCCAAAGGCCGCCCTAGTTGCGGTCGTTCTGTCGTAATTCAACTGATATGTTTCACGTTTTTCTTCTACTTTTTTTTTTTTTTTTTTGACAAGTTGCTCTAGATGACGCTGGGACCGACACGGAGTTAAACGTTGGGCCCACCAATATTTGTTTTGTAATAATAAACATGGAACATTGAAAGACACGCATGGCTGGATAATGTTTTGTTATGGTACAACGTTCATGTTTCACGTATTCTTTTTCTTTTTACTTTTTATGTTCACGTGAACGAAGAAATCAGCAGTCTAATTAAAAGTGACCGTACTCCCTCGTAAGGCCAATAATTTCTGCAAGAACCCATCAATTAAATTGTGCTTCATCAAACTCAAGAGTTCAAGAATTAGAGATCTGATCCTCCTCAATAGTAAAGGATTTCAAATGGCTGTTCATCTGAGCGTCATTAAAAACATCACTTTTGAGGATATCATTATGAAGAATGTTAGCAATCTTATCGTCATAGATCAAGGTTATTGCCCTTCACATCAGTGCACAAATAAGTCCTCACGAATACAAACGAGCGATGTATGTGAAAATATCGAAAGGCACTGCAACCAAATTGCAAGAAGCGAACTTCTTTTGCAGCGAAACCATGCGTTGCAAGAATGCAAAACTTGACAATTTGACAATGGTATACAATCAGGTGCTGCCCCATTCTGCTCTAATCATGTTTTGGACAATTTTTTCAGGGACATGAAGCCGAATCTATGCCAATAAACTCTGCAGTGAAAGATCGCTGTTTTTTTTTTTTTTTTTTTTGTGCATCCAGGGTTAAAATTTAATTTAGTACATGTAAACAAATCTCGGCATACATATTTATATTTTGTTTAATTAATTTTCACGGCTATTTCTTCTTGAAATGGCATTGACCTGGATAACTTGAGCTTATTTTTTATGTTGCAAAAATTAATGGGCTGTACTTTATTTTCTTAGAATTTATCATTTACTCAAATTTCATTGATAGAAGTCACAGCTGCATGTACTCAAAAAACAAATGGTCTTGTTTTTGGGAAATATGCATTAGGCAGGGTCAAATATGTTATCTCTCTGGGAAACCATAAAGGTAAATTTTCTTAAAAATCCCTTTTTTATTAAGCAAGTGCATAGCTAAGTCTTCAGCTTGGGAACTCTTATATCCTAACTACATGACAGGATTCGGTTCATGTGTGTGAGCAACAGACACATATTATAAGAGGGTTAATCATGTGTTGACACATGAATAAGATGTCGGGTTTCATAGAGGCAAAGTTTTAAAGTCTTTGGACTTCTTATAATATTATATGAGGGTCACTCCCACGTGTAAAAGCAAGATTGACCCTCTTAAAATATGTGTGTGGCTCACACAAATGAATCAAATCCCTACATGACATGCCTTTACCATTTATTAGTCTTGAACCAGTGGCCACCTATAACCAGTCATATGTGCTTACATTCTAACTCAAGTCTTAGTGACAAAGTTGTTTTTGACTCATAGCTAGTAATTCATTTTGCAATTACTAGGTATTAGAGGGAAAAAAACTTAAGACCGACAAAGTTTTTTGGCTACTTAAAAAAATAACATGGATCCCACTTATCAGAGTAGATCGCCAAAAAAGAATTATGTCATTGAATTATAGAAAGAACTTGAATCCAAATATTTCCGGAAGCAGCCAATTTTTTCTATGTGTGTACATGCACCCATTAATATAGATTACACATTCATTCGACTAGTTTTGCTCCTTGTTCTTATGCTACAATTGGCACTACAATGAATAGTTTACTTGCACAAACAATTTACAATTCAAAATTTTAAGAATAGTTTATATTTAAAAATACATTTAAATCTCAAAAAATTATTAATTACTTGAAATATATGTTAATTTTTATTCACACGTATTATCTATTATTTTTGAGATTTTTATAGAATTTTATTTATAATTTTAAAGGGTTTTCAAATACCAATTTTATAAAAATGTAATTCAAAAAAAAAAATGTTTGGGCTGTTGGCCCGGTCGATCGAGTGTCAGCGCCAAAGCGCTGGGGCCCAGTGGCCTAACGGCTAGTGGACCTTAGCCAGTGCACAGTGCATTTATTATTGTTGTTGTTGTTATTATTATTATTATTTTGTTTTCTTTTTTTTTTTTTTGTTTCTCTTCTTTGAGGCTTATACATAGAGCTTAGGTTTAGAGTATTGAAAAGTTTTTTTTTTTTTATTGCTTTCATGAGCTTTACTTTTCCATCTATTAAAGAGTTTTAAACAAAATTTTGAGAGCTAATATTTTCATCTCCTTGGAAGAGAATCTTTACAAGTTTCAAATCTAAAAAATCTTCTATTTCTTAGAGTGTTTTCCAGCAAAGTTTTAGGAGCTTTAATTTCAATCTTTTTAGAGTTTTTCCATTGGATTTCCCTTGAGTTATTCAATCTAAATCTTTCTAGTTTTCTCATACAAGCTTGAGCCATCAATTCTATATCTATTCTATATATTTTCTTGTTGTAAGAGTTTGTTTATGATCAAGAGTCTTGATCACTTGTCCATCCTTTGTGATTGAGTGGCTGTAGAGGTTGAGACCTCAAACGAGCTTAGGGGTTCGAGTGTGTTGTTATGCGGGAACGAGTGAGAGACTTGAAAATCCGAGAGTTCTTGATGGAACTTGTAAGTATTGTGGTACCGAGTGATCTTGCGGGATCGAGCTAGTGGAAATCCTTCATCACGGTGCGGGGACGTATGTAATGGTCCCAGTTTACTAAAGTCCTCAATTAACATAACATTCATTTAAACCAACCGATTATCATAATCATTCTCAAATTCTTAAAATTTTGACAGCACTTCCTTTGTAAATACTGGTCGGATATGATATCCAATACAATACGATACTTTCGGCTAACATCACCCTACTTATTCTCAATCCAATCACATAACTGAACTCAAAAATCATCCAAGCAATCATAAAGATGTTTCGGCTTGACATCGCCTACTTATGGAGAAACATAATAACATAAATACTAGAGTACCCCTCTCGGCATTCATAGAAATTTAGAAATGATAAATTCCAACTTGTCATGATCATCACATAGATAATACACTTCTTGATATCATAAACCAATAAAAGTATCTCAAATTCCAACTTGAAATGAAGCTACTACAATAGTTCTCTACATATATACAAGATTAACCATCTATCTCACAACCAACATGTATCATTTACAAGCACAATTGTTTCAGAAGTATAACATGATTAGATAAAAAGATTAGATTGATTCAAAACGAACTCCGCGCAGCATAAACCGGACCCCTGCCTCAAAGCAACTTGCAATATACCAGCCTGAGGGGGAGTGAGCTCGACAGCTCAGTGAGAGAGAATCAACGTCTATCAAAGAAGGAAAATACAAATAGAGAACATATTTTTCTTCAATAATTTTAGCAAGTATAGATGAACAAATGAAATGAGGAAAGAGCAATATCTTATAATGAATAATTAACACAAATTCATGTAGTCTATGTGACAGTCTGACTTCTCTAGAACCGATTCTCTTTAACTTTTTTTTGTTTTTCTGCTGCAGATTACATGGTCTAAGAATTCAATAAGATACTCGCTCAGTTATTTATAACCTGTGCATGATTCTATTGTAAGTACTTTCAGCATGTATCACCACATATCTCATATCTCAAACACGAAGTACAACCAACATATTCAAAATTTCATGGGGATGAGTATATGTCCCGGTGATACAACATCACAATATCAACCCAATCATTTAAGTATAATTTATCCATATAGATAATACAATCTCACATAATCATATTACACTTCACAATATTTAAATATCATACTTAGTGATATACACATCGCATATTATTCATATGCTTGCACAATCACAAATGAAGCGTGAGATTCTTCGTCTTCTCCCTCCTACCGGCTTCCACCTGGCCCCTTCCTCCAATGTGTGTGTGTGTGTGTGTGTGTATATACACTGTCTTCTCCCTCCAGCAGGCTCCCGCCCGGCCCCTTCCTCCAATATGTGTGTGTGTACATATATATACATATATACATATATATACATATACACATATATACATATATACATATATATACATATATACATATATGTATACATATACATATATACATATATACGTGTACATTTACATACATATGTGTGTGTGTGTACATACATACATATATGTGTGTGTGTGTACATACATATATGTATATATCTATGTATATATCTACACACACACACATATATATGTATATGTATATGTATATGTGTAACAATAACACCGTCTTTCCCCTCCTATACATATACATACATACATACATATACATACGTACATACATATACACACACACACACACACACACACACACACATGTATGTATACATACATACATACATATGTATGTATGTATTATATATGTATGTATATATACATACATATATATATATATGTGTGTGTGTGTGTGTGTACATACATACATGTGTGTGTGTGTGCATATGAGTAACAATAACACCATCTTCCCCCTCCTACCGGCTCTCGCCTGACCCCTTCCTCCAATGTATAAATGAATGCAACAGATGGAAATACATATACCCACATATAAAAATCAGTTCATGCATAGTACAAAACATCAATCAATGTTTTAATTTTTGCCTCCGCGCTTATCGATTTCACTTTCAAAATTTTCATGTGATTCGGTGTATTATGCATAATGCATATATCAGCTGACATTGTAGTGATCTACTCATCTTAATTACACTGATCAGTTCTTATTCGCGTTATCAAAGTTTAATTTTCTGTTTGATTATGAACAACTACTTCTTATGTGCATGAATACACACACATGTACCAGTAACCATAAAGAAAAGCGAAGATCAACTTACCGAATAATTCCTTACATTACCGGTACACATTTTAGGCCACACGGCGATATCTTACAGTTACATATACTTTCCCTTTTTATATGCTCGATATTTGATGTCCGAAATTGACTAACCATCTATTCATGTTAGAAAACTTAACATACTTGTTAATTGTAGGTTTTCCAATAAGTTGACTCTTAAGCAACGTCAACCATTAAATTTTTATATGTAATTTATCATACATTATTTACTACTGGTATCATTCAATTATATCAATGTTCATGTGTAACTCTACTTCTATTCATACTCCATTAGGCTATGAGTTTCAGCTCTCTCATCTAATTCTTAATGTAACTAGACTTGAAGTCTAAAATTCATACTAACACTAGACACTATCACTAAAACCAAAAAAACTGAAAGGAAAAAGAAAAAAAATCAACTCTAATTAAATGTAGTTCGCCAATCTAGATATTGAGACAACTGACCACTCGAAAGAGTGGAAGGTTAATTGTATCAAAGAATTAATTCGGTTCTTAACTAATTTGTCACACAATTGATCAAGTGAGCATCTAAGGTAACGAGTTCTCAATAAGAATAAGAAACTACATACCAAGAGATGTGTAGACAACTCTGATGTAGAAAAAATGAAAGCTTATTTTAAAATATGACTCTTGCAGACTATGAAGGTTAAATGTGTCCAGATTTTAAAGTTAGTCATGTTATCATAAATCACTTGCTTCAACCCAACATAAGCACATTTATCAGGATTTTTTTGGTCAACCTAGACCACAGATTATTAGATTCAATGATAGAATTAAGATTGAAAATACTCATATCACTATGCTCAAGAATTAAATTTCTTTCTAACCTTCCACATACAATAAACTTAACAAAAACAATATGATCATAAGATAAGAAGTCTTTAATTTATTTTTAATTATACTCAAATGATATCAGTGGATAATTAGATTTTGATAGTTTATTTCTAGCTTCCTTAGCCTCAGAGGGGTGCTGGAGTCTTAACTAGAAAAAAAGAATATATACTCAAGTTTTTCTTCATCCAGGAAAGTACTTCATATATTTCATCAAGTACTTAAGCTTTGTTAATGGAGGATCAGTGTGACTAGTTGTATCATGAACCCTTTACACTAGATCACCCTGAAGGAATCAAATTAAGTTAATAAGGGCAAAATCCAGCATAAGAATCACATAAAAGGAACACCTATGTTTGCAATATTTTCCACTCACAAGAGATAAATATGAAAGTTTGATGTATAGCTTAATGCCTACGAAGAGGAACCGTAAGGTAATGCATAACTGATGAAAGCTTAAGCTTTTAGCGCACTCAGGAACATTAATGGACCAATATAAGGATGACTCGTAAGGACCTAGATGGTATATATGTTGCCGCGATGACATCCTAAAGGCCAATATCAGGATCAAGATATCGTGTGAATAACAATACCAGAAGTTGTGTTATTACAAGAAGTCCAAAAATTTCGATTTCGATTTTCAAGGTATATACAACAATACTGAGAAATAATGATATTTGCACATGTATTAAGCGAGGATCGCCTCAAGTCCTGCAAAGTTTGTATGATTTCGATTCTGAACACTTGAATGTCATATTATGATTGGTTGAAGTAGAAATCTCAATAAGGACACCACAAAGATCACTCACAATATTTATTTTTCTTTTTAATTATTTACGAGAACAGATCCTGGGGAGTACTTCTTAAATAAACTCAAACATATAAAATTTATATCGTGAAAGAATACAACCCCATATGTTACTATAAAATGTGGAGAGATGTGTGCTTTACGCGCACACACATATATATACATGAAGGAATATCCTAAAAATAAAAGAAACAGTACATACCAACTACCATCTACAAGGGAAAGAACAAGATTTTAGAAATAAAATTTATTTGTAAGAATCAACACATGCCACTTAAATATTTGAAATATAAAGAGTTATACACGAACCTCGACGAGAGGACATATACTTGTGCATATAAAATTTTTGAAACATCAACATTTATTATTGAACCGTATTCAGTTCTATGCTTAGCTTAGCATGCCTCTCTATTTATTCCTATAATTTCTCATAGGCCCCCTTAAATAGTAATTCATTGGGAGAAAATTAATTTTCGACATGGTTTATACTTTCTTTTGTTTCTCAAAGGATTCCTAATGTCCAACCAACACAGGGTAAAATTCATGTTCTTAGAGACCCTCTCATCTTTCTAATAGTATATTAAATGACATTTATAAATAAGTTAACTAGTAAAAGATAATTCAGAATCTCCTCAATCATAAAAAAAAATTCTGCAATTCAGAAATCTTGACTAGCTTGTCGTATTTTGGCGATAATTTCTATCACAGACCTTCAATTGGGATACTGCAAAAGTCGTTGGAAAGTAAATTTGATTATCTTTCCAATGGTATATTACATAATACCTATAATTCTTAATATATAGACGAACTGAACCAATATTTACAGGTTTCAGTGTTTGACAAATTTATGCCTCATTTCAAGAGTGCTAAAATTTATGGAATTCATGACTGATTGTTTAACCTTTCCACCCAATTCAGAATCATAATCAAACTATAGACTTGAACATTTATGATCCTACTTACAAACTTGATCCATCATCATTTTAACCTCATTCACTACTTAATCTCACAAAATAAAAGATCTACAATTTTGCATGTAACAATCATTTAGTTAAGAAATGTAAGAACTATTAAAGAACATGGATCAAGAGAAATCCCCCTCACGACTGATTTTTTATTACAAGAGTTCAAAGCAATACAAATTAATTATTGAGGTGGATCATAACATGATTAAAATTTTCTGAAATTGAGAAAATTAATATTAGGTTTAGATCAAGATATAATCTCTCTCACCTCCTTGTCCCTCCTCGTTGTTGCCGCTGCTCCCACTCACCGCCGCTCCACCATCAGCCTGGCCGCCGCCCTGGCCGTCGCCGGCCACCCGGGTGTGGTCGCGGCGCACCGGCTTCCAAAGAAAAGAAGGAGGGGGAGAAGGGGGGAGAGAGAAGTCGGAGAGAGTGAAATTGAGAAAGTAACTGAGGGTGAAGAAAGATTTAGAGAGATTGGATTTGAGTTTCTTTTTATGGATTTCATAGGTTGAAGATGGGAGATGAAAGGAGATGAATGAGGGATTAGTTGTCTCCCTTTTTACACAAACCCCTCCCATAAATATGTATTACATATACCCACAACCTCTCTCTTCCCTCATCTTGTCACCTATACACACACTTCAAGGCTAATCAGCCCTCCATTTACCCATGCCATGCACATCTACTTTCTCCACTAACTCTAAAAAAAATAAATAATTCTCATGGTTGTATTTTTATTTTTTATTTTTTTTGGTATTTGCTTTATTTTTTTTGTATTTACACAATATACTCATATGCCATTTTATTACACATATATGTATGAACAATATATTGAAAAGTATAAAATATATATGTACACGTATTAATACAAGAATAGCCATATTCACAAAGTTTTACATATACATAACATACATAGATATGTATATGTGTGTGTGTGTGTGTGTGTGTGTGTGTGTGTGTCAAATACTCATATTTTCCACTTTCAATTCTTTCTTCCACAGGATTTCTATACAATCATTGTTACACCAGCTTAATTCTGTCCCCCTCTCAGGTATTCAGTTTATCCTCTTTAACAAGTATTAAATCAAGATTTAGAATTTTGGGGTGTTACAACGTAGATCAAGTTGCTCGAACCTCGAAACAAATATCTCGTGTTTGTGATTACTCTTCGCTCTCTTTTACTCACTCTTGTTTAATATCTTGCATGCTCGTATTTTGTATATCTTTATATGCTTGATATTAATTGTGCTTACTTGATATACACGCTTGAGATTGTTTAATTACTTTTATTTTGTTTAGAATTATTTAATTAAAGTTTTAATTTCCTCTTTTGATTATCACATCATCTATTCACCCCCTTCTAGATGATTACACACCTACTCATTATCTTTTAGGGAGAGAGGTACCAAGGGGCACCAGCTGATACCTATTACGCACACATAGCTGTGATTAGGGGTGATAACTGTAAAGTAAAGGTAGGATAAAAAATTTACCCTAAACCAACATACCAAACGCTTTACCTTACGCTATAGGGTAATTTGTAAATTTTAATTTTCCAACCCTATAGGAGGACGGGTAAAATGAGTCAACGATTAAAATGTAAAAAAGAAAAAGAAAAAAATTTGAATGCGAAAAGTCAAATGCTAGCAACAGAAAAACTTATGTTTCTAAAGAACATACTCGTTAAAATGAAATCAAATACAAGATAAAGTCAATCCAACCCCTGAGTTTCTCATTTTTTTATTATTATTTCTTAAAATATATAGGCTAATTTATTAGAAATTTATATTATTAATATTAGTTATTATTTGTTTTACAAGGGTAAATGGGTAAGGTAATAAAGGCTTACTCTTACCCTATTCATTTAAGTAAACGGGTAGGATTCTTTTACTATTACCCTCCCCTAATAAGTAAACGCATAACAAAAGCTTACCCTTATCTAAAATTTAGGGTAAAGGGTAAGAGACTAAGAGTAAACGAGTTTACCTACCCACTACCACCCCTGGTTGTTATGTTTTTCCTCCTTCGAAATAAGACAAAATAAAATAAAATAAAATTGTGAGCATTTATGATTTTACAGTGTTAAAAAATTTCAAATATTGAAAATATAGTCTGGCAATCAATCGTGATAAACATATCTATCCTTTCAGTTTATCTATTTAGATTAATTTATAGAGAGAATAATAAGTAATTTAATAATATTTTTATAAAGAGAATAATAAATAATAATAATAATAATATAGGCATGATATTAACGCTTACGTTTCCATTTATATAGCAAAGGTTCATCGAAGGAGCGTACAACCACATAAGTTGCACTAACTCAAACAAAACCGATCATGACTCGAAAACTATTACATTCACAGACTCGAACACTTGCATTTATTTAGTAGAACATAAGATGCACTGACTCAAACACAGCAATGACTCGGGGACTATGTTACATAGAATTGCACACTGCAATTTATTTAGTAGAATACAACGAGATCATTGAGTGGTTGCAGATGCATCATCAACATGCTTCATATCTTTGCTGTGAGCCAGCACTTTCCTGTCAGGGTACAACCGCACCGTCTAGCGCATTCTTGTGGAGCCATGCGGCATCTTTCATAGCAATTTCGTGCAATTGTAGATGGACAGTTCACCTTCTTCAGTTCATCGATCAAGCTGATCAGCTCTCTCGTCAACTTCTCCCCCTCCTCCTCCACTGTTGCCGCTTCTGTCCCTTCCAGGGTACAACCGCACAGTCTAGCACATTCTTGTGGATCCATGCGGCATTTATCATAGCAACTTTGTGCAGTTGTAGTTGGACAATTCACCTTCTTCCGTTGATCGATCAAGCTGATCAGCTCTCTCATCAACTTCTCCCCCCCTTCCTCCACTGTTGCCGCTTCAGTCCCTTCCAGGGTACAACCGCACCGTCTAGCACATTCTTGTGGAGCCATGCGGCATCTATCATAGCAATTTTGTGCAGTTGTAGATGGACAATTCACCTTCACCTTCTTCAGTTGATCGATCAAGCTGGTCTGCTCTCCTGTCAACTTCTCCTCCACCTCCCCAAGCGCTGCTTCAGTGCGGATGTAGTCCTCCGTCTTTGGCGTCTGTAGCGCATCGATCATCTTCCGCTGGTTCTCAACGAGAGCACATTTGGCCGTGCAACCGGCCACGACGTCACCGGCGGTAGCCGAGGGAGAGACGGCGAAACTTCTAATGCAAACGTCAATGCATGCTGCTTCTGCTTGGGATGCTGCGATTGCGAGCAGAAAGCACAGAAGAACAAGGGACTTATTCGCTACGATCGCCATCATCTCCCTTTTACTTCTTGATAAAATTCAGAAACCAATTGACTCCTTTTATAGCCAAAAAATAATAGTTTTCTGTTCACCTCCCAAATCACGGCTGTTAAATTAAAGGAGTAGAGATACGTGAGAAACATGTGAAACAAGTTAATTGAATCACGATGGAGCAACTAAGCCCTGGCTATTAAATTAAAGGAGTAGAGATAGGTGAAACATGTACCTTGAATCATCACAAAACCTTATCCAGCCATGTCTTCGAATAATTAATTGCGAAACAACTAACTGGCTGTAGTTATAATATTTTTTTTCAGTAATGTTATTTATATTATTTTTTTTACTACATTATACTGCTACTCTATGAATTGTAGCTCACACAGGAACTAATGAGTATGGGAGCCTAATTGTTTCGCAATAAAATTTTGTCATCATTCAACGTACATGTTTCACCTATTTCTACTCCTTTAATTTAATAGCAAGGGCCAGGTTGCTTTACCGTGATTCATCTTGCATGTTTCACATGTTTCACCTATCTCTGCTCCTTTAATTTAATAGCCAAGGCCAGGTTGCTTTGTTGCAATTCATAAGATTTTCTATTTGCACCACGTGTCATTATCTAAAAAAATTGATTAGATTATTCATATGATTTTTGGCCACTCTTGTTGCGGCACACGTGTCCTTATCTCATACACAATGACAATAGGAAATCTGACATAATTATATGTTGTTGCTGGAGCATTAGATTCCTCCTGTATCCTCAAACAAACGGTGCCTTGGAGGTTTCAGCATTTTTTTTCTTTATTAAAAATCATGTGTAATTTATATTAATGGGTGCATGTTCTTTCTATAATTCAATGATATAATTCTTATTTGATTTAATACAGTTGTGAAAATTAATTAAACAAAATATAAGTACGTATAAATTAAAGAAATATGACCACAGAGCTTTGTTTACATGTATTAAATCAAATTATAACCCATGATGCACATAAAATGACAGCGATCTTTCCACTACAGACCTTGTTGGCATAGATTCGGCTTCTGTGAGCATTTTGAGGGTATTTTAAAATTAAGTCAAGTTCCTTTAGTCCCACATTGGATAGGATAAGAACTCCTTAGTGTTTATAAGAACTCCTTAGTGTTTATATATGGAGTGCCTTTCATGTTGGGTTGTGTGGGTTAGAAACCAGGGGGTGCTCGCGCGCACACAAGCCCATTGAGGCCCAGTGAAGGAATTGGGTTACCGGATCCAGACGCTTGCAGGACCAGCGTCAATCTTAGCTTAGCAGTATTTCGTATATCATTTTCTAACAGCTTGGATGCCATCGTTGATGTAATCCAAACTGATATTTTCAAGTTTTACATTCTTGCAAGGCGTGGCTTTGATATTTTTGAATAGCACATCGCTAATTTGTATTACTGAGGGCTTATTTGTGCACCTTGATCTATGACGATAGGATTGCTAACATTCTTCATAATTTTGCATGCAGAATCCCAAGCACTTAAGAATGCACTACTGTTGTCAGTCATCCCATCAGCCACTGCTCCATGTTCGGTGACATATAAAAATTTGATTTCCATAGTTAACTTTAATCATAGAAATAAGCAAGGAGGCAAGATAAAGTATTCTGAAGGTTGTGTTGAAGGTCATTGCTTTGTCTTTGTTGATTAGATTGAAAATGGGAATGGGGCTGTTTGTTTCGCCGTAAAAGACGTAAAATTCTGTAATTCGTAAATGACTTGCATCTTAATTACAAGTACGACGTTTGTTTGGACCGTAATTCGTAAAAGATTTACGCAACTCAACTATCACTCACTTGCAACTCTATTACCACTCACTTGCACTCCGGTTACAGTTAATTTTGTGGTCATGCAAATTTGTATTATTTTTTTATGTTAATATTAAAAAATTTAATAATTAGTATTTTTAATATTTATTTGTAATATTAAAAATTTTTAAATCACCAAATAGTTAATTTTGTGGTCAATTTTTTCACTTACGACATACACATTACGATAACCAAACGTCATAAAATACAATACACTTTTTCACTTACAACTTTATATTACCAACCAAACACCGTAAAACTTACATGCATGTAACTCATTTATAATTGTAAAAGACTTTACCAATTACGATTTACGAATTACGGTCACTTTACGACAACCAAACAGACCACGAAGCCTTACAAGAGGGAATCCATTTTAGGCAGAGACAGAGTTGCCAAGCCAAACCTATTTCCAGGTAATTTCTCCATGTTCCCTGTGAGATTAGAACACTAGCATATTTTTGAGTTGCCATAAGACATCATATTAGAGGAAATTTGAAATAAGTTAAAAGAGGGAAAACTGTATAAGTTAGTGGATTAGACAGTTAAATTCTTTTCCACTAAGTTCACATATATCAAGCTCGTTACGTAGAACATTAATTTATTTTAATTGAACTTGAGAAGCCTGGAGGAATCTATAAAGTATTTGGTTCACATCTTATATTTATTTAAAACCCTACAATTATCGATTTCATATATAAGTACCCAACGAGAACGTGACAAGTATTGAACAAGAATTGTATCAGGTACGTATCTAATATGGTTACATGACCTATTTCGAAGAATCGGAGCATCATAGCTTTTATATTTAATATCTGGCTATTTCAACACTTTAAAGCCAGCATGTATCTTGATGGCTTACTCTTGGGTCTGTTTGGTTGTCGTAACTGGCCGTAATTCGTAGTTGTAATTGGTAAAGTCTTTTACAATTGTAAATGAGTTACATGTATGTAAATTTTACGGTGTTTGGTTGGTAATATAAAATTGTAAAGTGGGAAAGTGTATTATACTTTACGGTGTTTGGTTGTCGTAAGTGAAAAAGTTGACCACAAAATTAACTATTTGGTGATTTTAAAAGTTTTAATACTGCAAATAAATATTAAAAAAGTTAAATATTAAAAAAAAATAATATTAATATAAAAAATTAATACAAATTTGTATGACCACAAAATTAACTGTAACTGGACTGTAAGTGAGTGGTAACTGGGTTGCAAGTGAGTGTTAGTTGAGTTACGTAAGTCTTTTACGAATTACGGTCCAAACAAACGCCTTAGTTGTAACTGGGTAGTAAGACATTTACGAATTACGGAGTTTTACACGAAACAAACGGCCCCTAAGGTAAGCTATGTTCTTTGTTTTCTATTAATATATCGAATAGGGCTTTTGAGTTTGAGGCTGTCTCTTTCCCTCAAAAAATTTATTGATCAAATCTCCATACAAATTAGCGAGCTTTACGTTTACGTGAATTACAACAATCATACATTCATTAATCTTTATGTAAATCGGTTATATGATTGATAACAATAGATCCATCACAATGAAAACAATATATCAATAATTATAATGAAAAACTATAGTTTTGTGGGATGCATCAGGCCAAATAATAAGGCCACAAACATAACAACCAAACTCAAATCAATCTTATTTACTACTCTTTCAATTGAATTTCAGCCTTTAATTAGGTTTTTTACAAAATGAAGATAATCAAAATCCAGACTAAACTAACCACCAAACTTGATAACCGAGTCGAAAACTGTTACAGTCAATAACAACCTATCCATTCACTTTCTATTATATTTCCTTGAGTACATAAAAGATAATATCTAAAATCCTAACAAATTTAGAATCAATTTTACACCCAAAAAAAAAAAAAAAAAAAATCTAAAACTAAAACAAATCCTAATTCTTTAAGTAAAAATCATAAATTTTCTCGAGATACATCAACTTGCCTGAATCTGAGACATGAAGGACATTCAATTGACGATTTTCCATACTGTACAATGTAAAAATGGATATCACGTCGGTGTCAGATACCGACCAGCCTGTGCACCCCTCATGCTTCTACTCGATGAACTGTTGTTGTAGTCAGTGATGCCGCTGCTAAACTAGACGTGGATGTGTCTCCTTTCTCATCCAAAGCTAAATTCAAGTCAGTCTCCGAAGACACCACCAACGCTGCTACTGCTTAAGTCCACAACGTTTGTTAAGTCACGCAACCGTTGAAGTAGATGTTGACGCGTCTCCATTCTCATCCAAAGCTAAGTTCAAGTCGATCTCTCCGAAGACGCCACTGGGTTTGCTATCTGGGCAGACACCGTCAAGGTTGCTGCTACTTGCAACAATTGTTCCCTCTTGTTCTTTTGCATCCAAGCCCTCGTCTGAGGATTTCAGGTCACGTTTTTTGTCATTCCTGTCTGGTGTGGGGTTCCAGGGGTGTCTTCAAACCACCACAACGAACAGTGTCCTCACGTTTATGTCCACTACCACGAGGCCGAGCCCTGAGTCGTCCTTCAGTACTGCTGCCGCTGCCGCTGCCACTATGGCATGCTACCATACCCTGGTAACACGGAATGCATTAACCTCTTTGTTACTTACAGGAGAATAAAAAAAAATGAAGGTAGGTTCTTATTCAACGGCAGAAATTTCTTCAACAGTTTTGCTTCTGTTTGAGTTCTCAGCAACGTCATCACCCTCATCCACAGCCTTTCTGGATGAACATGCATCATATTTTTAGTCAAATTATTGGCAAAACACTAATTAGTTTTCGAATAGAAGTCTCATGTAAATTCCAATGTAACCTTTTCTGGTAATGTTTATCATCTCCATTTTCATATGTCCCGCCCAAGTGTGGTATTCTTCTCACTATAGCACTCAGAAAATCAGAGGTTCTGAAATTGTGGACATTCAGCTTTCTGGGGAAAAAAGTGGGGGAATACCAAGTACATCAGAATACATAGTATTATATTTCAAAAGTAACAGAAACACAAGGCATAATAAATTATGGGCATGGACATACTCTCCCATGTCCATCGACATCTAGGTTCACTAAATATAAAACTCTACATGACAATGTTCTCAGATTATATTTCTGCTTAAAAATTTGTTCTCAGATTCATAGAAAAACATCATCAGTTAAGAAGAAAGGCTTGCAAGACTCACAATTCTAATAAAAGAAGCTAGATGCTAGTAAACATACATCCCCACGGGAGAAACTTATGGAGCCTGACTCATCTCCTCAACTTCAGATTACTCTCTGTTGTTTGAGAAAGCAATGGCAAAGAGGAGAGGTGAAATCCGCAACCCCCCCAACCCCCCCCCCCCCCCCCCCCCCCAAAAAAAAAACAAAAAAAGCCCTTGAAATTGCCCAATCCAAATCCGAAATAAATAAAGTAACCCAAAAATAACCCCATAAACTCTATTATTACCCCCCTCTTATCACCTGAACCCTCTCACCTCAACCTCTCTCCTTACATTTTAGAGTATATCCCTCTCCAACTAGTCAGAGTCCCACAAGAAATCAGCAACAAAGAAGTGGAATCGGCATAGGTGACTAAGATCCGTGATAAAAGGATCCATCAACAGAAAATCAGAGATCATCGAGTCCAGAGGCCAGATTGAGGCAAAAAAAGATCAGAACCTTGGTAGGGGTTTGGATCTAATAAATGTGTATCTGGATCCAGCAAGCTTGAAGATAGATCGGGCTTCAAACAGGCCACAAATTGGTGGAGTATGTTCTTACAAAATCCATGATGTATGTGACAAATATGATCACAAAAGTAGGCTCGATCATAAAGTCCGGCATAACTAGTAGTGAATTTGCAGTGTTTCAGTTATCAATCCATGTCATCTGACATAACCGGCTAAGAAAGCAAATTCGGTCATGGCTCTAGCATAATCAACCATGAAACAAAGTACCTGCGATGCGGAACTAAGATGTCCGGCGTAATCGATCTAGCGAGATGAAGAGAAGTTAATTTCTCAAATCTCAATTTAGTTGCTTTTAGATCTCGTCTTTTTGTAGTCCCAGCATTCGGTATTCCAGGATGGGCCACGGACTATGAAGTTGTCTATGTAGCATGGAAAATTCATCGAAGGAGACGTAACCGTGTCGCATACTTTTTCCATACTTGGATACTTCAGTACGACAATACTTTAATATGCGTAGGATACTTCTCTAATATATCCTAAAATCTACAACACATGCTTGGCGGATCAGAGACGTGTCCTTGACGTAACCATGGTTACAAAATTAAACAAAAAAAACTAATTTTGAAAAGTATAATTTTGAATGAAAAGTTTACAACCTTATTACTTGTAGATGCATTACATTTATATAACTTGTCTAGCTTTTCAATAAAATTCATTCACATAGTTATTAATTTATGCGTCAAAATATTCTAGAGCATGTAAAATAATATGTTCTTTTAAATTTCTTACACTTAAAAATTAATACTATAGATAATAAATATTAAAGCACACAAGTATAATTTAATTATTATTGGGTGATATCCAGAGTTGTTCGACTACCGTGGAATAAAACTCATGTGTCACACCATGAAGCTTTGGGAAAAGATAATTGAACACCTGTTAAGGCAGAATGTTAAAATATCAGAGAACCAGTTTGGGTTCATGCCGGGAGAATCGACGACAGAGGCTATTCATTTGCTTCGTCAACTTATAGAGCGATTTCGAAAGAGGAGGAGAAATTTGCATATGGTCTTTATTGATTTAGAAAAAGCTTATGATAAGGTGCCAAGAGAGGTATTTTAGTGGACATTGATAAAAAAGGGAGTTCACATCAAATATATTGACATAATCAAGGACATGTACAATGGAGTAGTAGTAAATGTCAGAACTTGTGGAGGCATAACAAATAATTTTTCTATCATAATTGGATTGCATCAAGGATTTGCATTGAGTCCATTCTTATTTGTCATAGTGATGGATGAGCTTACTAGAGCTATTCAGGATGAGATACCGTAGTGTATGTTATTTGCTGATGATATTGTCTTAGTCGATGAGACGAGAGCTGGGAAATGTCAAATTGGAGTTATAAAGGCAAACTCTAGAATCTCGAGATTTTAGATTAAGTAGGGCCAAAACAGAGTATATGGAGTACAAATTCAGTAAACAAGAAATCTGAGATTATAGTATTGTGACAATAGACGGACAAGGAATATCGATGAGCAGTCATTTTAAGTACTTGAGTTTTATTATCCAAAAAGATGGGGAGATCAATAGTGATGTCAACCATAAGATGCAAACCGGCTAGTTGAAATGAAGGAGTGCAACAGGAGTTTTATGCGACTGTAATATTCCGTTAGGGTTGAAAGAAAAGTTTTATCAGATTGCTATTAGGCCAGCTTTGTTATATGGCACAGAATGTTGGGGTATAAAGAGATGTCATGCCCAGAAGATGAATGTAGCGAAGATGCGCATGCTTCGTTAGATGTGTGATAACACGAGGAGAGATAATGTGAGAAATGAGAATATGCGTACTAAGATAGGCGTAGCCCTTATAGAAGAGAAGATGAGAGAAAACCACCTACGATAGTTTGATCATGTGCGACGAAAACCTACAGATGCGCCAGTCCAGCGAGTAGTGCGTATCAAATTAGGACAAGTTAAAAGAGCGCATGGGAGACCGAAGAAAACATGGATGGAGGTGATACGACAAGATATAGAGGCTAAAGGTCTTAATGAAGGCATATTTCTCGATAGGAATAAGTGGAGAAAGTTGATCCATGTGCCCGATCCGGCGTAATTCTCTTTTGGTTCATGTAGCCTATCCCAAATACTTGAGACAAATGGCTTAGTTGTTGTTGTATTTCATGTGTAGCTATTTATTTGAACACACAAAAACACAAGTATATACATATAATATTTACTGTATCCATGTCATATACCCATGTCCTAATTTTTAAAATTTTGTTGTATCCACGTGTTTGTATCATGTCATACTCGTATCCAGTATCAGCGTCCATGCTTCATAGGTAGTTGTATTTGGTTACCTTTCTATTTTATTGACCTTGTGATCATTATAATGTATTAGAACTACTACTGCTTCTTACTCTATGTTGGATAACATAGTAGACCTTCTGGTCATTGTCACCGTTTAAAAGAAACTATACACCATCATGTTCATTGGAGAATCAAGTACCGTAATCAGCCACCAGTAATCTTAAGAGTCCACTCTACCTATGACTTTGTGCGATATTCATAATTTTGAATTAGCTTTGATTTTGTTCAATTAATTGATAAATCCAAATAATCTAACCTATAACTTCGACTTGGTTTGATATTCATAATTTTGCATCAGCTTTGCTTTTGTGATTAATAAACCAGATTAATCTAACCCATTCTAACCTAACGCATCCAAACTCAACCCCACCAGAGGACAGGTTGCGTTAGGATAGGTAAGTTCAGATGGTATTGACCTTCAAACAAACTCAACTCACTATTTTGCACAGCCAAGATGACAAAGGATCCTAATCAAGACTACAACCGTTGTTCAATTGGCCATCGATACGACGATATCAAAGGTCAACAAAAGGTCTATTTTCAATAAAAATAATAAGTCATCTAGAAGGAAGACAAATGAACTTAAAGAAGATGAATCATAGGAATACTGACGTTCTTAACATCACAAATAAGATGTACAGCAACAGACTCGATGACAAAGTATCCGAGGGTAGAAACTATCTGAGCTATCACCCATAAGACAAGCTAAAAACTGCAACTGATTCGCTTTAAAGTTCTCTAAACCACAGTTGGTTTTCTGTGGTAGCTAGAGGTTTGAAGATTAAATTTCATAATTCTATTACTGCAGTTTTTACTGACTTTATGGCTCTGTTGGATAAAAAATGTCTTTACATGAAATTGGATTTTATTGAGAAGAAGAAAAGAAGTGTTAGGTTCCAATGGAGAAAGGAAACGAGAAAGTAGGGAGAGAAGAATAGTAGGGGACTGCTTCCTTTATCCTTCCATAGTTTGGAGTTGGGAGCAACGGGATTTTTGCAAACTGCACTCGAAGTCAAACTTCTGAAGTTAGATAGTTGTAGTTTACTAAACTGCGAAATAGCCAAATGGACCTTAGTTTGGTAATTTGGAGTTATCTCTACAGCCAAAAAGAACTTTTATCTACAAAGCTAAACAATCTATGAGGTTCTCAGAAATAATAATAATATAGTAGTAATAGTTTAAAACCTACCTATTATCATCTGATAGAAAAAAAAGAAAACTACAACATAAAAAAAAGATAATCAGTACTTGATTCTTATTGCCATCTGCAGGCAAGAGCAAATGGGCCATGTCAGCTTATCATAAAGATTCAAATAATTACAACAATAATATTTAGCAATCCTGAGTAAGAGCCTTTGGAGTTTAGACCTTTTATTTAGCAAGTTCTCATACAAAGCATGGACACAGACACATGAAAAATAGTTGGCACACGGACACGAGAATTCTTTAAATATAGGACACTGGATGCGGCTTACATGGAGAGACTGAAACCATGACAAGTTAACCGATCTCCCGAACGCCAGGGGCGCGATCAAGAAACTCAGCAGGCACAATTGCAACTACTAGCGAAACTGTACCGGGGGTTCCTACTTATAAGGAGACTGTAGCACCTTAAGGGGAAGGTCATGCGCTGTGGAAGTGGAAGTGAAAAAATGGGAAGATGATGCCCGTGCGCAAGACAATGATAAAGAAAGACCTTGAGCACGTCCAATAGGCCAACATCCTGAAATCGGCTTGGGTGCAGTTGAACACTCTTCTTCAAGGTGAACGATGCACGGCTCCAGCTATATAAAGATCCAGCAAGAAGGAACAGTGACTATTTATGAAGGTTAAAGTCTCTCTGCCATGAATCGCTCAATTAGTTCCATATTCAAGGGTTAGTGAAACTCGAACTAGAAGAGTTATTTATTATTCATGGCTCAACCCTCAGTATAGCGAGTATCTTTCTAGAATACGTGACTAGTAAACTCAACCAAATCTTTCTGGAGTTGTAAAGTTTATTGACTACACAAAAACGTTGATCAAAGTAATGGATGGTCTTAAAAATAAAGAATGAAGATGAAGCATTCTTTAGAAATAAAAAAAAGGTAGATCACGAGGCAAGACCAGCAACCTGCTCGGAACAGACATACGATGCCGAAAAGGAGCTCATATACTGGTAAAATACAACAGAGTGAAGAGCAAGGTTATCATCAAGCGAGGTGCCAAGCTGAAAGATGATACAATTGCAGCAAGAAAGGGACTTTTCAAGAGACTACCACTACAAGCGGAGATTAGGAAGATGATGTTGCAACATCAAGTAGCTATCAAAGAGGGCACTGAAGAATGGGATGCTTGGGCATTTGTAACCGTCATAAAAGAATCATTGACCAGAGAAGTGGTCAATGATGTTGGCATTGACCTCGGCTGTGGTGGAGGTAAAGCCTGCTCTCGAAATATTGTCCAGACAAAAAGAAAATCAGCTACAATAATGATTGGATAGTGGACTTTGAATGCTCCAATCATATGACTTCAGATAAGAAAAGCTCACCAACATGACGAAGAAGTATAGAGGCATGTGAGAGGGTGTGATAGCCAACAACTCAAGATTTTCTATCAAACACACAATAGGAAGACTTTGTTCACAACGCACTTTAACCCACACCAAGTACACCGTAAAACATGTCTCACGTCCTAAGTTTAAAGAATAACCTCTGGTCAGTTTCTCAATTGACACCTATACAAACAATGTTGTATACATTGTTCATGCCAGAAGATGCCAAGGTATACTTCAATTTGAAGCCTACAGGAGAGACAATCATGAAAGGAGGAAAGCTACATATATTTGAGTCAGCGTGTGTACACAAGGGCCCATAAAGTGCTCCATTGATGCTTGCGTGTGCATTACCCCCCCCCCCCCCCCCCCCTTGCCAGAATCCAAAAGTTTGTACGTCCCGTTGATGGGATTTCCCCCACTCGGAGATTGTAACGCAGACTAGCCTACAGGCCCTCTCTCCACTAGCTTACGGGCAGTCAAAACTCTTTGCCGTGGGATTTTTCCCACTCGGAGTCCCTACTCTGCTGAAGAAATTTTCTCCTCTCAGAGTCCCGAGTTCACAGCTCTGCTGATGAGATTTTTCCCGCTCGGAGGCTACTGTGAATCCAATTCCGCTAGTGGATTTCTCTCATTTGAAGCCAATAGTTTGCAGGTATTGCAGATGGGATTTTCCTCCACTCGGAGACAACATTACAGGCTTACCAATCCACTCCCATTCCTATGCCAAACCTATCTTTACGACAAAAAGATCAACACTCCGAAGAGGTCTGAGCACATCAACTCCAGAAGGCCAACGGTAAAGTGAATCAGGCAAGGTCTACACAATCATTTCTGTTCCAAGCATATACAAACTTTTAATCCAAATCTTTCCATTCTAAGTTACTTGATTACGTCTAACATGAGTAATATAAGGTCCCATTACACATTTGTGTTTACATTTCTGAAAAGAAATACAGACTCCATGTCCGAACATCCCGGTCCTACAACCGATGAAGACTCTCGATGCAAAACAAAGATATTTTCACCAGAGAGAACTTTCTGGAGGCAGTCGTCCACCATCCATGCGACAACTCCTGTACAAACAATGCTACACCGTCGTTCGCCAAGCTTCCGCAAGACGCAATCGACAACTCCTAGGAAGCCCTTTGAAGCCACAATAGTGTCGCAGCTCCAGACGAAAGCCGACAAGACAAGCAAGATACTGATGATATCACACCACGGCCCAATGTTTCAAAGAAGAGGTCAGAGCTCTGGAAGAGGGAGTGCTTCATCGGCGACATCCCGACAAACCCCCTCATACTCCCCTCATGTTTCTCACCGCAAGAAAAGTGTCTTCAAGTGCGAGACAGCGGTGTCCGGTCAGAATGAAAACTCCAAGACAGGCAAGATTGTCGTGGAGTCGCATCCACCTCTGTACCGCCCAGGACAGCACTCACTCCTACCCCGTATACACTATCAGAAAAGAAGAACCCCAGGCCTCGAGGTTAAAATTGGACTAATCCGATCGGAGATTAGTCGAACAAACTAAGTCAAAACAAGAGCCCTACCTATCTCTCCTGACAGCAGGGCCTTGTCACAAAGATTGATGTATTGTGACAGGCTCATTATAAAAACTGACGTATTGCGCCAACCAGGCTCCCAATCAGTGAGAGCCTGTCCACCATTCATCTCCATCCTCTCCCTTTCTTTCCCCCACTTGACGAAAAAGAAAGAAGACATGGCAGTGGAGCAGAGAATAAAGATTGTTTGAAGCAAAGATTTTCTGAAGAAGAAAGCAATAATTTTCATCCAATGGTTCAGGCCTATTTATTATAGAAGAGAAAGAAGTCAAACCGTCTCCAATTCTAATTTTCTATCCCCGAAAAGTCGGTCCACATCCCGAGAATTTCAGCCAATCAAATCAGCAGAAGACCAACCGTCGCCGCCTAAAGCAAGAAAATGTATCTCCAATCATCATGGCGCTAAGATTCGAATAGACGCCAGTTACAGATTTCAAGGAGTCCAACCAATCAACATGTCAGCTGTCAACCAGTCCCGTGATCTCCAAATAAACCCAGAAGATTCGCATTTATGATTCAAATCTTTCCTGCTCAGACATCAAGAAGAGTTCAAGGCATTAAAAAAATCTACCAATTTCATTCTTGCGATTTTTCTTCAGCAGGCTCTGACAAGCGAAAGAGTGGGAGCATCTTTAGTGGTCAAAAATTGACCCTCATCTGGATTGTGACATATGTCCAAGCAACCGAGCACCCTCCTTGGAGGCTACCACATCATTCAATCTATCGAGTGGGTTCGCCACTTTACATCCTCCCATAGTCACTCCAGGCCGCACCAAAGTTAACTTTCATCCTGGAGACTCCATCATCTTAAGTCACTCTGGAATTACCTCCAGTATCGAAGACTTCAACTCTCCAGAGTCATCTGCAATCCAAGATTCCCGACTCCGCTCCGAAAGATCCCACCAACAACTACCGAGATGTCTGCCTACGGTTATGCCACTTCTCCCACGATCATACGGTGCAACACTCTTCAACACGAGCAGTTATGGGCAGTAGCGAGATTCTCTACATGCAATCCCAACAGTCCAGCGCCAGTAAATCACAGTCGTTACAGAAAATCCCCACGTGAGTGCAGTTACAAAGATCATGCTCATGCCATCCGCCTACATGCCAACATCTCAGTAAAAATAGACCTCAATGAGAAGGGGATATTCTTGGAGACTACTTCCAGGCCCCCTTTCCAGAGCTTCCACTCCTAAAACGCTCACCCTAATAATCCATGTAATTCCATAACATAAGAATTATAGCGGATTTTCCTTCTCTCCGTAGTTTTTTCCAATTAAGGGTTTTCACGTAAAAAAATGGTGTCACTCTTTTTTGTGGTGTTTTGCTTGCACTCTTACACACACATCCACTCTCCTACTCTTGCTCCTGTTGAAAAATCTCCACCACATAAGTAAACTTGATGCCGAGGGAGAGAATTGAGAATTAGCATTGACTGACATCAGTATGAAAATAAATTGAATCAACTTTAGAAAACTCGGAGGTATATAAGTTGGTTCCTAAGTGACTTAATCAAGTCACCAGGTGAGTTCCCTACATAGAGAGTAAAGGATTCTATTGACCATCTACATCAAGCTATATGTATGGTACGTGTTTCACCGGTGGAGAAGACGACTCATTCTAATTTTTCAATAGTAGGACTATATGTATTTTTAGTTTTTTATTTTTAGTTTCTTTATTTTTGAGTTTCTATAGAAGAGAAGATGAGAGAACGCCTACGATTGTTCGGTCATGTGCGACGTAGACCTACAGATGCGCCAGTCCGGCGAGCATAGCGTATCAAATTAGGACAAGTTAAAAAAGCGCAGGGCGAAGAAAACATGGATGGAGGTGATAACGACAAGATATATAGACTAAAGGTCTTAATGAAGGCAAATTGCTCGATAGGAATGAGTGAAAAAAGTTGATCCATATGTCCGATCAGGTATAATTCTCTTTTGGTTCATGTAGCCTACCCCAAATACTTGGGACAAATGGCTTAGTTGTTGTTGTATTTTTATTAGGAGTTTGGTTTCTAAATTTGGAATTATAATTCTATTTTGATTAGGAGTTTTAATTGGAGTTGTATACAAACTTATAAAAGGCTATAAAAGGCCTCTTGTATTAAATTATATGCAAGGCAATAAAAATTATGAAAGTTTATCCTCAAATTTATGTTAGTTTTGATCTCTCCTGCGTGTGAAGCCTTAGATAAACCCTAAATTAGTGGTGTAAAATCCTAACTAGCCTATTCCTTACCCCATCTATTTCTCTTCTTCCAAAACCCTAGATCTTTTCCTCTTCACAAATTTCTCTCAATCTCAATTCGAATCTATTTCACAAAACCTTTTTAAAAAAATCCCTGCTACAGCACCCGACCCCTGTGCTGCTACAATAACAGGTCCAGAGGCAGAAGCAGACCCATTAGCGCATACCTTCATTTTCGGGTCATAACTTCCACATCCGGAGTTCGATTTGAGTGATTTTCGAGTCGTAGTGTTCGTGACGACGAGAGATTTGTACTAACATTCACTATAGGTCACTGAGGTCTCTATAATTCTCAGTAAGTACGTTTTAATTCAGATCAGTTATTTCGAGTTTGATAATTAATCTCTGATATTTTATCGACTTAACTGTTGTCTACCAAAAGTGAAATTGTGTGATTCTGGTTGACTTCAATTTAGTATATTTGATATTGATCGTAAAATTCTTTACCCACATAAATTATTATCTTTAATTGATTTACAATTGAAATTGGATTAATCTACGCATATTATTTTACATCCATTTGCATTATTAATTTTTAATTCTTTACTATCAACGATCGTTTCATGTTGATAAAGTGTAATTAAGTGTTTTATGATTTCTACATATGCATACACGCTTCACATCAGTTTGGTATCAAAACATCATGTTTCACATCACCATCAAGTAAGAAAATATTAAGGGGTAAGAGTTAAGAGCTAATAAGAAATAACTGGTCTGTGAGAGCATAAAGTGCTTGAGTGATGTGAGAGCGAGAGTGAGGATGAGTGAAAGACTGCCTTGTAATATAATAATATTAATGCATCAAAATTTCCATTAAGCCCCTTGTTTCCACAACCTATTTTCCTTTCTCCATAACTTCTTTTCCAATTAGCAAGTTAAATCTTGTCATCTCTATACATTTTCTCAAATTATTATTAATGTAAGATTCTAATTTGATAACCTTCCAGTATTATATCATAATTAAGTTTAAATTCTATATGATGAATTTTTTTAATTAAATCAAAGTTATGATATGGATCCATTTTTCTAGTAACAATCATAATTAAATTGAAACTAAGTAGATATATGGCTATTTCTTGAATAAGAGAGTAAATACAATTATAATTTGTCAATTACTTAATATGAAAAGATCTAATTAGATTTTTATATCTACAATCTATAACACTCATAAAAGAAAATGTAAAAGAGTTTGTACCCCTTACTTTTTTTAACAGGAGGTAGTTTTTTACAATCTTGCAAAAAATTTAGCACGGTTTCAAATATTGGCTTATTCTTATACATTTCGGCAATATCATATAGGGTTTTGGTGTACCATATATGATATTACCTATAATATCAGATGATATCTGGGTTGATATTGCCAATATTAATAGGCGATATTAACGCTATTTGATTTTAAAAACCATTGATCGATACCAATACCAAGATTTAAAACCATGATATTTAGAATTCAAATTATGTTATCTAAATATAGTTCTGATAGTCAATTCTTAACAATCCACTCAAACCTGCTCAAATGTAAGCATAATCAATTATCACATCTTAGTTAGTAGTTAGAATCTGACAATAATTAGGATTCTTTAAAAAGATCTATCTCAAACTAGAATTTCACTAAACGAGAAGCCCTTTAAATTAAAAAAACGAATCTCGTGAAATTAAAATCCCAAGTTAATTATGATTCTGACAACGGAAGCAAATTAAATTAGAATCTCAATTAAAACAAGCCTTTTAAATTATAATCTCAATCTAATAAAGATTTGCAGAAGAATATAAGAGATAGACTTGTGTTATTCCGGAAGGATTCGAGGTTGAATTCTTCTCACTCAAATACAATCATACAACATCTGAGTGCAAGATCTACTTTGTTGGAGTGATCTACATTATTTCAAGTAATTAAAAATTAAAAATCATGTATTTTGAATTTTCCCATTCATCAAGTAGGCACAAAATGGACGGCCAAAACAGTAAGTTAGTTTAACAATGTAGAATATTTAAAATCTAACAAAAACTCATGTGTGGGAGTTTTTTAGTGTTTATATCATGATGAAATAGTTAGATCGAGATTTTACATGTCTAAAAACATAGATCTAAGCAATATGCTATTTTCGATCGTACATTTTGTGCCTACTTGATTTATGGGCAAAAAATATTCAAAATACATGATTTTTTTATTTTTAGTTACTTGAAATAATATAGATTAATTTTAACGGAATGAATCTTGCATTCGGATGTCACAGAGTTGTATTTGAGTGGAAAAGATTCGGTCTCGAATCCTTCTAAAATGACACAAGTCTTTCTCAGAATATAATAGATGTCTTAAACTAACTTCAGTGTTGTGCTGTTACGTGTATAGCACTTCTCAGATCTAATAATCGTAAGAATAGATAAGAAACAATTACAATAATAAAATGAATGTGTGCACAAATGCGTACACATCCTAACACACATGCGAATGTGTGCACACCTTTTCTTTAGAAGTTAAATTCCGGGGTATCGCAGAGGCGCCCCACCCTCATCCTAAGGAAACTTGGTGGTCAACAAGCCCTCTATAGACTAATTCCCAATATGTCGTTGAGAGCGGGATTTGAACCAGTATCCGCTTGGGAGCAAACCAAGTGGCTTACCGTTCGGCCACTCTCGTGGACAATACGTGCACCCCTTTATAATAGTATAATTACACATAATGTTTAGATATAGATTGAAATTAACCTATAATACAATTAGGAACAGGCCTTGCTATTCAATTTTTTATAAAATAGCTTAGATATCTAAGTCCTTATGTTGAAACATTCACTCAAATTTTTATACTTCTAGACATGTCACTAATTGATGTTCTTTTATCTACTAAAATATAGTCTTAATAAATGATACATACGTACGAGGATAATGTTTGCTAAAAGTGTACAATGTATCCAAAATCAGCTTTGAAAGAGTTAGAAATGACAAAATAAATTATAAAACTGAGAACATGTTTGAGAAGTGTCCAACATGTGTATGTGAAGCTCGGATGCCTCACACGACAATGTTGTTGTCATGTTTGTGTCACAGTGAATCCAACACAGCTTCACCGCAGGCAAGCACCAATTCGTGTTGGCTCACTGACGTGACACGAGGTGACAAAGAATTTGGGTTTTCCCCCTTTTAATTTTAAATGGTGACCTAGTTCGTGAAGAAATGAGAATTAAGTTAAGAGTTTGTAAAAACTGGACTTAAGTCCAAACCTAAGCTATTCAGGTAAGTAACCTAAGATTTGGTCAAAACTGGATCCAAACATAAAATCTAAGCCCTTCTTTTAGATTGTTATTAGATTTGTCTAGTTTTAACCCAGACCCAAGCTTTAAGCCATCCCTTCTGTTCTGTGTATAAGTGATTAGTTGGGGTTCTTGTCGTTGAGAGCAGGATTTGAACCAGTATCCGCTTGGGAGCAAACCAAGTGGCTTACCGTTCGGCCACTCTCGTGGACAATACGTGCACCCCTTTATAATAGTATATAATTACACATAATGTTTAGATATAGATTGAAATTAACCTATAATACAATTTTACAAGGAACAGGCCTTGTTATTCAATTTTTTATAAAATAGCTTAGATATCTAAAGTCCTTATGTTGAAACATTCACTCAAATTTTTATACTTCTAGACATGTCACTAATTGATGTTCTTTTATCTACTAAAATATAGTCTTAATAAATGATACATACGTACGAGGATAATGTTTGCTAAAAGTGTACAATGTATCCAAAATCAGCTTTGAAAGAGTTAGAAATGACAAAATAAATTATAAAACTGAGAACATGTTTGAGAAGTGTCCAACATGTGTATGTGAAGCTCGGATGCCTCACACGACAATGTTGTTGTCATGTTTGTGTCACAGTGAATCCAACACAGCTTCACCGCAGGCAAGCACCAATTCGTGTTGGCTCACTGACGTGACACGAGGTGACAAAGAATTTGGGTTTTCCCCCTTTTAATTTTAAATGGTGACCTAGTTCGTGAAGAAATGAGAATTAAGTTAAGGGTTTGTAAAAACTGGACTTAAGTCCAAACCTAAGCTATTCAGGTAAGTAACCTAAGATTTGGTCAAAACTGGATCCAAACATAAAATCTAAGCCCTTCTTTTAGATTGTTATTAGATTTGTCTAGTTTCAACCCAGACCCAAGCTTTAAGCCATCCCTTCTGTTCTGTGTATAAGTGATTAGTTGGGGTTCTTGTGAACCCATGCCCAACCTTCTCCCTCTACTGTCTCTTTTTTTCTAGCTCTTCAAGTTTGTGGTTTTGACACCTTACCATGTGGCAGCAATTCTACGATAGCAACAATGCTACCCAACACATGATGCCACCTAGGAATGACTATAGCAAGTTTTGACAGGTTAGGTTTATTTCTTTTTTTATCATGTTTCTGTGTCAAGAAGCATGTGGGCCAATGTTGTTGCACCAGAAAGGAGTGGCTTCTAGTTTTATTTTGTATTATTGTTGTACCTAATGTTGTTATCCTCATTATATTATGTAAAGAATGTAGCTTTGTAAAGACTGATTAGTGCTTAGTATTTTGTTTTGCAACATTAACCTAGATGTTGAAGATTGGTGATGTTTTGAAATACAATGGCTATCTATATTTTTCTTTTAATTGTTTTTTAAATTTATTGTAGTCAAATTGTAACAAAATTTTAATAAAATTAAGCATGGGTTGAGGAATCAGCTGAGTCCGATAAGAGTCGGCCAAATAAATTATTGATAATACTAAACATGGTTTGAGGAATCGGCCAATTCCAATACAAATCGGCCAATTTGTATCGAAATCGGCTCTGATCGAGTCAGAATAGGTCTTTGAAAATCGAAATCAGTCGAATAAGAGCAGAATCTGGCAAAAATTTGAGAGTTGGCCGAGACGACCGGTATTGGCTACGAGCTGATTCCGACATATTCTCAGGCTTAAAAAATTGGTCGAGAGAGGAGGAGGAAAAGGGATGAAATTTCTAAAATCCCAAATAAAGATCTCAACCAAAGAAAAAAAGGAAAAAGAAAAGAAAGGACGAGGGAGGAGGAGGAAAAGGTGGCGAGAGACTCACCTTTATCTTAAAAGTTGTCTCAGCTATTTTTCTTCTCTTTGTTTCTTGCAGCCGTCTTTGTTTCTTGGATCTCTCTCAATTGTGCTCAGGAAGTTAGGGTTATAGCAAAGCAATCGAGTCAAATATCACATTAAACAGGTCGCGTCGGGTCGGGTTAAAATTAGCCTACCTGTTTAACTTTAAAGACAAATATAGAGACGGGTTGGGCTATGATCAATTTGACTCAAATCCATTACCCAGTTAACTTATTATGTCTACCTTTTACACTTAAGCCTGTGACATTCTAATTTAACAAATCTCTTCGGTAAAGTTTATCCTGTGAATTTAAACTATGGCATATCGTGTCCCTATTTGATTATATTTACATATGACTCATTTATAAAAGTAAACATGTCAATCAAGTTTTCTATTTACAAGAATTTGCATATGGAAAGGAAACTAAAAAATTATATAGACTAAATTAATATAATATATATAGATAAACTTTGCTATTTCCGGAAGGATTTGAGCATGAATCCTTACCACTCAAATGCAATGTTACGACACTCAAATACAATATTCACCCTGTTGAAGTTAATCTATATTATTTAAAGTAGTTAAATTAAAAAATCAAGTATTTTATAGTTTTCTTGTTCATGCATCAAGTAGGCACAAAATGGACAGTGTAGCATATTACTTAGATAGTTAGATCTATGAATTTAGACATAGAAATTCTCGATCGAACCATTTGATTATGACCTAAACATCTAAAAAAATCTCTCACACACCAACTTTATTAGGTTTCAAATATTTTACACTATTAAATTAATCAACTCATTATTTCGGTTGTTTATTTTGTGCCTACTTGACGAATAAGCATAAAGTATTCAAAGCACTTAAATTTTTGTTTTTAAGCAATCTTAACAATGTAGATCAATCCCAATGGAGTGAATCTTCAATTTGAATGGTTTAATGTTGAATTTGAATGGGAAAGATTCGTCTCTGTATCCTTCTCAAAGGATCCAAGTATGTGTGTATCAAGTTCAAAATCGAAACCAACTTCGAAATCACTGAAACTACCAGAACTACAAAAAACCAAAATTATTCGAAAGGACGGAAGCCAAAGTGAGTTCTCAAACCTTGAATTAAACACACACACAAACAAATGAAAATTTTGCAAGATTTGACCTCAAACTCATATTCGCAAGTGAACAAGCAACTTATACATGACACTACAATGAAACTGAACGTCGTAAAGAGTATTGCATGGAATCAGTCAGTCTCCAGAGCAACAAAAAGTCTTTAAAGCAACAAACAGTAGACAAACTCTGAACAGACTCATACCTGAAGAATGAAATGGATCAGGAAATATTTGACATAGTTGATTTGTTGTTTATATCATAATGCTACTTGCTTCAACATTTACAATACATCATAAAATGACGATATCATTGAAGATCATGGCAATGACGCAAGTAAATACAATGCATACTCCTTCAGTAATCCAATTTCAATAAAACACATGGTTCCCATGAATATAATTAATTCGTTAGATTCAAATTCCATCAATTATTCTTAAAAAAATGTCAAAACGACAAAAAAAATAAATGTATTTAATTTTTTTTTTGAATCTTTTTTGGACCGAGATCGGTATCGCTGAGACGATATGGCCAATCTGGATACCAAGATTGTCAGCCGATTCCAATACCGATTCTGAGATTTTGAACCATGATATTAAATAAATTGTTGTGTCACGTTCTAATGTTTCAAGGGCTTTGTGTGGCGTGTCTAAATCATGTCGTGTCTCTATCCATGAAATGACCAAGAAGTATAGGTGTCAGAGGTGTCCAATAGTGAAATGACCAAGAAGTATAGGTGTCAGAGGTGTCCAACAGAGTACGACTTCATGATAGAAGCGTTTGTCTTACTTGCAATGGTAAATTCACAACCACCAGAAAAATAAGAAATTTGACCACTTCCACTTCTCTAGGGAAATGTCCATTACCATTCCAATGTTATCAACCAAACTATATGCAATTTCACCAGAATCATTTTCCCTCCTAGTTTAAACTGGCTGACTTATAGCAAGATGGTCAGTGACATAATTAAAGCCAAAAGACTTCACATTATTGTTCAACATATATAAAAGCCAAAAAGCTCTTATTATCAACTCCTAAAAGACGCCAAAAGTAAAGCCCTGAGCGCTTTTGTAGGCTGACTAAGTTTCCATATCACAAATAAAAGGGATTAATAACTTCAAAGTCTCAAAGACACCAGAGAATGAATCTAACTCTTAGACATAGTAGCTGCACCCAATACTCCTACATATCATCCTCCCAAAAATTCAATCTGCATTGGACCATTGTACATGACCGATACTTGTTGCAAGCCCCATAAGGGGGTGATTCCTTAACACAACTAGAAATTCATATCACCAAAATAGTGGAACATTGAATACTATGTCTACTCACTCATTTACATTAACAAATTAAGAAAATTTGTTTCTCATTCATTCAAAGCACTTCTTTCATTAGGTGATTTAAGTCACAAGATCAAATCAAGCTTGTTATATCTGGAAGTAGAACTTCCCAGAAGAGGTTTGAGGTTACACCTTCTAGATATCTAGAAGATACATGAGAGGTAGTGTAACAAAAATATGTAACATCATGCATTATGTAGAAAATATATCTGTGTGCTAGAGGATGTTAATGTAATATCATTATCTCCAGTATTATATGGTCAATACAGTCATGGGGCATTTGGCCATTATGCAAAAAAAATAAAACAAAGAAAACAAAAAACAAACAAAACAGAAAACAAATAAATAACAGAAACGAAAAGAAAATTATAACAAATAGTAATATACTAATCAAATGGTACATCTCTGAATCCCCTACCCACCGTCGTAATGGATGAATACTAAAATTGTTAGTGAGGCCTATTTTAACTATACTTGTCACAAGCAGAAAATGATTAATCATCGTTAAATCCATTTTAACACTACTAAACCGCTGAAGAATTGGTTCTTCTATTAGAATTTATTATCTGGTATAAGTCATGTCAGTATATTTGCAAAAGAACTAAAACATAAGAGGATAAGTAGATTAGAACATATTTGATTAAACAGTCATGACCACAGCCAAGAAATGGATACTAACTGTTGCTTGTGCGATAATGATGATGATTCAAGTTGACTGGATGCAGTACTGATACCAGAACACCCCTTCGTGCCACCATTATCCTCCATCAAGCATTGTTGTTCTGTCTCTTTGCTACATTTCTTTTCATAGATTTTACAGAGCACCAGGTCATCAAAAATCTACAAACAAAACACATGTATATTGAATCAGAATTAACTCTGATTAGCTACAACTCTATCAGAGAGAAAGAGATAGAATAAGCACCTTATCACCATTTGAAGGAGACTGGAGTCGAAATTCTTGCATGATCCAGCCAGTTTTCTCCTCCTCCTTCCCCTTTAAACTCTTGTATGTTAGTGAAGTTTTGTGCCCAATAACTTTTGACCCAATCTTGATGAGTATATCATTGCCAGAGCCCCTCCAATAACCTTTCCCAGCAGTGCGACTAACCCTTTGAAAACTGCCGCTGGCGAGGTGTCGTGGAGTAAAGAAGTACATCTCATTGTCCACATTCCGAAATCGAAATGTATCACCTGCAGACATTTTCATTCAATTACCCAGAGAAATCAAGCCATCAAACAAATTAGAAATTGAAATCATCAGGGGTAATTTGATGAACAAGAATTAACAAATACTTACAGGGAAGGTTCCAAGGTTCATGCTTGTAAACATCATATTCTTGGATCAAACAGTTGGGGAATCTGAATAATCCCTCTATCCTCTTCCGAAGATAATGAGCTATCAGCTCTATGTCAGTAGGGTGGAATCGAAAACCAACCAGAAGTTCTTCCTCGTCTTGCATAGCTTTTTAGGGGAAAATCAAGAAAGATTTTAAACAAGAAAAAAAGGGGGGGGAAAGGGGAGAGGAAATCAGTCAGCACTGCAGAATTCTGAACCCGTTTGTTCAAGAAAAAAATATATATTAAAAGAAAGAAGAAAGGAGAAAAACAAGGTTTTTATTAATGAGGCTGGCGACCAACGATAGTGTTGCATTGATATTGGCACAAATTTTCTTATATTTATTGATTTAGATTTTGAAAGTCCTTCAAACTGTTTGGCGAAAAATGTTTCTAGAACATGGAGATTTGACACCCTGGAAAAATCACCCACAGCATTTGTTTGAGATGAAACTGAAATTTCTGAAAGTAGAGTAAACAAAAATTGATCCAAGTTTTTAATTGTAAATGGTTGTACTTAAATTTGTACAAGCAAACTCTCTTATTAGAACTGGTGAAGAATTCTTCATCTTTAGAATATGAGGAAAAAATAATGTGTCCCCGTGTTTCCCACAAAAACCTCACTGGAGCCCCACACGATTTTTGAGCTCGTAACTCCTTATGTGGACCTTCGCCCCTTTACCCCAATATCCCTCTTTACAGTGTACCAACAATGTTGTACTGTGAAACTTTCAGTACTACCTTTACCCAAAATGTGACTTCTGCAACCATTGAAGAAGAATCCTTACCAGCCAACCGCAACTAATATGGATGACAATTAGAGATTATGGGTTTCCTAAATACCTTTAGCAGAACAAAGAAATATCCCACTTTTTCACAAAATATATTTTCAAAATAAGGGCAAAATAATAGTTATTAGCAGAAAAATTGACTACTTGTTGTGATAAGCATTAAGTACAAAACAACCTTTAGAATTAAATGGAAAGAGATAGGTGACATCTGCCATAGAAAAAACTTCCAATGTTTTTCTTTAAAAGAGTATACATTTTTCCCTTAACCAATCAGAGAAAGATGGTTTTTCCACTAAGAAACCCAAAAATATGGCCAACCACTTGATTCACACACCAATCTAACTTTTCTCTCTTTTTACGATACAGTTCAGATTTCCCCGTCCATTTCTATTAATCACTTATACCGAAGCTCGCATTTTATCTTCAGAAAATGGGGTATCCACCTACTTTTTTTCAGATGTCATTTTTACTTCGTTGTATAAGCAATTTCTAACTAGGAACTTGAAGCTTGTGTTTCATGTGGCCATGTAACGATGCTGCCAACACTACAACCATCTCCATTTCTATTACCTTGTGTTTGCTTCCCCTTATCGTTTCATGAATCTGCTACACCAGCACTATTGGTTACTCCGCAACATCTTTGTTCATGATAATGGACAATGAGTAAATATAGTATAATGGAGTGTTCCAAACAAATTCTCAAAGCACAAGAGAGATAGAGGGGAAGGAATGATGATACATTAAACTTTTTCGAAAGCAGAAAAGGTTTAAGATATATGAGAAGGAAAATAAGGAAATTTGGTAAGAGAAGAAGAAATTTAAGAGAAGAGAGTAAAAGAGAGATTTGGGCAAAAAGGAAAAGTAGAGAAACTTAGGGGTAACTAGATGCAACATGACCAAGATTTCATGAGAACCATTATTGCGCAATGAAATCGAATCATGTAATAACTTTGTATCGAAAGAGAGGATAAGTTTCTGATTATCCCCGAGCTAATCAGAATGCCCAGTCCAGATTTTCCTTGTGAGATCTCAATGTGAGTGAAGAAAGACAATGAGGGCAAGGGTAAAATCATGCACTCACTATTTCCGGTTACAATTCTATATGTGCATAATGTGGTATATAGAAAGGTGCAGGGATGAATTACTTAAACCTGGGGCCATATTTGGCTGTTCAAAATAATAGTATCTTAAAGGGAAGTCACATTTCCTATTCTTACTTATCTTAGAATAGCAATTTATTTTGCAGTTATTTGGATATAATCCTAAGATCCCTAATACCTCTATCTTACAGTGTGATTCATGTTTCCCATTCTGAATTACCTTAAAGTTGCTATATATTATATTGTATATCCCTAATGAAATCGGAAAGTTTTGAAAGAAAAAAGGAAGAAAATGTGACCAAAAAAAGAACACCACGCGCGCGCGCACACACAGAGAGAGAGAGGGGGGGGGGAATTATGGCCACAAAAAACAGATCACTATCAGTACACAATCAATTCTCTATTCGTAGCAAAACCAGCAATCTAAGTACAAATATACAAAATTTATAACTTAAATCAAAGTTCTGACTCAACTAAACCTCCTCATAAACTTGAATCCTAGTATAATGATAGAATTCTAATAAAATATAATTTTCTACAAGACAAAATTCTAAACAAATTCTAATTCTAATATCCCAATCCTAATATACTCTTAAATAAAAAGATTATTTAGGGATCCAGATTTCTAAAAGAAACCCAATTGAACTCCAAGATGGTTTCGAAGGATAATCCATCTCAATCAGATAAAATTGTTCCAAATCTAATCCAATTACGCATCCTGCAATAATACTCATACATACTTGGAAAACATAAAAGTAATAAATAAATAAATAAAATAATCAGAATTAGAGATTGTTTGTATAAGCCAGTAATAAATACCAAGACTTTTATAAATTTCAAATCTTATAAGTCATGCTCAAAGACATCTCATTGGTATACATTAAGTTAGATGTATATGCAGAAAATTGCTAGATGGAAAGTTACTAGGGAAGTACTATGTTTTAAAACCCTAGAAAATTTTGTTATATGTTAGATTTTTGGCTCGCATCCGCTTAAAAAACATTGAAGTTAAGGAGTCCTATATTGGAAATCTGATAGGAATATGAGTTCTAGATATGTTACTCGGATTCATGTCCCAATGGTTAAGCATATTTGGTCAAAGTGACTCGATATATTATTTAATTCCTCATTTAGGCTCCTCTTGCCCTAAGAGTGGTGCATACACTAGTACAATAGTTGCTAGAATTGCTTTGAACTGGATTAGCCACGTGACATGGTGCAATCACAAAAGCCAGCTCCAGAAGGTGGTTTGGAGTTTGTGCATAAGGTGGGGTCAATTATACAAAGTTATCTCCAAAGGTGGGTTAGATACATAATTACATATCTAGATAAAGTGGAGAATAAGATGAAACTTTTGCATCTGCGAAGATAAATGTGAGCACATGATTAAGGAATAAGCTGGATATAAAGATGGGTAATAAGATTAAGCTCATTCTTCTATGAAAACAAAGAAAAGTGCAGAAATCAAGGAACGTACTAGGTAAAAGGCTGTAATAATTCATTTTCAAAGTGCTTGGGCTCACCGGCTATGACTTCATGTTACATTCACATTGAAAAATAGAGTGGGAATAAGAGTGCATAATGTGATTGACATCAAAGACCTAATGGGTTAACCTTTTAGTTAAAGTGATCTCAATTTACTGTTGTTGCCTCCCAGGAAAAAAATTTACACATAAGAGTTGTTCGTTTTGGCACCTCGGTGTTACTAACATGGAGCATATGGCATGGCTTAGCATCTTGGTGACTATCATAGAGTTATAGATCATTGTATTATTCGTGCATGTGTGTGTGAGAGAGAGCCAACTAAGGTTGGTTGGTTGGTTGGTTGTAACAAGTACATTTTTCAATCTTCTTTCTTTTCTTGATTCTATCAACTATTGCATGTCTCAAGATGATGCTAAAGTAATAATTGAACGCATTATATCATCAAAAATTAGCTGCCATAAAGAGAATCAAGAACATAACCTCTAACTCGTTTTTCTTCCATATACAAAATTGGCTTCAACTATGACAATTTTCTGAAAATTGATGGCAGTCCCCCCCCCCCCCAAAAAAAAAAACAAAAAAACAAAAAAAATTATCCATTTACAATTATTTTCATATTGCTCGAAAACTGTGAACGATGGTGACGAAGTCAGCCCAGATAAGATCAAATATGGTCAAGACATTGAAGAAAACATTCGAATTAAAACCATTAACAAAAGGAAGTACACCATTACACAAAACTAACGATCAAGGCTTTCTTGAAACAGGTCAATTTCTGCGTTGAGAACAAGAAAGCTTAAACCCCGAACGAAATCATGCGTTGAGATGAACCAAGGAAAAATAAAAAGACAATCATGAATCAAATGTATGGGAATTAACAAATCATTGAAGCATGTTTCAATCAAATGTACCTAATTTTTCTTCTCGTCAATTGCCTTCTTGTTCTTCCTCCCCTTTCTTGGCTCTTTCAGTTTTTAAGAAAGATACGGGTTACGATGCACGAGAGGAGCTGCTCACTATTCAAAAGAGAGGAGAAAGAAAAATCTATGAGGATTTCAATTATAGGAACAATATAATGGACTTTTTTGCAAATGAACTTTTTTTTTTGACACAAGGGTTTCTAAAGAGAGAGAATCTCAGCCCTTAATGGAAGATGGATACCAAATTACTGCAAAATCTTTTTTTTTCCCAGACTAATCTAATTCTACTGTAGAAAAGAGATAATAACAAATTAGTCCTTTATTAATTGTGAATTTAGGTGTAGGGGTGCAAAACGGGCTGTGTTAGGTTCGGCTCGGTGCCAAACCCACCAGGCGAAGGCCTGGGCCAGGGGCCAGGCCAAGCCTGGACCCATCGTCGTTTAACGGGCGGCCCTGCTCGGTTTCGGGCCGTTTCCCCCTTTGGAGGACTCGGTCTCGGCTCGATGACCCGCCCGGTCTGGGTGGCCCGACCTGGCCATTTAAAAAGTATTTACTAGTATTAAAATTTAAAAATCCAAAATATAATTTTTTTTTAGTATAATTTAAAAAAATGTTAAAAACCAAAATAATAAAAAATCAAACCTCAAAATTTGACAAAAAAATGCTACAAGTTGTGAAATGCATATGTAATTGTTTTAGATAGTAGAGATTATTGGAGATTTTTTTTTGTGACGAAATAAAGTGGGGAAAAGAGTGTATTTATATAGGAGAAGCGGGTGTTAAAATGTAATTTTTTTTGCAAAAATTTCAATATTTGACACAATATATCTGTTTGGGGGCTATTTGAAAAAAAATTACAAACACCCCCAACGATTAAATTTTCTCTTCATATAGCCGTTGGTTTTTTTTTTTGCAAAAAAAGTTGCAATGTGGAGTGGCCTGGCGCAGCCCGACGCAGCCCGACGCAGGTTCGGCTTGGACCTGAAACGAACTCGGGCCTATAACGAGCCCTACTGCGGCCCGACCGCCCGTGTTGTGCGCTGCGATGTGCCCACCAGGGCCCCCTGTGAAAAGGATGGGCCCAGGTTGGGTTTAGGCTTGGATCATCCGGGCGGGCCCATGCCAATCCGGACTGGGTCCGCGCGAGTTGGCAGGGTTCTCTAGGTTCTTTGACAGACTAAGAATAGGGCTGCTATAAATTTTCGGTACCTGAACTCTAATAGGTTTAAATGTTACCTATCCATAAAACCGAGTCAGGTTTGGATATCTTCCGTGTAAACCTAGTCTGGACCCATCCTATTTAGTTATTAGGTAGCGACAAACAGTGCTTCTATTATCCGATCGAACCCAGTCCCGACTGTAACGCCCCGATCCCGCGTATACGGAGACGTCACTGCGACGTATATACGCAGGTCAGAAATACCCTCACGTATGTACGTTAAGCATCAGTACAGGTAAGAATCAGAGTGCGGAAGCATAGTAGTAATATACATTCCAACAGAAAAGTACAAGTACTTGGTTATCATAGAGAGTGATACAATATTATAGGAATATTACATCACCAAAAAATAGAAAAGTATATTATACGAAGAGATATACATAACAAAAGCTGAGAGGTGCTCACGAGAGAGACCTCGAGAGCCAATCAGGAGAAGAGCTGGGAGGAAGAGCTACGACGATGTCCAAGCTTCTGCTGCGCTTTGATCCCCACGGAAGGATCCGCTGCGCACTCTGATCAGCTACAGCAAGGCCACCATGGTCCAAACTCTAAGATCTAGACATGAGGATTTAGGGTTATCAGATGCAACCCAGCGAGTACATATGATAAAGCCAGTTGGTGTGCTCAGGTAGTCACACGTGTATAAGAAAGGTGTGTCGTGAATATAGGCACATATGAACATGAAATGAGACAGTAAGTAAAATAACTACAGGAAAACCAGTTATATAAGCCCACATTACCGATCTGTGAGATTAGTACGTCGAAGGAATAATCCAAACAAGAAAACCCTCATATATACTCCCTACACCCCACGTCACTGTAATCTAAGTTTATATAACTTGAATTCGCCTTCACAATAACAGAATAATGAAACAGTATGAAAATCCAAAAATAAGCTATCAAGTAATTCAACAAAGTAGCACATGTATTATGTGTAAGTGGTGAGCAGGATAATGTATTGTATCACAGTTCTCCTAAGTATAGATCAAGTGTATAGCTAGTCAGATATCAGGAGCATGTTATTATTATGTTATTAAGACTCATCTGATTTGTATACATCGGTATGTGTCACATTTCACATACCTCAACATACAGACTAGAGAGTAAGTTATTGGAAACTGATGAAGATCAACGAATCATGCTTAGAATGGATCCGTACATGCCCGGGACAACGGTCAAGGAGTATCTGGTACTGAGCCGGAACGTACCGCTAGGTACCGGGACTTATTGTACGCCCGAACAGGAATAAGATGTCACCGCTCCCACAAGAATAGGCCCAGGGCCTTATGGCACACCCGGCAGGCGGGGAAGTAGGGGTGCAAGTACACCCCATGAAAACACCTGGTGGCCTCCAAGTCGAATCCAAGTATGTGGTCGCGCGACACTTTAAGACCATCATAAACATGAAGACTATATCGGTGCTCATCAGTTCCCCCATCCCGATATAAGTTGTTCAATTATTACAGATTGTCCAGTGATAATATCCACAAGGTATTCATAGTAATCCTATATTTATGGTTATCCAATTACGGGGATCAACAAGAGTATAGTATCAGGAGTCTCTCTTTTTTTAGGGGTTCAAGTATACAGGAGCTCAGGAGCACAGGAGTTCAGAAGTAACAAATGTCTGGTAACAATATGATAATCATGCCAAGTCCCCGTAAAAGTGATAATAATGATGAGAAATATAATATAGGTGTAATTCAGTCAGGTGTCACAACATCAGGTCAAGTATACTGGTATCATGTGAAAGCATGTCAAGTAAGTGATAGCATGTCAATTGTCAAGTGTCAAATATCAGGTGTCAGGTATCGGGTGTCAGGTGTCAGGTGTCAGGTACCGGTGTCAGATATCAAGTGTCAGGGATCAAGTGTTAAGTGATAACATATCAAGTACTTAGGGATCAGGTGTCAAGTATAAACATATCAGCGTCAGGTAATTGATATGTCGGTGTCAGGTGATTTGAATACAGAGTTACAATATCATATATCAGGTAATCATCCAGTCATGTAACATGGTACAGGAGAATAGTATAGTTAAACATTTCAAAGTCTTCACAACTATATTTATAACAACAATAATTTAATCTATTAATTAGCTATGCGAAGCCGAGCGAAGCGGGAGCGTTTCTAGGCATATCAAATGCAAATATAATATCAGTTCAATGGATTATAATAACGGCCAACAGGTATTCATATAACATGTTAATTTTAGAAAATTACTCGTCTATCATATATCAACTCGTATAATGATGTATCATATATTAAAAAGCTAGAGTAGCAATTGTTAGACATGTAACGGTAGTAATAAGACATTCACATATCAATATATTATACAATAAACGCTAGAGTAGCAGTTACTAAATATGAATTGATAATAACAAAGTACTCGCTTAAATTTATATCAAGCCCCAGAATAGAATTAGTAAGGCGTGAAACAATACAAGGAAGGTACTCGCCCAAAATAAAATAGATGCTTGTTCAAGAGAAACTGTACTCGCCTAAAATCACCAAAAAATGTCGTAAACTTCCGGAACACTATAAACACGTACACGCTACTAATCCATATAAAATATATATGATATATATAAATATATATGAGAGAAAATGAGAGCGGGGGAGAGAGAGGATTAATTAAAGAGAGAGAGAGCTAGGAGAGAGTTGTAGGAGAGAGAGGAGGGGGAGTTATGTTTAAAAATGAAGGGAGTAATTAGGGAATGAAGGAGAATGTAAATAAGGAAAATAAGAAAGAGGGATAAAAGAGAAAAGAAGGAAAAGAAAGAAGAAAAGAAAGAAAGAAAAGAAAGAAGAAGGAAGGGGAGAGGGGGCTGGCCGGCATCGCTGGCTGCCGCCGGCGGCCTGGGCGGCAGCCCTGCAGGAGGGGGGGCAGCGCAGCCTAGGCCCGGGAGAGGAAGGGTGGTTTGGAGGTAGGTTTGTTGGTGGTATTGTTGTTGATGTTGTTTTTAGTGTTGATGGTGTTGTTGGTGAAGGTGGTGGATGGTGGTGATGTCGGGGAGTTGGAGGAGGAGGAGGAGATGGTGATGGAGTGATAGAAGTGGAGAAATTGGGGGTTTTGATGGTGAATTTTGGAGAAGAAGAAAGGTAATAGTGATGAATTTTTTGGGAAATTGGAGGAGATGAAGTGGAATTTGAGGAGGAGGGAAGTGGGGAAGAGAAGGGGGAGTTTGGGGGAGGGACGGCGCTGGTGGCTCTGGTAGAGGCGACGATCTGCCAAGGAGGGGAGGGGGAGAGAGAGTGTTGTTGGGAGAGAAGGAGAAATGGAGAAGATGGGGAAGGAGGAAGGAAAGAAAAAAAAAAGGAAAATAAAAAAGGAGAGGGAGAGGGGAAGTATGGGAAAGGAGTGGGGGGAGATGGTGCAGCTGCTGGTGCCGCCATACGTTGGCAGGAAATGGGGGCAAGGGGAGCAGGTGGAGGAAAAGAAAGGAGGAAAAGAGAAGGAAAAAGGAAAGAAAGGAAAGAAAAGAAGAAAAGGAAAAGAAAAAGGAAAGTATTAAAATATATAATTAAAATATATTATTAAATAATAAATAAGTAGGATAAAATAGGAGAATTAAGTAAAGGAGAAGAGGAAGAAAAAGTAAGAAAGGAAAATAGTCGATAAATAATATTAATATTTAAATAGGGTAAAATTTGATTGCTTCAGAAATGTTCCGAAAAATTCTCAAAAATAGAAAATATTATTTTAGGATATGAAATCAGATTCGAGAAATTCAATGTGATTTTCAAATTAAAAATTCTGAAATCTTCCAGCGAAACCGGTCGACACCAAAATCGGTCAAATTTTGATAAATTCAGAAAAATCTCAAAAAATGTATTTAGATAGAAAATGAGATTATAAGAAGTGATGTGAAAGTCGTTTGTAAAAAATCAACTCCATTTGGCAGCTAAAAATCCGGGAATCGGTCAGCGATACCGATCGACACTGGTTTTGAAGATTTTGCCGAATAATTCTGAAAAATTTAAGAAAATCATGAAAAATCTAAAACATTGAAAAACAATATTTGAAACTAAAATCGGTCAAATCGAACTACCAGAAAGGTCAAATCGGGCAGTATGCTGGTAGCGGGTTCCCGGTCCAGGTCAGGGCTGAGTCTAGGATTTAGAATCTAGATCTGATACCAAATAACATAAGCAATCACAACCTAAAAACAAATACTAAAAGAAAATTGAAATAATATGGTCGAAAAAATTGGGACACGTATCTGGGTTAGTATCCCGGGAACAGGATGCTACACCGACCTAGTGCCATTTTGCTCACAGCGTCTCTCGTTCACAGGCGTCACCGCGCCATCGGAGCCATTCAGCCGGGTGGGGTCACTAGGTTCCTCCTGGAGGCCCACCGAAATCAATGGCCCAGGTGGGCGCGGTGACGGCTATGACGAAAAACGCGGTGAGCAAAAAAAATTTCGACCCGACCGGCATAGTAAAGTACTTGTTACTTAAATAAATAATTAAATAATATACTAATGTTAATAAGTAAGCTCATATTACATTTAACCCATTAGCTAAAATGAATTGACTTATTAAACTTTCAGGTTGGTTTGAATACCAACATCAGTTAATTGCATAACCCATTAGATACTTTCACTTTAGAAATGAAAAACAAAACCCACTTCATTTTGAGTACCTGTTTTGGCTCTAATAAGAAAGTCTTGTAATAGTTTTGCTTTCTAGTTACCTTAGTTTTTATAAAATTTCAAATTTCTTCTTAAATGTACCAGTATTACTTCTCACTTATTAGTTTTTTCTTTCTTTCTTGTGATTGTTTTGATTTAGTGATGTTTGTTAGTTATTTCGAGAAATTTAAGTATACTTCATACCCGCCCTTGTACCGGACGAAAACCCCCCTTAGATCTGCCTGTGATGGGGAGGGTATGGGTCTAATAGTAAACACCCTACCCGTTAATCTCGTGGGTATAGCAAATATGTGCCCTGAACCCGGACCCAGAACCCTGAACCCATTCATAATAAGGTCTGGTTTGGACTAGAAGTGGTACCAGTAAGAGGTAAAAGCATACATCAATTTATTTCTGTCATATGAATACTGTTGATGACTGAGCATGCATCAATTTAACTTCTATTGATTGTTAATTTGTAGTTCTTGCTCTTCTCGTAAAAACAATTCAAGGTAAATTTAAGTTATCAAATATTTTATTGTTTTGAATTATTCAAGTGTGCTGTTTTCTTTTATGCTTAACCTAGAAATCCAGTTTTTAGTAGAATACTTTTTTCTAAAATTATGCATATTAACTGGTTAGATTATAATTATGATTTGCATATATTCCTGGTCGAAATAAGTATATACTAAAAAACTTCAGTAAAGAATTTCAATTAAATCGAAAATAGATATGTTTCTTTGTCTAGAGTAACCTTAACTAGAAACATTACATAAGTGAAATATTTTACACACGACTACTAGATGATTTTTTAAGCAATTTATTATTAAAATTTTATATAAATATAAGGGGACATTTAGCTACACCCCTTTTTGTCAACTCATAAGTAGGAGGGGAAAAAACCTCAGATTCATAATTTTATTCGCTTCAGCCACCTTTTTTTTTTAAATTAACCATGTGTGCCCACGTGTCAAGCGTAGAAGCGCTGATCAGTGATGAAAGACGCAAATGTCCTCGCGTTAAGCGTATCGAACAAGCGAACCGCTTTGAAAATGCTTACTGTTGGTATATATAGGACTGTAATCATAGCCTCAGTCGTAAAAAAAACTCTATTTTTGATAACTGTGATCATGACACATACTCATAAAAATACCCTATTTCTGAGGACTGTGATATCATAAAAATGATCGTAAACCTCAGAAAAATATCATATTTCTGAGTCTTTATGTAACACTTGCCTTAACTAATCACATTTTTCTTAACACTTGAATGCTTTAGGGAGGTGATGTGAACACAAGTATTTATGCAAGATACTTATACTATACATATAACCATACATATATTAGTATGTATATGAATTTAAATACACACATGCATGTTGACTTCTTTGTCATACCCCCACCATACTTATTGGTGTAAGTACTTCATGAAGAGGAGAGGGATGGGAACCTTACTTATAGGAGTAAGGTATAGATGTAGGGAGATGGTGTTAGGGGGGCACTTGGCATGATATCATTGAAGGGAATGAAGTATAAATAGTGAGAAAAATGAGGAGAAAACTCTCATTTGGCAACACTCCTTCTTCTCTTCATTTCCCACTCCAAAACTCTCTCCCTTCTCTCATTTGCAGCCGACCAGGAGAAACAGCAGTAGCCAAGGCATTTTCCCTCCATTTTCTTCTCTCACTCATTTACTCTCTCCCTCTTATTCACTCACAAATCTTCCATTAGTTCCTTATACAAAAAAAAGGCTTCCTTTACCTATTTGATCTCCTCCAAAAGGCCTAATAGAATATGAAAAGTGGTGATCTAACATCACCTTAGAAGAAATTCTTGGAGACAAGATTGGCCTAGGTTATCAAGTTAGGAGGGTGATATTGGTTGAAGAAGGTAAGCAAAACCTTAAAAATACTACCCCTCTTATACTCTTTTAATTAAGAACTAATTATGATATTGTTATGGTCTTGTAGACTCTATTATAGCCGGTGACCAAGCTTGATAAGGGGATATTCTCTTCAAGGGTGAGTAGAACATCCAAACCCCAAATAATAGCAAGCAGTGTAAAGTTTGAAATAAAGTAGAGAATTACTAAGTCATAAGTGGACATGAAATTGAATGTTAATGCATGTGTATGGTTTATAGACTTTATGTGTACATTATAAATAATCTTATGGTAATCATGTTATAGCTATTTTCATGTATGCTTACCATTGTGTATGATTGATAAATTTTATTGTGTATATACATGGTAGTCAAACACATGCCTCTTAAGAAGAAATAGTTTTATGAATAAACATCATACTTGATTTTATGTATATATATGGCTACGCATATATTAAGATGATATAATGTGTTGGTTACCATGAAAAGGCTCACATTAACTTAGCAAGTTGTTATTTATACATGTTAATGACTTCCATAATGTTGGCATGATGTAAAGTAGAAATTATAAAAATTATTATGTTGTCATTACTCTATGAATCCTTGCATGTTTTATTACATAAAGGATGTGATTATTGCATATTTGGAGGAAGGGACCAGGTTGAACCGGAGGTGACCGAAGGAGAGAATATTACGATAATGTATAGGATGAAGGGACCGGGTTGAACCAAAGGCGATCGAAGGGGAGAATATTTCGTTGAATAACGTATAGAAGGAAGGGACCGGGTTTAGCCGGAGGTGATCAAAGGGGGTCCAATTTTATGTTTAACAAGTATGGTAATATGGTTAAGATGGAAATTACATGTTAAAATTATATAAAAATTTTTAACTTTAGACTCTGTGATGAGTCGACTGATATAGGCAAATTTCAACAATATAAGTCGACTAACCCTCGGACCAAGTCGACTATAGATGTGAGATTCTGTTCTATAAGTCGCTGGAAACCACCCCTAGTCGACTATACCAGATAGGTTAGTCGACTATATTTAGTTACAGGTAGCAAATAGAGAGTGGACATCTTCTTTTAGCCCTAATTAGTCGACTATAAATAGTGATAAGTCGACTAGTATCTTGAGTAGTCGACTATACAAGATAGGGTAGTCGACTAAAATTGTTATAAGTAACAAACAGAGAGTACACATCTTTTTGGTCAAGACTTAGTCGACTGTAGATGGTTATAAGTCGACTAGTACTTAGAGTAGTCGACTCTATAAGATAGGGTAGTCGACTAGGCAAGTAATAAGCAGCTAACACAGAATGAATATCTTTTGAGTCAGAGACCAGTCGACTATAGCTTCAATATAAGTCGACTAATAGTAGTATTAGTCGACTATAGGAGTGGGCAAGTCGACTAATAACACCTATTACTATGTTTTGGTCAGAACTTCAGCAAATACCCAAAAATGTGTAAAAATAGTATAAATTACAATTGTTAACCTAATGATAAATCCCAAATAGACATAGGTAATGGTCATTCATATAATTGTTATTTTACTCACTGAGCTGTCGAGCTCACTCTGTTTTATTAATCACCTTCAGGTTTGGATAAAGGCAAGGGACCGCTTAATGGCAATATACGGGATAGGTGACTGCGAGAGATATTTTCACCCTTTTGGCATGTTCTTTTGATATGTATATATTGTTTTAAAAAAAACTATGTAAAACTTCTATGTTGATGTTTGCCATGAACTTTTATAAATATTGAAATGCTTATATTATTACGTGCCTAACTCGAATCTTATGTAATATTGTGGAGTTTTATGGAATAGTAATGTGTAGGCTATGTTTCCTACCGGACTGTCAGATCAATGTTTGGAAATATAATAAATCATGCTGAGATCGCATATACACTTTGAGCGGAATATATTGTGAAGGCTTAAATAGGCTGACGTTAGTCGAAATTGAAGTGTTGTATCTTGATGGGTCCCACGCTTGGATTGAGGATAAATATGATGATTGTGATAACTGAAAATATAAAGACTGGGACCGTTACAGTTGGTATCAGAGCTAAGGGTTGTAGGTAGAAGGAGAAGGTTAAATCAGAGGTAGGAGGCAATAGAAAATTGTTAGGCTTAATATGTGTGGATATGTGATTATAGTTAGATAGTGGGTTTATGTGACGGATTAACCGTGAGTCAAGCGGTAATTGATTATTTCCTCGCATCAGAATCAGAGTGCCCGCACATTTCGATTCGGGTGAGTTGACTGAGAGTGTGGGCTCTCAGTAACAGCTACTAGTGGTATGGGACACTAGGACGAGGGAATGCATTGAATTATCTATTGAACCTAAGTTATTCTGAAATATGAAACTTACGGGTAGACTAAGGATAAGTGTAAGTGTAAGTGTGTGTGTATATATATATTGCTTCTTTCTTGTTGTATAGCAGTGTGTCGAGATAATTCTTATAGGTTGAGATTGATATGACTCCTTGTTCACATGTAGATGGGAGACTCTGAGAAATATTGGTCAGTCTCTAGCTCAGATAGGTCGAGTGCGAGTTGGATGGCAGGTTCTATGGATTGGGGATATGAGTCTGATGAGACTGATCCAGAGGTCATATTTGCAGCCCCAGACCACATAAACCATGAGGAGGTTGAGTCTCAGGCGTCTAATGAGCCTGAACTGACCATTGTCGATACGGAAAGTTTGGTTGGGGATTCACTTGATGTAGAAGATATGGGGGATACAAGTTCAATAAAAGAAGAGACCCGAAGAGGATTCACTTATGGAGGTGTCTTTTGGGATGAAAAATGGGAAGACGACATGGATCTACATGATGATCTGGATGACTGGTGCTGCGCAGGAGACGAATTACTGGGGGAAGACTTCGAGAAAGGTATGGATGATAGCGAGGATAGCAGCAGTACTAGTGGGGACTTGAGTGGGGGACTCTACCCTATGAGGGATGAATCTATGAGCAATTACTTTTGATATGTATATATATATGTATAAGCCTGGTGTGCTAGTTAATAGATATCTTAGGAGTTTTGTCGTAAATGCCCTGGCACATATTGTATGCATGCACATGAGTAAGTTCAGATATCCAAAGGGTAGATATATCAGTGTAATATCCTTGTATCCATTTTGGGGTGTATATAAATATATATAGTAAGTTACTTGTTTGCAAGTGATAATGAATATAAGTGATTGCATGAAACTAAAAATTTTATCTAAAATTTATTTTCATATATGTGAAGTATGTTGACTAGACGTCCTTATCTTATAGGAAGGACGGATGGATCTAAATCAACTACCACCCAATGAGTCATTATCGCTCGGTGTGTCACACTATAGTGTGATGGAAAGTGCATACCCCATGGACAATAATAAAGATTCAGGAGTACAGATAGGAGGAGGTCATGGAACTCCAGGGGTGATGCCAGAGTGGCTCACTCAGTTAATGATAAGAGCAAATGATAACAATTCCCACCAAGCATTGGAACAGTTTCAAAAGATGAAACCACCAGTATTTGAAGGGGAGGTGGATCCCTTGCAAGCTGAGGCATGTCTTCTCCAGATAGAAAAGATTCTGGATGTGATGAATTATACCGATGAGCAGAGAGTATATTTCTCTTCCTTTATGTTTCAAAAGGAAGCAGAACACTGGTGGAGGGCAGTGGAAAGTAGTGCGAAAAGTATAAGAGAACCAATCACCTGAGAATTCTTAGTGAATAAATTCACTGAAAAATATATTCCAGAGAAGGCCAGAGATAAGATGGCGTCAGAATTTATGAAATTGCGGGAAAGTCAGATGAATGTGTCCCAATATGACCAGAGATTTACTCAATTATCCAGGTATGAAAGGCAAATGACTCAAGGGTATACATGTATATCCAATAGTTTTAGCAAAATTAATATATACATGAAGTTAAACACATATTAATGAAAACATGTACAAAATAGGGAATACAAGTCAAAATGTGTGAATCATCAAAATTAGGCTATACTAGTATATCTAATGGGTACAAATGAGCAATTTAGCACAAACATATAATAACAATTTGTGGCTCACTAGTTGTACAAGTATATACACAAGTTTTAATGAAAGCTACATCTAAACATGTAATCAAAACATGAAGCATAAAATAAAACGTAAACCAATATGATTATTAAGTGAATGCACATGTCTTAGATCTATGATATACACAATAGTTAAACTAAAGTGAGAGCACAAAAATATAAGTTCATATAAACATGGGTGTATCTCAATTACTATACATGTATATCACTAATCTAGTTTTCATGGCATTTAACATAATAATCATGAAACATCAAAACATGCTAAAAATGAATAATATGAAAGCATGTAAACTAAATAGGAGTTTAGAGATCGTTACCAAAACCATGAGGGCACATCTCTATATCTTCAAACCATGGTGGTTCTTCTACCAAACTCCCCTTGAAAGTGATGCATCCAAAATAGTCACCGTTTAGCTCAGAACGCATCCACCTCAAGGCACCAATGCCCTCACGTCAAGCGAGAGCCCACACCTACATCAAATACCATAGGGGTGGATTTTGGTACCCATACTCTTTTGGCTCCATAGGGGTTAGCTCCTTTCCTAACCCAAAAAAATTTATTTACAAAATTTGAATCATGTATCTTATCATAACAAAATTTTGTAAGGTGGCCTTTACGTCCACAATGTGTACATGTGTACACATGAGCATACATAGTGTTGTGTGTATGAACGTGAGAAGCATGTGTATGCCGTAGTTTGTGTGCATGCATAGGTGGAACTTATTTCTTTCGAAACATGGATTCCAACCGTGTGTGATTCATGACACATTGGCTCAAAGTGGAGCCCAAACAATCAACACTCTTCTTTAAAACATTTATATTATTTTCAATTATAGTAGAAGAGGTGCATGCAATAGATACACTAGGTGGTGAAGCATGACAAACATGTGTGTCAATAACATTTTTCAAATAAGTGTTTTTCTTAGAAACCAAATCTAGCTCTTTTGAAATAGAAGAAATTTTGTTTTTCAAAGATTCATTCTCTTTTAACACAAAATCAAGTTTTGAAGTTAAAGTCTCATTTTTCTTCAAAACAATTTCACAATTATTTTTATTTTTTAAAATTTTGTTTTCATTAAGGGCAAGTTCAAGTTGGGATTTCAAGGAGTCACATTCATTTGAAATCTCAAACCTCTCTTGTAAAGTCAAATCAAATTTTGAAACCAAATCCTTATTTTCTTTATTAAGTCCAAAACTTTTCTTTTTCAAGGCTTTATATTTTTCTAATAATTTTTCACAAACAATAGAAAGTTCTTCATTTAAAGCATTGGCATCAACTAAATCATCGTCGGAAGAACTAGCACAATCATCTAGTTAAGTTTCCGAATTTACCTTAAGGGAGTCATTCCCTTGGACCATGAAGTAACGTTGGTCGGACTCTTCTCCACTAGATTTCTTCTTCTCATTGATTTGCGTTTGTAGCTCGGGAGATGTCAGAATGTTCTACACTGCAAAGGCGGAATCACAATGAGAAACCATATTTAAATATTCTTTGCTAAGTGATTTTTTAAGTGCCTCTAGGGCTTGTGCATTTATAGTGGAAGATTATTGAAAACAAGGAATTTCAAGTAAATTTTTAAGCTGAATTCAGGCGGGATCTGTTGCTAGAAACACACGGATAATGGTTGAGCATGTTCTCCTTTAAGTGGGGATGAACATGATTTATTTATATGTTCAATTCTATTTCCAAATGAATTAGATATTCAAGTCGGAAGTTGCCTAAATCAATATCTAAAATGGACCAAAAAGAATATAAACTCTTTACTCCCACATTGGATGTGGTGTGAAAAGTTGAGTGGGTTAAATATGAAAAGTTGGGAGCTAAGGGCGTGCCTTTAGGGTACTTGTTGTTTTCGCATGCGTTTAGGAGAAAACCTGCCCATACACGCGTGCACGTCGCCGCCACCCACCCTATCTCGACATTAGCGCGGATTCAGATTCATCTCATGCGACCCAGTTCTTTTTGGACTGAGCAGAGCTGACACCCGCCCACTTCAATTTTGAAGCAGGTGTGGATATTAGGTACGGACGCAAACCGACCCTCTACAGTGCGCCCATTTCTAAAATGGACGGTTATCTCCAACGAACAGAACAAAATCGTTTTGACAGTTCTTGTCAGAACGGTTGTGGCCGAACCATTTGTCAGAACGGTCGTGATGGTTCTTTCTAAACCGTTGCAATCGCTCTCTCCATCTGCCAATTAGGAACGCTAGAAATAACGCTCCTCTCGACTCAATCCAACACACAGAAACATAAATCAATCTGAGTAACACTCAGACATAAATTCTCTCTTCTCTTCATTCTATCCTTTGAATATTCTCACTAAAAAAATTTAGTTAAATATTCTCTTTAAAATTTGTCTTGATCCGTATTCTGTCTACTTCATATTAAGTGAAAGGTACTGATCGATTTAGGTTCGATTGTACGGTTATTTAGTAGTGCTATCCAAATATCGTGAAAGAGTATTGTACCTTGGGAGACCAGTGTCCATTAACCCGTTAGCACCGTAGCAGGGGACATAATTGTCTTAAGGAGTTTCGTTATACACGTATATCACTCCATATATGTGTAATTGAACTAATGTTCTTTTGCAGGATTATGCTGGAATATTTATTCTACAAATGTTACTGTTGATATATTGATTACATTAAGACCGACTAATACCAGTCTAATTGGCGTTTAACTAAGAAAGAGAATTGAAAGGTGGTTTGTAATTAAGAAACGTTTTATTAAACAAAAAATCTCCCACTTGATTTTCACTGACATGACCAATTAGATCGGTTGATCTTAATTAGTTGTCAGATCTAACACTTTTATCTATCCAAGTACTCAGGTCTTTAAGCCAATTAATCAGTTCAATTGAGTTGATAAGGATTTGGGAGAAGCTTAGGAGAGTGCCTAATTTTAATGTTGGAAAATGTTTGTCTGAAAAATTTGAACGTTGTTGCGTAGATAGAACTAGATGCTATTCTGCAAAACCTTTGAAAATGTTCTTTCTATGGTAGTACTCTTAAAAGCCAGCAAGTGATTTCTTTGCATAGTGATTAATGTTCTAACCCTACTTTTTAGTTTCTAATTCTATTATTAAGGCAACAATGACATTTTTAAATTATTTTTGGATCAACAAATAATTGAAAAAAGTTGCCATCTAGTTAGGACATGAGCATCTGAATATGAACATTTAGCGTGAAATGAGGTCGTCACGTGTAGAGTTCTGATTGGCAATTTTACAGCCTTTTTTTACCGCAAAGAAAATTCAAAGAAAACGAGAAAGGAAGCATTTCGAGCTCTGTATGACAGAAAGAAAACTTCCATAAAAGAGAAGAAAAACTCTTGAATCTCGATAATAAGACTTATTAAGGACACGTGGGCAAGTAAGTAAAAATTGAATTTAATCTGAGTTTAGACAAGCCGGTCAAAATCGTTTGAAAAAGTTCTTTTTTTTCCCGTGGCGCATATAGAAATTTTATCCGTCCATCTTCTTCTTCTTCTCTCAATCCCTCTCCTCCTTCTTCATTCTTCTTCCTCTCCACTCTTCTCCGGAAACGGATATTGCCACCCAAAAATGAGAAAGACCACCCAAATTATTTACAAGTGTGTCATTATTTTTTCCCATTTCTCAAAAAGTCCTTCTTCTTTCTTCTTTCCTCCATCTCCCTCCTCCTCCTTCCGACAACCTCCCCTTCCTTCCCTAGCCTCCCCGTCCCCCCCTCCCCCCGCCCGCCCCCGCCCCCTCTCGAGGCCGGGGGGGGGGGGGGTCGAATGGGGATGTGGTTGAGGGGAGAGGGGGGTTCGCCGGAGGAAGGGGATGATAGGGTTCGCCAAGGGAGGGGGGTCGTCGGTGAGGGAGAGAAGAAGAAAAAGGAGAAGAAGGAAAAAACATTATGACCATTTTAAAAAAAAATTAAAGAACATTTTGGCCATTTTAAAAAAATTTGAAGAACATTTTGATCATTTTAAAAAAATTAGGGTGCCTTTATCAATTTTGGAGGTGCCTTAATCGAGGGAGTTTTTTTATTAAGTTTGGAGGTGGCAATATCCGTTCCCCTCTCCTCCTCTTCCTAATTGATTAGTCGGTTCTCACCGATAGTGACAATATACTAGTAATAATTTTCTTTATTATCATTTCTTTTCTTTTTTTTTGTATGAAAGAAAATTCTCCTTGTTTGTCACTTTCAACTTTATCCTGTAATTTATAAAACAATGTCAAAAATACGACGTCCAATCAGAGTCTTCCATGAAAAAAGCCGGACCCAAAAGCGAGCAATCAGCTTTTTGTGCCATTGCCTTTCCAAATTTATAGCCAACCGCTGAAAATAAAATTAAATGAAACAAGAAACGAGTCCGAGTCCAACAAAAAGTCCGCTCATTAATTCTCTTTGTACTTCCCAATCTCGCAAACCCGCCTCCATCTTCATCAAACAAAGGAATTAATAAAAACAGGAAAAAAAGGGTATTATCAGAGAATATCCGCACCAAAAAATTTGCTTTCAAGCTCCCCCAAACGCAAAGTCCAAATCTTTCCCCAAACCTCTCTCTCTCTCCCCCCTCGTCATGGACGGCTCTGCTCCTGAGACCTCCGGAAACGCCGCTCAGGCCCCCGCCCCCGACGACGACGTCACGGTCTACCTCGTCCCCTACAGGTGAGACACAGCTCCCCTCCGCTTCTCGAGATCAGATCTGGCTTTCTTTCTTTGCATTGTTCCGATTGAAGATCGCATTTTGGGCTTCAGATGGTGGAGGGAGGCGCAGGAATCGGAGTCCGACGAGGGCGACAGCGGCGGCGGCGGCAATGGCGGAGTGAGAGGGATCCCTTACACCGCCTCCCCCGGCGCCTCGTCGTACGGCATGAAGATCATCACCAACATCTTCAGCTCCGATCTCGTCTTCAATCTTCGGAAGGATGGCGATTCGGTGCAGAACGGCGATTCAGAGGACGGGCCTGGGGTTTCGGTCCGGACCTACGCTTTGATTCCGTCGGATTTGTGGACTCGAGCTCTCAAATGGTAGAGAATCAGAAACCCTAATGGATCTTGTTGGAATCAGAAATGAGGCTGTTTGGTTTCTTGGTTTTGCTTGACAGGCACAATGCTGCTGCTTCTTCTTCTAAGTCTGCGGACGCGGAGGGCTCGTTCTTTTTGGAGAATGGGCTGGTAGAGGTTTATCCGTTGATGCTTAGAATTACTGTTTTGAGGGAGACGAAAGCAATGAATGTAAAGATCAGCAAAAAGGTTTGCCTTACTTCACTATTGCTTCATTTTTCTGCCAAATTTTGTAAGTTTTGAATCCATGCTGTGCACTTTGAAATTTAGGAATTGGTGGATGCTATGTTACTTGATAACGTGGTAGGAAGAAAAAAGAAATGGCTGGCATTTTCTCATCGTGTTGGGGATATAACTGTCTCTTGATACTTGGGAACACTCTGTAGAGTGTACTAACAAATATTGGTAGCGAATTAATATATGAAAGATTAACTACCAAGTTACACTTCGTTGTATCTTAGGGTCGTAGATAGTAAGTATGAGGAATTAAAGTACATCCAACCAGAACTTGGCATTCAATCCGTCCTCACAATCCCCTTGAGACTGGCAGACATCCCTCCTCAGTGATGCCCAACTGTAGCTCCACAACTTCTCTCCTCCCACAACTTTTAACAGGGTCTACATCAACAAAGGTTGCACATGTTTGGCCTAGCTTTGACCCAGTAACTAATACTCAGCTCTAAACGTGCAACATACTTGGGAATTGTCTACATGCAGACACATCCTGCGTTGTTGTTGCTTTAATGTAAATGTGACAAAGGCTACAAATGGACAATCAAGGGTGATAATAACAAGTGTGGCGTGCAGTTGAAGAGCATGATGTCTTGAGATTTTGAAGGGAAGGAATGAATTTAGCTGGATGCTTTCATAGCGCCTGTCTGGAGACAATGCAAGTGTTATGGTGCAACTTGTTGGATGCAGTATGAAGTATTCACACGAGCGAGTTGGCTTGCACATGTGGCATGCAAGTTTCAAAATAACTTGAATTGTTCCTAACCTGCCAATTTTTATATCACAACGATGAATAATTCTTGTGAGCCTATTTATAGGTCGAAAGAGAGGAGAGGCTTGGAATCAGAAATGATCCTTTTGAAACAAGCTTTTATGGCTAAACAATTTTGAGATTTCTAGTATAGCTTGATAGTTTGCATTAACTATTAAATAAGGTTAAATACAACCATAATTAGGTTTCTAATTTGCCTGCTGTTAACACCCTGACCCCTCCCTTCCAAGGGGGATGTTCCAGGTTCAATCCCCGTTGTTGTTGAATAGGGGACTTAACTTGGGTAATTAGTGATGGCTGCATGTGTATAAGCTGGAGGGTGACCTCCATCCTATTTCTTGAAAAAAAGGATATGAACATTTGATACCTTTTAAGAGTGGATCAATTAATAGTCAAATAGATTTTTTATCTTACTACAAGAAAAGTAGATTAACTTGCAAAGGTTGCAAAGTCATACCAGAAGAGAGCTTATCCACACAACATATATTGATGATATTAGATACTTGCATTAAGCAGCGAAAAAGTAGTAGATCAAACAGGAGACAAGAACTGGATGTTGAAATTTAAATGCAGATTACATGGTGCATTTTAAGGATGGAATGATGAAAGAAGGTGGTTGAAATGTCGATGAAGAATCTAATATTATGTGAAATAATGTCTAGTTGTACCAAGGTGGCCAGAGAAATTTTTGGAAAACTTAAGGGTAATGGGTTGGTCAATGAAGAGAGTTGGTGGTGGATGAAGAAGCCCAAAAGGTAATTAAAACAAAGATGGTATTTTATAAGAAGTTACAGAAGTGTAGAAATGAGATAAATATAGAGAAATATAAGTTAGAAATGAGGGAAGCTAAGAAAACGGTTAGAAATCAAAGGCTTATGAGAATTTGTATAAGAAGTTTGAAACAAGAGCATGAGAGAAGGATATATATATATATAAGCTTGTTAGGATGAGAGAAAGAAAGAGAGATCTAGGAAATGTGAGGAAAATTCAAGGCTTATGAGAATTTTAAGAAGCTTGAAACAAGAGCAGGAGAGAAGGATATATATAAGCTTCCCAGGATGAGGGAAAGAAAAAGGAGAATTCTAGGAAATGTTAGATGTGTTAAGAGCGGAGATCAAAGAGTATTAATAACAGGTGATGAAATGAAAGAAAGATGGAGAAGTTATTTTCATAAATTATTTAATGGGAATCACATAGGAAAACCTAATATAGAAACGAATAGTCTAGATGGTAAGAACTATTAGTATATTTGGAAAATTAGGCTTAGCACAGTTAAGGATGCTCTAAAAAGATGAAACAGGGGAGCGGTATAATCATATGATATTCTTATTAAGGTTTGAAAGTGCCTATGAGATAAAGGCTTAATATGGTTAACTAAGTTATTTAACAAGAGTATAATGCAAGGGAGATGCTAGAGAAATGGAGTATTAGCACTTAATCAAGCTATATATAAAAATAATGAGGATATACAAAATCTTGCTCAGACTAACAGGGATCAAGCTTATGAGCCATACAGTGAACCTTTCCGGTAGAGAGTAATTAAGGAACGACTAAGAAAAAACATCTGTTTCTAAAAACTACTTGGTCTTATGCTTAAGAGTTCAATTATGGAAGCTATTTATTTAATAGAACGATTGATGGAGAGACGTCAGGAGAAAGATAAGAAAAGGGACCTGCATATGGTTTTAGTTGATTTAGTGAAAGCTTATGATAGGTTTCTTAGAGAGACAATGTGGTGGGTTTGGGAAAAGAAACAAGTATCTAGTAGTGTTATTGATGTGATTAAAGGTATGCATGATGGAGCAATAATTAGGATGAGAAAAATCGGCGGTTAGACTGAGTTGTTTTCTATTACTATAGGCTTACACCAAGAATCAACATTAAATTCTTATCTATTTGCTCTAGTCATGGATGAACTTACTGGGCACATTCGAGGTGAAGTCCCTTGGTGCATGTTGTTTGCTGACAATATAGTATTAGTTGATGAGACGAGAAAAGTTTTAAATTAGATAGATGGTGACAAGCTTTAGAATCTAAAGGATTCTAAAGTGATGGATGAACTTAATAGGAGTATTGAGGATGAAGTCCCTTGGTGCATGTTGTTTGCTGAGGATATAGTATTAGTTGATGGGACTTGAGAAGAAATAAGTTACTAGATAGATGAAGAGAAGCTTTAGAATCTAAAGAATTTATTTATAATTGATAGAAAAAAAGCATAATAGATGAAATGTTAACTTTAGCAATATGGTGAAAAGATGAATGCACAATACATAATGATGGTCAAGAAATTCCTAGAAGTGCTCATTTTTGTTATTTAGAATCAAGCATTAATCAAGATGGTGGAATTGAGGAAATGTGATTCATAGAAGTATAGAACTAAAGTAGGATGATTAAAGTGGAGAAGTGCCTCAGGTGTTGTATGTGATCATATGCTACCTTTGAAGTTGGGGGAAATTTTTATAGGACGATCATAAGACCTGCTATGCTCTATGATTCAGAATGTTGGGTAATTAAGAGGCAACATGTTAAAAAATGAGTCTAGTAGAAATGAGAATGCTGAGATAGATGAGTGATAGTAAACTAAAAGATAGGAAAAAGATAAATGCATCCGTGAAAAGCGAGAGTTTGATTCTATTGTAAGGATAAAGTGAGGGAGAATGATGATTTGGGCATTTGTAATGCAGGCAATAAATGTGCCAATTTGGAAAAGTCATAGGTCATAATTAATGGGGGCAATGAATCTAGAGGAAACTAATGAGCTTGGATGGAAGCAATTAAGAAGAATATGTTAATACTTTGTGTTACCGAGTTGATGGCCCATAATAAATGTGATGGAAGAAAAGGATTCATTGTAGCTGATCCCAAAATTTTGGACAAAGACTATGTTTGTTGTTGCCCGTTCACTGGCTTGCATTAGTTTTTTTTAAATATATCCTACATGCTTAACCATTGTGACTAGGCAGTTGGTGGGCATTGGCTGCTCTGTGTAAGTTGTATGTTTTCTCATCGTGTTAGCTCATAGTATACCATAATACTCTTTTGACCAATGCATATGTAGGTTGTGAATTTATAATACATTGTCACTCCATTATCATCATAACTGTACACAACAAATAGTCTTTTATGTTGTGTGTATATACTGTTACATAGGTTAAATTATCAAACCCAACATTTTAATTGTCCCAGCTCCAATCTAACCATTTTGTCTTTTCAATTTACAAAAAACAAGCTAGCAAATTGACACCTCTCGCTGGCCACTTCCACCATCCAGCAAACCACCCCTAGAAGTTCAATAGTTCTTTTTTTATTTCTATTCTTTCATATTGCTTTCTCTTTTTCATTCTTTCTTTCTTTTTTCTCTCATTCTCTAGAATGGTGATTGTATCTGACTATTACTTAGTGTTTCCTTGGAAAAATTGAAGGCATGTAAAAATTTTTATTTGATCGTAAAGAAAATTACAATGGATCATTAATTCGATTACAAAAGAGGGAAGAATAGTTGGATCTCCCCTTTATTTAAGGCTCTTGATGTAGCGGTGGAGGGTGATTCTTGTTCTCCGTTGACGAGCCAAATCAAAAGCTTGATTTTCGGATCTTCTTGCTCTTGTTGGAAGCGCAATGTTCAGGTATGAAACCTTAATCAGTGGCTAAAATCTCAACGAGATTAGAAACTCAAATTGTACTCAGCAAGTTTATAGAGTTTTCTCTTCCAACACAATGTGTGTGTTCAACAGCCTTGTGTTTAGCTTTCAGCCTTCTGTAGTTGTCTAGCTTCAAGCATCAAGTGTGCCTTTCGGGGATTCTCCTCCTCTAGCCTATGACTTCATGGATTCCTCCTCCAGAATTTTTTCGTTTTTCTCCGAGCTATTCATAGTTATTTATAGAGGATTCTGGGTTGTAACTAACCCTTTAAATCTCTCCATAATGGGAAGTTATTCCCCATTATGTGGAGAGAAATGGGGTGTAACTGACCAAGTTCGTGGCTGTCACTTACAGCAGAAACGCGGGTCTCGCGCTAGACGCGGACCTCGCTCTGATGTTGAAACGCGGAGCTCACAGAGTCGCGTCTTTGTTGGAAAGTGTAGCTCGCAGGCTCGCATTGAAGTTGAAACGGAAGCTTCTCAGGCTTGCATTTGTTTGAAACGTGAAGCTACACATGCTTGTGTTTTAATGTGAAAACGCGAACCTTAGGTCTGCGTCTCAAAGAACAGCACGACCATCGCGTTTGGTAGAGATGCGAGGTTCGCGTCTGGGGTTAGAATGCGACCTCTGCGTTTGACAAAGGACGCGAGGTCTACGTTTGGGTTGAAATGCGATCCTCGCGTTTGGCATGAAGCCCACATCTGAGGCAGGAACGCCACCTCTGCGTCTGTAAGGTTTGCGTCTGAGGCTTTGTCTTCAGTAATTTTTAGACAGCCTACAAATCCCCTCCAAAGTTGTCGAAACTCCATGGTTGACTATGACGGATTTCAGAATACTTTAGACTTAATGTTGATTTGGACTTCCATGATTGGACTGGCAATCTTTTGAGATGTCCTGAGCTTGATCTTGTCTGAATTCTGGTCTTCGTGAGTGTACTGTTGAACTGCTTGAAGCCTCCAGGAAAGATCGTTGTAAGTATCTAGATACACAGTTTAGAACTTATCTGAGCTCTAATTTGATTGTCGGTGTACTGTTGAACCGGTAGAGTAGTCAATTGTCTTTGCTAGTGTACTGTTGAACAGATTGTAGTAGCAAAGACATACTCTTTGTATTGGGAGAGAGGATGCGGCTATCGCGAATGTCGCATTGGACACGCCTGTCATTGGACGTGGATGTCATAGACTTCAAAAGACGCGACCTTCATTTGATGTTGAGATGCGACTCTAGCTCTGTGCTTGAGACGCGACTCTGTGCTTGAGACGCGAAGGTCACACTCAAAGCTTCTTGAATCATGTCTTTTTCCTTTTTTACTAGAAAATTAGACTGAATAAAGTAAAGAGTTTTAATTGCCAAAGGTGTGATATTAACTTAGCAAATCAAACAACTCCACTGTGGGATTTTGAGAGTGTTACTGTCAGAGGTGTGATGTTAACTTGACAGTGGGATCTGGACTTGTGATTTGAACAATTTTTGTGGACTTATTATTCTATAAATGAGAATAACAAGTGGAGTTTGACCCGCTGGAGATTATGTCAGAGTCTATCGTTAGAGATTTAGTATTAACATGACTAGAACTCTGCTGGGAATGAAAACTTACTGTTAGAGGTGTGATATTAACATAACATCGATTGATTGTGCGATCTACGCAATTTAAGTGGACTTGTCATTTTATTGGGGAGAATGATAAGAGAGATTTGATTTGTTGAGAATTCATAGAGATTTTTACCGTCAGAGGTATAATGTAAATGTGACGGGTTGGTTTTGCGATTTAAATTAAATTGTCAGAGGTGTGATGTTGACTTGACAAGGATGTGTGCTAGAGGTGTGATATTAACTTAGCACCAAGAAGGTCTCATTTTCATTGAGAAAACTGAGAATATTGAGAGAAGATTATTGTCATGAGTGTGATGTTAACTTGACAATAAAATGAATGCTAGTGGTGTGATATTAACTTAGCATTTGAAAGTCTTAATTTTACTGAGAAAATCGAGAGAAGGTCATTGTCATAGGTGTAGTATTAATTTGACAATGAAATGAATGCTAGAGGTGTGATTAGCATTGAAATATCTCCTTTTCACTGAGAAAACTGAGAAGATCACTGTCATAGGTGTAATGTTAACTTAACAGTGAGATGAATTTGCAATTTAAGCAAAACAAATTTGGTCAGAGGTGTGGTGTTAACTTGATCAGAATTAGTCTTGCGATTTGAGCAAGTTTGGTCAGAGGTGTGATGTTAACTTGACCGGGATTTGTCTTGTGATTTGAGTAAGTTTGGTCAGAGGTGTGATGTTAACTTGACTGGGATTTGTCTTGCGATCTGAGCAAGTTTGGTGGACCTATCATTCTATTGAAGAGAATTCAAAAGTAAAAGTTTACCCGCTGGGGGTACATCAAAGTCTTACTGTAAGAGGTGTAATGTTAACATGACAGGTTCAATCTATAATTCATTCCATTAAGGAAGTGAGTACAGTGTTGTGGATCTACCATTCCATGAAAGGGAATTGGTAGAGGATTTTGGTAGGGATTTTAGGGAATAAGTTGTCAGAGGTAACTGTTAATGTGACAAACATTGATTTCCCTGGAGAATGAAAATTTACTGTTAGAGGTGTAATTTTTAACATAACAGTAACGAGATTTTACGATTTAAGCAATTTAAGTGGACTTGTCATTCTATTGAGGAGAATGACAAGAGGATATTGGACCCGTTTGGGATCTATTGAAGTTTTATCGCCAGAAGTTTAGTATTAACTTGACGGACTCCACTAGGGACTAGGAAATAACTTGTCAGATGTGATGTTTACTTGAAGGGGGTTTGTTTACTGTTAGAGGTGTGGTTTTGAACATAACAGTACTTTGAGTGGACTTGTCATTCTTTGGGAGAGAACGACAAGTGGGGTTTGATCCACTGGGGATATGAAAGTTTTACTGTCAGAGGTATAATGTTAACATGACAGGTTCGATCTGTAATCATTTCGTGGAGAAAACGAATACAGATTTTTGTGGTCCTACCATGGAATGGTAGGGAATTGGTAAGGAATTTTGGAAGGAACGTTGGGATCAGGTCCCGTAGGATTTTTAGCAAACCCTCAGCTATCAACAGATTTGGTATGCCTTTACGAACTACCGTTTGAGGTGGGCTAGCCGTGCTATTCCCCTCATCATGATGAGTTGTTGAAGATCTTTTGTTGAACTTAAATGTCAACTACTTTCTCTATCCTTTAGCCGTCGGAGGCGTCAGATTGTTGTTCCACACAACTTCTAAAATCTTGCTTGGGATTAAAAAAGTATAAACTCTGTGGGGAACTTACAGGGAAATTATCGTTCCTTGTGAGTACTTTGATCAGAGGTGTATTGTTGAACTTGATCAGAGATAATACTTCTTTGTTTGGAGTAGTACATGATGTACTTCCAGGGGGTTTTATTTCATGGGGATGATAAATACCGGTGGAATGTTTAGATTGTTCAGAGGTAACTGTTGAACATGACAGTCGTAGGAGTCGGATCACCTCGTTGCCCAGTAGATTCAATGCTACATGCTCTTGTAATCTTCCTTGTTTTACTCTTGCAACTATGTTTTCTGCTTGTTCGTCTTGTAAGACTAGTTGCTTCTAGTGCGACTTTGAGTTAATCTTATTTGAGTTAGGAGTGTGGTTTGCAGGTTGTGGCGGCAAGTCTCTACTAGTGTAGACTGTGTCATGCCACTTGGACTTCAGAGCGCCATACTCCAAAATCTCTCAACAAATGCTTTGATTGCTCTCTTTTCTTTTGCTTTGTAGCAAGGAGAGTTGGCATACATACTTTGATGTCATCTTTGAAGAATCGCGCCAGGAAGAACTTCTCGAGATCGGCCCATTTCTTGATAGAGCCGACATGAAGCTTCATGAACCATTCAATAACAACCCCTTGAGTGTACCGATGAATAAACGAGCAATGATGACATCGTTTGATACTACATTCCTTGTTTGAGATTTGAAATAGTATATATGTTGGTTCGACGAACCTTCGCCGTCGAAGGCGTGCTGATTCGGTGCCTCGAACCTGGGAGGATAGGGAGCTGAATCCCACTCGACCGGGTATGGTCTGACCACCCCCACTTCTTGAAAATTGCTTCGATTTGAGATAGTCTCCAGGCATTTCTCACGCTCGTTCATTTTCTTGGTATGATTATCTTCTGAATTCTCTGATTCTTCAAAAGAAGACTTAGGATTTTCAAATCCAAAGTTCTCATTTTCATCAGAGTGTTCAGAGGTAGAGTTTTCATCCTCCTTCTCTCTACCTTTGCTTTTGTAGGAAGAAGCTTTAGTCTTCTGGCTTTTCTTCATCCTCGGCTTTTTAAGCAAAAGAGCTATCATCTTCTTAAGATCGTTGATAGACTCTTGTTGGGCTTGAAGCATCTCGTGCTGCGTCTGTTGCACTCGAGCTTGCTCCTCAAATTTTTTGGCTATCTCTTCTGGAGTCTGGCCATATATGTGAACGCCTCTTTCTCCACGTAGGAGTTTCACGAATGAGACTCTATTATGGCAGAGTGCTCATTGTTCGATTCAACCCCCTTAGCCAGATTGTTGTAGTTAATTGGGGCTATGCTCCTCTTCGGATCCGGGTATGTCTGTAAATCCCTTCGGGCTCGATCAATATTTCTTTCAAGCTCGGGGAATATTTCGCATCCGATTCCTCAGAGATAAGAGCCAGTTGCTTCCCATTCGACTTACTTGGTGTGGTGCTTGGACTCACCATGTTGGAAGTCACCTCCTGGTACTCAGTGTCAGAGAATGACTTCTTCTTACGAGATCGCCGGCTCTTGGCAGAGTTTGAGTTTGAAGCCTTTGACAATCGGCTAAAAACTGACGGCTTGGTCATCTGAAAGTTGCAGTGACAATTAGATAGCATTGCCGAGATGAGCTGCTCGCAATGACACTGAGGAGCGATTTAATGAGCACTCCTTTTTCTCGCTAAGTAGTCCCTCAGATCTGTTGCCGGGGTATCAGGGGTGAGGGCTTCCTAGTTCATTACTGAACTTGGCCACTTGGGGTTGGACGCGACTCTCGCATTTTAGAAGTGAAACATGAAGGTTGCGTTCTGGCGCAGCCTCCTATTGAACGCGTCTCGTAGAGAAACACGAAGGTCGTGTTTTGACACTGTCTGCTGCTGAAGCAACTCTCACATTTTAGAATTGAAACACGAAGGTCGTGTTCTAGAGCGGCCTTAGGCTGATCGCGAATCTCGCGTTCTTGAAGTGAGACAAATTTCGCATTTTGGCACAGCTTGAGGCTGGACGCGAACTTCGCGTTTTGTCACTGAAACGAGCAGCTTGTGAACGCGAGCATCACGTTTTGTTGCAGAAACACGTGGTTGAATGCGAGCTTCACATTTGGTGTCAACATCACTGTCTTCAGCCTCTGTTTGCTTATGGCGAGTTTGATGTCTTCGTCGACGATTAGTAATCCGCTTGGCTCACATGAGTTGTTGCGAATTCTCTGCAACCTGAGTTTGCTGAGCCTTGAGAGGAGTTTGGTGGCGAGATTGGCTTCCACCACTGTGTTGGTCATGAGTCAAAATACTGATCTTGTGGATCTCTTTAGAGATGTTATCGCAAGCCATGTTGGCTCCACGGGAGGCTGTCAGAACCTCAAGAGAGGTTAAGCCACTTGCTTTGTCAAAAAGCGTATGTGCTTCTCTTTGAGAAGTCTCCGAAGGGACTTGAGAGCGAGTCTCGCTTGAGACTTTGGGGCTAATGGAGCTCATGGAGAGAAGTTCAAATTTTTCTTGGTCGAATTCGATGACGAGCGATTCGACGGTTGATCCGAGAAGCTTAAGGTCGGCTTGCGCAACTGCTTTCTCATTGGTAGAGAAAACACTCCCCAGCAGAGTCGCCATCTTTTGTTTCCTCGGAAAAATTGGAGTGTAAAAATCTTTATTTGATCGTAAAGAAAATTACAACGGATCAATAATCCGATTATAAAAGAGGGAAGAATGGTTGGATCATCTCTTTGTTTAAGGCTGAGTTCTTGATGTAGCGGTGGAGAGTGATTCTTATTCTCCGTTGACGAGCCGAACTGGAAGCTTGATCTTTGGATCTTCTTGCTCTCCTTGGAAGCATACTGTTCAGGTATGAAACCTTAATCAGTGGTTAAAATCTCAAAGAGATTAGAAACTCAACTTGAACTCAGCAAGTTTATAGAGTTTTCTCCTCCAACACAATGTGTGTTCAGCAGCCTTGTGCTTAGCTTTCAGCCTTCTGTAGTTATCCAACTTCAAGCATCAAGTGTGTCTTTTTGGGGATTCTCCTCCTCTAGCTTATGGCTTCTTGGATTTCTCTTTCAAAACTTTCCCCTTTTCCCCTAACTATTCATAGCTATTTATAGAGGATTCCGGGTTGTAACCAACCCCTTAAATCTCTCCATAATGGGAAGTTATTATCCATTATGTGGAGAGAAAATGACGTATAACTGACCAAGTTCATAGTTGTCAGTTACAGCAGAAACGCGAGTCTCTCGCTGGACGCGGACTTCGCTCTGATCTTGAGATGCGGAGCTCACAGCCTCGCGTTTGTGTTAGAACGCGGAGCTCGTAGGCCCGCATTGAAGTTGAAATGCGAAGCTTCTCAGGCTTGTATTTGTGTTGAAATGCGAAGCTACACAAGCTCGCGTTTTAATGTTGAAATGCGGCCCTGAGGTATGCGTCTTAAAGAACAACACGACCATCGCGTTTGGTAGAAACTGTGAGGTTCACGTCTGAGGTTGGAACACGACCTTTGCGTTTGACAAAGGACGCGAGGTCGGCGTTTAGATTGAAACACGACCCTCGCATTTGGCATGAGGTCCGCGTCTGAGACTGGAACGCGACCTCCGCGTCTGTGAGGTTCGCGTCTGAGCCTTTGTCTTCACTATTTTTTAGACAGCCTACACTTGGTAGGTTTATGTGGCTATTACTTTTGGTAATTTATTTTTTTCAATGCTTAGTAACTTTTCTGTAGTATTTGTTTTTCATTTAAAACTATTTAGAAGGAAAAAAGAAGTTGAGAAAACTTGAGCAGGCCCAGCTAAATGGGTAGCTGCCTTGGCAGCTATTTAAATGCCGCTCCACTTTTTTTCCCCCTTTTGAATCTACTGATCACTTGTGCAAACATGCGCGCGCGCGCACTCTACACCACACCACACAGCACACAAAAAAACGTGCATGATCGTATGCACAATAGAAACAAAGAGAAAAAGGACAACCCTAACCCCCATGTCATCTTCTCTTTCTTTTCTTATTTGCAAGCAATGAAGAGTAGCCATCATGACATACACATGCTATAAATATAGATGCGACAAATACTTTCAATAATTATAAATGGTTCTAATTAATTTATGGGTTTTCCATGTCCACACTTAAAAACTTACCTATTCCTCATTCACCCTTGAAATTCTCATATTTATGTATTCCTGCCTTAAGTTATATAAGTTGGGACAAAAATCCCATCCTGTTAGTTGTGGTGTGTTATCTAACTGAAAGAGGGTGCATAGTCTAATTTACCCTCATTCTTCTCATGAGACCAGTATTGAAGGCTTGGATCAAGATGAAGGCTTGAAGAAAGAGGACTTGAAGAACTTGAAACTTGTATAGGTTTCATCGTACTTGATGAATTAATGCTAGGCAATGTTTTATTCTCAAAGTTGAGGACAAAAAAGATGTGGGCATGCGGAATTTATGAGCTATAGTATGGGTTTCAAGTTAAGAGGAAATTGAAGCATAAAGATTTCATCATTTTTTTGATATTTATGTTGGATGATAAGTTCTTGCTTTTAGGATATGGAGAATATAAAATAATGAGATTCATAATGAGTCCCCAAGATTTTGAAAGAGTATTTGAGTGGGTTTCAGTGAGAAACTTGAGGATGGATAATATACATTGGAGAAGATGAAGGAGAGGGTAATTTGATCATATTCACTTTTAGGTGGGTTTTATATGTTAAGAAATATTCTTAGTATATCCTCACAGACTAACGTAACAACTGACAAAAGGGGTGTCTTTTTCCCTAACTTATATAATTTTTGGTGAGAAAATGGAATTATAAAGATTTAGGGGTGAATAGGAAATTAGCAAAGATTTAGATGTCAATATGGAAAAAATCCTTAATTTATCAGTAGGATGGTTGACAGGTCAAACTTCTTAAAACGTAATCCAATCAGGACCAATTCCTAGCTATATTTCTTTCTTACCTCCGGTGTGATCTTGTCCAGTTCCTCATAAGAACATGATGGGACCTAAATTTTTATCTACTGAAGCGTTTTCAACTTATGGGCACAAAGTTAGGATTTAGCTTTTCCCACCAAAACCAGTTAATTAAGATGAGATGAAATCAACCATCAACATGGATCAAGTTTAAGAACTGAGAGCAAAATGAGCAAAATGCATTTTATCAGAAAAGCAACAGCATTAATAATTATGCCTATGGCTATAGGCCTTATAGACTGACTCATCTTTTCATTTCTGTTCAAAAGACTTGATAATATAATCTTAATTACTGTTAGAATCACTTGTTTTCTGATGTCTTGCAATTCTATCAATTAACTAGTATACGTTTCCATATTTATTATTATTTTTGTTGTCATCATCAGTAGATCACTGTCCTTTTACTTTGTCTATAGGATTTTCTCTCTCTCATAAGAATAGTGTAGCAGTGCGGTAAAATTATTATTATTATTATTATTGCATGATGCCCCAGTAATGAACTTTTAAGTAACTTGGAGAACTCCATTTTGCTTCTTAAGTCCTAACGGCTTTGTTTGACTCTCAGGACAATGCAGTTGAGAATTACAAACGGGCAAGCAAAATTTTCAGTGTTGATTCTGAGGTGGTATGTTTTCTGTGCCTATTTCCACTCTCCTCCCTTTGATTTTGCAAAATGTCCCATTTGTTATTGATTCACTTTAACTTTTCTGCCTAGGTCCGAATTTGGGACTTTTCAGAACAAACAAATCTTATATTTATGAATGAATGGAATAGATTGACACAAGATGGTCAACGCCAGGCAGATCAAGAGGTAGCCTTCTGATATTTTTGATTATTAAATCATATCTTTTTATCTTGGGATTTTAAAATAGGATATTGGTATGCTTGTTATCACCTTCTTTGCTTTTATGATGTTAATCAGCTTTTAGTCACTGAATCATATAATTAATGTGTCTTGACTGTTATTATTACTAAGGACTTGAAATCTTCTATTTCGAGAAATAGAGTTATTGTTCACATTTAAGAGCAATTCTTCTTATCTATCAGTAGTGGGAACCCCAGTTAAGCCTATCATAGGCTCTCATAATCTGCCTACAGTATATTCCAGTAAGACGAGCTCCGCTATAAATCACAACTCTAAATTATGGTGATCCTTACGATGAGTTATGTCCTTGTTTTTACGTTAATCTAGGGATCACCGCCAAACTATAAGGAATACATACAAGTTTATGTTTGATAATTCGATTAATCATCCTTATATTAACTGCAATATTGTACTGCATTAATGAGATAATACAATTATACATTATACACACATACACATTAAAATATTCCTGGCTTCCTTAGGCATTCATACTTCACTATTATCTTTATAGTGGCTGACTTTTTGTTTCATGAGTTCATAAACTGGAAAATGTTACACTGAAGAAGGTAATAAAAATGTGGAGATATTCATGCATAGAACACTTGTCTGATGGCATGCCAAATTATCTTGTGGAAAGTCTTTGAGAGCCGGGTGTTTTGTCAATTCAAATTGATCTTGATATATTTCTCCTTGCTTCGATCATGTGCAGACTTTCTTGAAGTTTAGAGAAGGATCACACTTTTCACTGATATTGATCTCTTCTATTTCTGTAGATTCCAGTTCTCATCTAACTTTAAGGTGAAATAATGTTATATGGTCAAGTTATGCATCTGCAGAGAACATTTTCTTCTTTTCCTTTAGGCTTAAAATTCTGATTGACATCAGCAGCATCACATGCCCCAGACCCTTGCAGTTTCTTCTTTTCCTTTAAGGCATGTCTTTCAAATGCTTGTCTTACCAAATCTGTTTTCTCAATCTCAGGGTGTATCACAGGAAGACAAGATAGTCTAGTTCTTTTCTGATCAGACATTTTTGCTTCTACATAGGAACTTACAGTTCTAAAATAAAGAAGTCAACTTCCAGTTGTTGAATAACAGAAATTGTAGGAGCTAACGACTCTCGTTAGAATTACTGAATCCTCTTTCTGAAATTCTAGACAGTTTGTTAGGTTAGAGGATGCCCCTGTGGCTGAGGAAGTTAGGATAATACTTTATTTGCAGTTACAATTAAGAAAAGGACCTAACTGGAGAAGCAGGTGTTAAATGAGCCTTGGGAGCAGGTGTTTAGTTGAGCTAACAGTTTTTTAAAGAGGAGAGCAATTTACTTTGATCTATTCAGCAACATGCACAATAAAAGAACATTTAGGTTTAAGCCTGAATTATTTTGTTCTAAACATTAAGCTCTCTAATAAAGATGTTCATTGAGCAGCACCATAAATAATATCAGTTTCTGTTCTCAGAGTGTTTTCTGCATAATTATATTTAACTTGTGTTTTTAAAGGTTTGTTTGAGAGGATATGGATATCTATTCTCTATACCTGTGTTCATATGCATGCATGCATGTCTGTATGTAGTGAAGACAGATCTAAGAAAGTAATTTTCACAGGGAGAATGTTTGTGGATGGGTTGAGAATAAAGGCGTAAGAAAGTCTGATGGGGGTGTATGCCCCGGAAAAGAGACGAGAAAAGAGAGTTGCTGTAAAGATTTCCTTGAATCAAATGAAAGTAATTACAACAAGACTTTTCCTGCTTTCCAGTTACAAGGGAGGGAGGATGCTGAATCTTGGATCCCCCCTTTGTTTAGTGCTGGGTTCTTCGTGTGGCGGTGGAGAGTGAATCTTGTTCTCCGTTGACCAGATGACCGTCTAGACCGTCAGGGGTCTTCTCTTCGGCCGGTAGAAGGAGTAACTCAGCTCCGTCTATCAAAACTCTAAAAGAGAAGGTAGGCGAAAGCTAGCTCGTATGTGCAGCAAGCTTGCTGAAGAGTCTTCTCTCTCTCTGTTGATGATCTTGCCCGAGACTGATCTCTCTTGCCTCTTGATTATCTTGCCTTGTCTCTCTTCGTTCTCGCCCTATATCTTGCCCGTTTGTTGATGCAAACAAGGCTATTTATAGAGGTCCCAGGGGTGAACGTGCCCCCTGAAAACGCTCCACAATGAGGGGCCACTTCCCGCTACATGTGCGGTGACTGGCCCCATAATCCGGGTAGTTACAACTGAGGCGCGGGTTTAGACCCACGCGCCTTGTTGCTGAGACGCGGGTGTCGAGCCAACGCGCCTTGATGCTGAGACGCGGGTGTCGAGCCAACGCGCCTTGATGCTGAGACGCGGGCTTTGGACCTTCGCGTCTTGATACTGAGATGCGGGGTTTGGACCCTCGCGTCTCAATGTTGAGACGCGGGGTTTGGACCCTCGCGTCTAGAGCTTAGAACTCTGCTTTAATGGCTTGTCTGTTAAACATTTTTGGACAGCCTACAGAACCCCCTCCAAAGTTTTCGATATTCCGCAGTTAAATGGGACGGATTTCGAAATACTTTGGATTTTAGCCGCGTTCGCCTTAATGACTGGACTGTTAATGCTCCGGGTTGGATCTTATCTGGAATTGGTCTTCGTGAGTGTACTGTTGAACTCTTTGAAGCCATCAGAGTTGATCGTGTTGAGTGTCTAGATACACAGTCTAAATCTCCCCGATTGCTTTTAGTCTGTCACGGGTGCGCTTTTGGTCAGGAGTGGTTGGTCGTCTGCTTGTGCCAGTGTACTGTTGAACTGATTTGCAGAAGCAGGGACTGAACGCTGGTTCTTTTTTGAAAAGCAGAGATGAGACTGCTTTAAAGACGCGACTTCCTTGGGGTGCGTCTTTTGGCAATGGAAACGCGCCTAATCTTCCATAAGGCAGACGCGATGTTAGGCCCGCTTGGACAGACGCGGACTTCGAAAAGGCGCGATTTTCTGAACGCAACGCGACTTTCTGGGTGCATTTATGGTGGTGCTGACGGGGCACGACCATTGAAGAGACGCGGCCGTAGGATGCGAATCCGTGCCATGTCATGATTACGCTGCCAGCTGGCCTGGGGAACCGGCGGGATTTCTCCTTTAGGCGCGCGGATTTCCCGGTTCATTAAATGAACTGCTCCACGTGTCGAACGATGACTCGCTGCGGAGCCAAGACGCATGATCTTCCTTGTTCAAAAATGATTTGGTTCCACGCGTCAAGTGGTGACTCGCTGCGGCGTCTATCGGGCCACACGCCGCGTATCTTCGCGAATCCTTGTGCCTATAAATAGCCACGGTTGGAGAGAGACATCTTCTCCGAGCGTTTTATTTTAGGATTTTAAGAAACAGAGTTCTTCTTTCCCTGTTCATCCTCACATCCAATTTTTGATTAACGATGGCACCTAAGACCAAGCCAACCGCATCTTCTTCACGGGCGACCGTCGCCGAAGCTCCGGAGGGCGGCTCCTCTGCGCAGGGAGTTGCTTTCCCAGGTATAATGCCCTTCAGGCGTGAGTTTCACCATTAATGGAGGCTCATAGAACCCTAAGAACCATTAACACAAATTATAAATCGTGTTTGATTCTCAGACGCAGTCTTTGAGTTGATAACCGAGGCGCGGGTCTGATGACCTGGTGCCATTGGGCTCTGCACTTCGGATCCTTCACTTAGAATATTTCTAATTGTGAAGGGTTCGGACGCGGTCTTGGTTAGCAGAACGCGGATTTGATCCTTGCGTTCTGTGCCATCAGCTGCCGATTTTGATGAACCTGGCGTCTGAGTCCAAGCACTTAGACATTTTTCATAAGTATTGGTTTGCAGAACGCGGATTTGATCCTTGCGTTCTGTAACATCAGGTGCTGGTTCTTATGATCTTGCACCTGAGTCCAAGTACTTAGAGATTTCGTAAGTCTTGGTTTGCGAAACGCAGATCTTGCAGGTCTGGATGCGGGTTTGATAATTCCTGCGTCCAGTATCTCTTCTGCGTTTGGGCGCAGATTCGCAGGTCTGGACGCGGATTTGATAATTCCTGCGTCCAGTATCTCTTCTGCGTCTGGGTTATGAACACTTAGCATTTTTTTGCTTTTAATAAAGTATCTAACTGAGTGTCCTTTTCTTTTGCAGTGCCACATCCTTCTGCCTCACTCTCCAAGACGCGCCACTTTGGACATGTAGGTGGTGCTGATCGGGACTTGACCTTTGTGCTACGAAGGACTGTCCCTGTGACTGCTGACCAGTCGCAGGCTCGTAAGGAGAGGCTCTCTAATGTTGACATGGGAACTCTTCGGGTGCTGATGACCGATGCAGCATTCGCAACGGATGCTCGCATCAAGCTGGAGAAGTCTCCTTCTTCTTCGGAGATCGCATCAACGATGGCGGTTATCGTGCGTACGACGGAACTTATAAATGGCTCTGTCAGATAAAGGATGGAAGATTCTTTCTGCCAGACATGGAGAGGATGTTCCCGCTGTCCTATTTCCAGCACATGTCCGTCCCTCGGAAGATGGAATGGGACGTTTCCCGATATGTCCCTGAGATTACCCTTGGTGACTTGGGCCTCCAGAGGGTACACCGCTATGATAGTCATGACAGGTCGGTTCTCGGCCTGTTCCCCGGGTCGCGCAAGTCTGATGTTCCGGCTGGAGAGATACCACAACTTGGCACTACCTTCCTTAACGCGTTCATGGAAGCGGAGGGTGACTATCCCGTCGAATTCCGTATGCTCGATGGTGCGCTTCGTCCTTGCCGAGCTTGGAGATATGCTAAAGCGTGTGGGGCTGTATTCGGCAGTCAGGGCCGTGCAGTCTGGCATCCCACCAAGCTCTCATAACTTCTTCGGGGTCCTGGAGCGCTACAACCCATTGACGGGGACATTCTTCACCCCGGTCGGAGAGATGGGCCTTGCACTGCACGAGTTGCATGAGGTCTCGGGGCTGGCAACAGGGGACATTCCCTATGAAGAATATGTCCCGACCACTGAGGAGCTCCACCTTTTGGAGAAAGAGTTTCCTCGGGTGTACGAGACTTACTGGGAGGTGTTATGTCACTTCCACATTTGCGGCCAGATAACCGCCTGGAGGTCGCAGGGAGTCAAGCAACTGTCTTGGGCCAGTTACTTATTCCACAATGTCAATAATAAAGACCTTCCGATAACCCGATTGGCTCCCAGTTCCGACAGGGAGATTGAAGACAGGATCGACAAGGCTTCTGAAGGCTTCTACACCACGGTTTCAAACGAGGACGGTTTTGACCCTGACCTTGTTTTTGAAAGCTTTCACCATCAAGCCCGGACCCCTATCTCCGATCGGGCACTGTTGGCGGGCTTCTTGATGCTGTGGCTGAAGCGTTGTGTGGTGCCCACGCTGCCACATGAAGTTATTGTTGCTGACTTGGTGTACCCTGCGGTGCTCCTGGCTTATGGCAACCCCATAGCCCTTCTCCCGGCCGTGGCGGCTGGCATTCAGAGCGGGTTGCGGGCGCTAACCAAGAGTTTCTGCGAGGCGCCGAAAACTGTCGACTCCCACGGCAAGCCGTATGTTGATTCAGAGGGGAATCCGACGGTGAAGCGCCCCAACCCTCGGATCGAGCTGCCTTACACGTACCTCATGGCTTGGTACGTGATGCACTGCCCTTCTCTGATGATGGCGGTGCGTTGGAGGGAGAGTTCCGTCCCCTTTGTACAGCGGTTGGAGGGTTCGGACTGGCGTGATACTTATATATATTACGTCCGGAAGAGCCTCTCAGATTCTGCGAATTACCAGCTCAATCGCTGCTTCCCTGAGATCCCTGGTGCATCTTTCGGGGATCTATTTACTGATACCGCGGGCCCAGATGACTTCACGAGGTTGTCCGCGGGAGTCTTCTGGTGGTTGATCAATATTCGGCCCGGATATGTGCTTTTCCGACAAGGGACTTCATGCATAATCGAGCCGTATATGCCGAATCGCTTCGCCCGACAGTTCGGCTACGATCAACTCTATGTCGGGAATCCCAATGCTCGACTCGCCTTCGAAGGGAACTTGTTCGAGGGTGCTCGGGCTTGGTACTACAGTGTGGCTGGAGGGACAGGAGCAACTTTCCGTCTACCCATCGAGGGGTCCAAGTGCCGTATGAGCTTCAGCTTCTGCACTTGGTACTCCCAAGCCATCCAAACACCAGACCTTGTTCCGGAATCTTCATGCATTGAGAGCATCAATGCAAATCTCGAGGCAAGGTCAGAGTCTAGTAAACACTCGAAACTCGTCGACCAATACCTGAAGGCCCAGAAGGAGGTCGGGAGAAGATCGAGAAGGGAGCCACGACCAATAAGGGCGGAGCCGCAAGCACCAAGGGCGGAGCCGCAAGCAACAAGGGCGGAGCCACAAGCAACGAGGGCGGAGCCGCGGGCAACTAAGTCTCGACAGGCGGTGAGCAAGCGTCGTCAACGCTCTACTTCTATTGCTGAGCCTGTCCCAAAGAAGGTTCGGAGAGACTTGACGGCCGAAGTCTCTCGTTCCGAAGACATTCCCGCTGTTGTTGAGAGACTGAGGGAGGAAGATATAGCTGAAGAGGACGTTCATTTAGTCCGTGCTCCTAGGTCGCGCAGCAGAACTGTGGAGGAAGGGGAGCTTGTTGACGAACCCACTGCCGCTGACGAGGACGAGCAACTAGAGGTCGACATAATGAGCGGGGTGGATGTTCAGATTCCGGGGATCTCAGCTCAGTCCCGGCCTTCTTCTTCTCATGAGAGGAGAGATGAGGCACAGCAACCGGGGTCTCCTTGTGTCTTCATCTCCAGTCCTCGGGCAGTGGACTCTAGTCCTACTACTGGGGTAATTGGAGGCAAGGCTCCGATTGCAGAGCTTCCTCGCGTTGAGCTGTCGTCTTCCTCGCTCTCGGGGGAAAGCGATTTTGAAGACGAGGTGGACTACGGCGATGAACCCGCTCCTACTGATCCGAGTAAGTTCTCCCACATCTCGGAGGAAGAAATGTACGGGGGCGAACCGTTGACGGCATCACCACCACCGGCGACAGTTGCTCCTGCTGAAGGTACTTCCACTTGACTTCCCTTTTCATTTTGAAGCTGATGTTCTAACACTCTTCTTTCATGCTGCAGGGTCAGCCGAAGATGCCGAAGCTATAACCTCCTCGCATATCGAGGAGATGGTAAAAGAGTTGACCCAACCCGAAGGAGTTGAGGCTTCAGTTGCCGAGATAACCTCAGAGGGGGCAACTGTTGAAATTGGGGAGCCTTCCACTTTGCCAGGAGAGGAGGCAACCACTGAGGCTGAGGAGGCTCTCACTCTGCAGGGCGAGGAGGCTACTACTGAAGCCAGGGAGACTTCCACTCCGCAGGATTCTGGTAAGGAAGCTCTGATGTTTTAAATGTTCCGCTTTTCACCATTGTGGCTAATGTCGCGATAACTTGCAGAGAGGACTGAGGGGGCTCAGGTGGAGAGTCCGCCGGTTGGTACCCTTCCAGAAGGCCACACAGCTCAGGTCTCGGTTGAAGCTCCTGAGGAGGTTGCGCTTACTGCTCCATCGTCGGCTGTGGAGGTTCCCGCGGTGATAGCACCTCTGGAAGTGCCAGTGGCTAGCCTTGCGCTTGCTGTATCGACGGTCAGCACGACCCTCGTGCAAAAAGAGCCGGCTCACACCTCTTTCTCTATGATAGAAAGGGGGTCGGGGAGCACCTCGGGTGATGATACCATGGATTTCCTGACGACCAAAACGGTGCGGCAGTTCCTTGACGCGATGCGATCGTGCATCGATTTTATCCTGTCTGGGCGTAGCTCTTTTGATTTTGCCCAGAGGTTCCTTGGAAACATGGCCGGGAACATTGAATTAACCGGAGGCCCTTCTCTTGCCAATGCGTGTCTGCTGTTGGTGGAGCGATTGGGAAATGACCTGAAAGAGCTGAAATCTTTGGACGATGCTAGCTCTTCTCATGAAGCCCAGGTCATCCTGACTAAGCTCCTAGCTGCTCAAGAACAAGAGCGACAGGAGGTGGAAGCACAAGTTGCTGAGGAGGTCAGCAATCTCGAGCGTTCCCAAGCTGAATGTCAGAAACTGGCTGACGATTCAATGGAATCCGAGTTCATCCGGCAAAACGCAGAGCTCGCCATTATCAATGCTCGGTCTGCCATCGCCAAGGCGGAAGCCGTGATCGCGAATAATGAGAGGACGCTTGCCACTGTCACGAAGAAGCTAGAGGAGCAACAAGCTGCGAAGGCACGAGCTGAAGAGAGCCAGGCCATTCATTCCTCCAGGTTGGAATCCCTGCGAGCGCAGCTGGCTGCAAAACCCTTCTTATCTGAAGAGGAGCTGCGGATCCAAGCCATGATGGAGGCTGAGAAGGCACGGCAGCACGAGATGCATCGTCTCAGGGAGCGCATCCGTTCCTTGCCGGATCAAGACTTTTAGCCCTTTCTCTCTTCCCCCTTTTTTTGTAAAGAAGAGGACACTCTGTTAGAGTGTTTGTATCCGCTTTTACTATTTTTGATATAATAAAAGTTTTTTTTGAAGTTTTTGTCCCATCTTCTTTGCTTGGCTGTGGAGGAATCCAACTTCTTGATCACTAGCTGTGAATACTGAACTTAGGTAAGACTAAGTTCTTTCAATGAGACGCGGCGTCGTCTCTAAATCTCCTTGATGAGACGCGACATTGATCCATAGAGTGAGACGCGGTCATCAGTCCATAGGAATTTAGATAGAACCAAGTCCTTTTGATGAGACGCGGAGTTAATCACAGGGTGAGACGCGGTCATCATTCCATAGGATCTTAGATTTCACTAAGTCATTTTGATGAGACGCGACGTTAATCACAGGGTGAGACGCGGCTCTGAATAACGCGAATTTGTCTTGCTGAGAAAGACGCGGATTGAGCAGACGCGAGAGATGCAGCTTTGTGTATTCTCCTTAGGGCCCCGTTTGCTGAAGGGACGCGACTTTGAGTCACGCGGACATCCTTCTAGAACGCGGGTGAACGTCATTTAATCTGAAGAGGGGACGCGGATTCCTGGACGCGGCTTTCCCATCTGCGTTAAATGCAGTCTGATTTAGAGATTTTTCGTGATCTTTGAACGTCAAATCTTCACTGACGGTTGGGAAATCGAGCCATCCGTTGTTTCCCGGAGCAGTTGTCCACGCGTCGACCTTCATTGGAATTAGACGTTAATGCCCTTTAATGTAAAACCGGCGCGGGCGGTTGGAGACCAGTGTCTGCGACAGTTTCCAAAGCGGCGTTCCACGCGTCAGACTCCCATTGGCGTTTGACCGTCGTGGGGTCATTAAGGTTCGACGGTTCCAATTAGTGCCCCATTAATGGCAGTTATTAGGGACTGCCTATAAATAGGGTGCACCCTCTCCCTTTTCAACAATCTTTGGACTGTTTTTCTTTGGTTTGCTCTGAGAAGTCCCGCCTCCTTCAGAGAGAGTTTCTCAACAGGGGTTCTGTCTCCATGGACGACAATGGTTCTGTGAATGAAGATGACCCAGAGCATTTATGCCTCTGTTTGGTCTCTTCAGGAGAAAACATCTCTCTGCTCATCTTTCGCGTCCGCGTTCTGATGCAGAGAGTCCAACTCTTGATAGAGGCTTCTGCGGGTATGCCGTCCCGTCTAGCCATGACATTTTTAGTCCGCCGTGGCTTGTACCTTGGCATCATCATCATCTGGACCTCCTCATGAAGTCTGTGTTGGTGCATTCCTTATGGAATTTGCACCACCGGCTTGAACTTCTCTGGACGCGGGTGCAGAGGTCTTTGGCACTTGGCGCTGGCTTTGTTCACAAAGCTCGCGTTTTAAAACCACTGCCTTGGCGCGTTTTATGGCTACTGCCCTAGCGCGTTTTATAGCCAATGCCTTGGACGAATTCCAAAAAGGTTCCAGACTCGAAACTTGCAACTCCTGTTCATTTCAACAGAGAGATGGCAATTTTCGGCGTCTGTGCTTTTTCGGCGTCTGTACATTTGGCGCGGGCGCAAGAAATGAGACCGCGTCCGAATCCTGTGTGTGCCACAGTTTTGATTCGCGTTTGTTTCTGCTGACGCGGGAATTTGATTTTCTGCGTGGGTCATTCCCGCGTCTGAAGTCTTCCACAGTAGCCGCGTCTGTTCACTTAGTATTCTTTGAAGTATACCAAGTTCTAGTTTTTCTAACTCTCTTACTTGTTCATTTGCAGGTAGGCTTGATCGTCCTTTTTCAGGTTTGCTGGGCCCCTGGAAGAATGCTTCGGTCGGCGAACTCGTTCGATGTTCACCTGTAAGAGAGTATGTTATAGTCCTCGTCACCTGTAACAGATTATGTTATGTCTCTGACGAGGACCCGACCCTCGCCAAGGTCTCTTCAGATCCGTTGCACCAATCATGCCTGCTGGCAAGAGATGGTCAGGGCGAGTATGGCGGCGAGGAGGTTCCGGCGGTTGTGGTGGGTAGCATCCTTTGTGATGACTCCTAACCTTCCTCTCTCACCCCAGAAGTGACATCAAGGACATTCCATGACCTTCTGGTGGTGGAGATGCTCATGAATGAAGGGTTGCAGGACTTTCTGTTGCCACCAGACCTCATTCTGTTGCCACTGGACCTCAAGAACACCACTGCTCTTAGCTTGGTCAGCTAGGGCTCTTTCGATGCACCATAGTGCAATCGGTTCCAACTGTTGCCACAGTTTGGTGCCTTTCCAAACATCCTGTACTTGGAATTAGGTGCGGCTTCAAGGAGTGAGTGCGGCCTCTGAGAGAGAGGGACTTCTTTGTACTCCTTATTTGTAACACTCAATCTTATTGTATAAGAGAGCGTTTTGTATCACTTTCATATGTCTGAATTATAAATAAAAGTGACACTTTTCTTTTTGCCTCTTTCTATTGTCTTAAACTTTTTGTTTTCAGTTAGACACGTAGAAGCAAAAGATTTTTGACTTTATCGAAATTACGATGGTAATCTTAATAAGTCAATCTCGTAGGGAAAGATCCTATTTCAGGACCTCCCGTAATACTGTCAGAGGTGTAATATTAACTTGACAGAGATGGAATGATTTTTGGTGGACCTGCCACTTTATAATAAAAAGTGACAAGTAAGAGTGTACCCCCAGAGAAGATGGACTTTTATCAAGGTTTGGGATTAACTTGACTAAGATCAGCTGGGGATTTCAGTGGAAACACTGTTAATGGTGTAATGTTAACCTAACAATGTTTTCAGGTAGACCTGTTATTCTGTTGAAGAGAATAACAAGTAAGACTAGACTCGCGGGGAATCTAGAAATTTTTTTACCGTTAGAGGTGTGATATTAACTTAACGGGTTGAAGGTAGTCTTGTCAGAAGTGTGATGTTAACTTGACAAGGATGTGAGTCAGAGGTGTGATATTAACTTAACTCAGAAGTATTTCAGTTTTATTTGGGAAAACTGAGAATGTCACTGTCATAGGTGTAATGTTTAACTTAACAGTGAGGTAATGCTAGAGGTGTAATGTTGAACTTAGCATTGATCATCTCGGCTTGGATAAGGAAGTCGAGGAAAGGTCATGGCCATAGGTGTATTATTGAACTTAGCGATGACTCGGATGCTGGAAGTGTAGTGTTAACTTGGCATCGTTCATTTCAGCTTCAATACGGAAGTCTGAAGGATAGTGACTGTCAGAAGTGTGATGTTAACTTGACAGAAACTTGATGTACTGTTTAGAGGTATAATGTTAACTTAAACAGTAGTTTTGTCAGAGGTGCGATATTAACTTGACAAGGCTTGATGTACTGTTTAGAGGTGTAATGTTAACTTAAACAGTAGTTTTGTCAGAGGTGTGATATTAACTTGACAAGAATCGGCTTGTGCCGAGAACAGTTTGAGGACCTGCCATTCTATGGATGAGAATTGACAAGTGGAATTTGAAGTGCCAGAGGTATAGTGTTAACTTGGCAAATTCAGGAGTTTTGCTACTCCATGTGGAGTTGACAAGCAAGATTTGTACTCGACAAGGAGTATTCATTACTAGAGGTATAGTATTAACTTGGTAGTGATTTCATTTGGTGGACCTACCATTCTGTGGATGAGAATTGGTAGGGGATTTTGGAGGAAAGAGTGGAGCCAAGTCCACTTAGGATTTTTAGCAAACCCTCAGCTATCAACGGATTTGAGGTGCCTTTACCAACTACCGTTTGAGTTGGGCTAGCCATGCTATTCCCCTCAGCATGATGAGTTGTCGAAGACTTATGTTGGGCTTAAAAGCTAACATTTTCCTCTATCCTTAGCCGTCGGAGGCGTCGGATGTTTGATCAGAGGTGTACTTTTAACTTGATCAGGGGAAGAATACCATTCAAAGATAGTACTTCTTCAGGAATTTGCCATTGATAGACATCATAAGCGTATCGCCATTCGAGGTTATGAGGCGATATGATCCATTTGAGTAGACTGACTCTACCACAAACGGTCCTTCCCATTTGGGTTGGAATTTGCCTTTTGTCTTGTGCGTCATCACCATGGGTCTTCTGACGGCTAAGACAAGATCGCCTTTCTTGAAAGTTCGCACTTTAACTTTCTTGTTGAAGGCTCTGGTGATACGAGCTTGGTAAAGCTCGATTTGTTGTTGGGCCTGCAAACGCTTATCGTCTAAGGCTTCCAATTCCTGGAGTCGCTGTCGATGCTTCTCCTCTGTCGTCATCTCCGCTGTCAAGGCGACGCGTAGAGATGGAATTTGGATTTCCAATGGAAGCACGGCTTCACATCCGTATACCAAAGAAAATGGCGTGGCTTTAGTTGGGGTTCGCACAGTCGTGCGATACGCCCATAAGCATTCACCCAGCTTGTCGTCCCAGTCACGTTGACTTTTCGAGACGAATTTCTTGAGAAGCTTACCGATAGTCTTATTGAAAGCTTCTGCGAGGCCGTTAGCGGCAGGATAGTATGCCGTCGAGGACACACTCTGGATTCTGAATTTAGCGCAGAATCTCTGGAAAGCCTGACTGATGAACTGGATCCATTGTCATGGACTATCCGCCGAGGTACGCCGAAGCGGTAAATAACGTGATGTTTCACGAACTTGATCACGTTGGACGACTTAACCTCCTTCAAGGGAATAGCTTCAGCCCATTTGGAGAAGTAATCGGTTATCGCCAGAATAAACCGATGTCCCTTTGATGATGGTGGGCTGATAGGGCCAACCACATCCATCCCCCACATTTCAAATGGCCAGGTAGAGGTCGTAGAGTGGAGGTACCCTGATGCTTGATGGATGAAATCGCCGTGCACTTGGCAGGCGTGACATCTCTTAGCACAGGCGACGGCGTCAGCAATCATCTTGGGCCAATAGTAACCCAATCTTTGAAGTCGATGCGCCAGCTTTGGGCCAAGTTGATGGGCTCCACACACACCGTCGTGGGCTTCTTTCAATACCTCTTGGGCTTCTTTTGACGAGAGGCAGCGAAGCAAGACCCCGTCATGCGATCGACGATACAATGTTCGCGTAATCGCATTATAATAGAATTTAGGGGCTTTCCTTCGAATGGCAGCCGCCTCTTTGGTGTCTTCCGGCAGGATGCCGTATAAGACAAAATCAATGTAGGGGAATCGCTAGTCTCTCAGCTCTGGACTGGTCGATACCTCAAGGGTTTCTTTGCCGTGACGACCTTCCGTTGACCCCGGGTAGTCTTTGAGAGCAGTTCTCGGACAGTACAGGTCGTGACTGTAAACAAATACCTTCTCCATCACTCCAGCTGGAAGAGCTAAGGAGGCAGCTAGGGATGCGAGTGCATCTGCGTGTGCGTTTCGCCTACGTGGTACATGGTCGATATAGAAGTTTGCGAACTTCTCGGCCATGCAGATAGTTGCGTTGTAGTACGGTACTAGGTCTTCATGCCTGACTTCGTACTCTCCGCGAACTTGGCTGACGATGAGTTTAGAGTCACCGTATGCCTCGAGATTTTTAACGCCAATCTCATCGGCGAATTGCATCCCGATCAAAAGAGCGTTGTATTCCGCTACATTGTTGGAGCAAGGCTCAGTAAGCGAGATAGCTCGGGGAATCACATAATTTTGCGGGGAGACGAGTACCACTCCTACCCCCGCTATGGTGTGTCCCTTTGGGCTTGTTCTCGACGCACCATCGAAGAAAAGTTGCCATACTTGACCTTCGAATGATGTCTGAGTCAGGCAGACTTCGGCGACCTCATCTGGGAGATCTTCGTAGAGTTTGGCTGCCCTCGGATCTGGGTGTTCAGCTAAGAAGTCCGCCACCGCTTGTCCTTTAATGGCCTTTTGTGGCAGAAAGTGCATCTCATATTGGGATAGCAATATGGCCCATTTTGCCAACCGGCCATTCAATGATGAAGGCTTTGTCATGAGTAACCTCAGGGGGTTGACTTTTGATATGACATTTATAGTTTGGCCTACTAGATAGTGTCGCATTTTCTGAATAGCGAACACCAGGGCCAAACATTCCTTCTCGATCGGGTTGTACCGATGTTCGGCTCCGATCATTGTTCTACTTAGATAGTAGATTGCTTGTTCTCGTCCTTGGTCGTCATTCTGAGCTAGTAGAGCTCCCAAAGAATGATCCATTGCTCGGACGTATACCAGGAAAGGCTTTCCGGATACCGGAGCTGCAAGGACTGGTGGTTGGGTGAGGTATTGCTTGATTTCCTCGAACGCTCGTTGACACGCGTCGTCCCAGATGAACGAAACACCCTTCTTCATCAGCTTGGCGAAGGGCTGGCATCTCCCGGAGAGATTTGAGATAAATCTGCGGATGTACGCCAATCGTCCTTGCAATCCCCTGAGCTCCTTGAGGTTTCTCGGGGGTTGCATTTCCTGAATGGCACGAACCTTCTCCGGATCCAAATGAATTCCGGTGGAGGTTACAACAAATCCTAGGAATTTGCCACTGGCTACCCCAGGAACGACTTGGTGGGATTCATCTTCAATTGATGAGCTCGCATGATGTCGAAGACCACTTTCAAGTCAGCTATGTGATCCCCTTTAGTGCGGCTTTTTACCGCAATGTCATCTACATAACATTCCACCGTTTTGCGTATTTGCTGATGGAAAATGGCATTCATGGCCCTTTGGTATGTTGCCCCTGCATTCTTCAGTCCGAAGGGCATGACGGTGTAGCAATACACTTCTAGGGGTGTCCTGAAGGAGGTGTGCTTTTCGTCGTCAGGATACATCTTGATTTGATTGTATCCTGAGAATCCGTCCATGAAGGACATTCGTTCGAATCCACAAGTACTGTCAATCATGACATCTGTGATTGGCAATGGGAATTCGTCTTTGGGGCAGGCCTCGTTTAGATCGCGGAAGTCGATGCAGATCTGGATCTTCCCGTCTTTTTAGCAATGGGAACGATGTTGGCTACCCAGTCGGGATGTTGTTCCTCCCTGATGAAGTCAGAATCAATAAGTTTTCTGACTTCTGATTGAATCGCCTCCATTATCTCTGGACGGAACCGTCGCTGCTGTTGTTTGACAGGTTTTATGTCCGGATTGATGTTGAGGCGGTGCATAGCCACTTGAGGATCAAGCCCAGGCATGTCCTCGTAATTCCAGGCGAAGACGTCTATATACTCTCGTACAAGAGATATTAGATCTGTCTTCTCCGAGGGTGACAGGCCATCACTTATGAAGATGGGCTTAGGATTGGCCTCATCTCCTAGGTTGACTTGAACAATCTTGTCTTCTGTGGGTGGCTCGCGCTGTTCAAAGCGGGTATCCCAAAGAGTGTTTAAATGTTTGATCCAAGGATCTATATCAGATTGGATCATTTCTTCATCTCCGTCTTTCAGGTGACTTGTTGAAACCATGTTCACTGAAAGCTCTTTGAAGATGCTGCCGACACTGACATCCGACTCCCACGATGACGTGTCTGAAGAGTAATCGTGACCTGACGACTCTTGAGAATCAGAGGCTGATGGGACTGGAGTTGATATATAGCCCAACCCCCGGCGCGTCTGATGATAGTAATCAGGGGCTTTCCCTTTTGGCACAAAGGATCGAAGCAGCGTTCTTCTTCCTTTGCCGAAGTTCAACCCGGGCCTGTTGGTTAGATCGTACCCCATGCACTTCATCATCTTGAGTGCTTTTGGTTCATAATGACTGAGCTGAGGGGATTCCTCCTCGCTTTCTGAGTTTTTGCGAGGCGTCGGCTCAGACGAGATTCGCCCAAAAAGGATTGGTTTTTGGCCTTTTCGCCTGGCTGGAACCATAAATATAGATTCTTACGCGTCGCCGTCGTCCTGGTATGTCCCGAAGGAGGATTTCACTAGTACATGCAAAGATGTCAAGGCAGCCATTGCCGACCAGACGTCATCGTCTACGTCGGTACTAGTATCCGACGGTATCGAATCAGAAGCATACACAGGAAAATACGCAAAATCTACATCTTCATTAATATACCAACCGCCCACATCGTCGGTGGTATCAACATCGAGCTTATTAGTGCTCTTTACAAGGGGTTCTAACTCCCACAGGCACTCTTCTTGCTCGGGCTCAGTGTCAGCCTCATTACCAGAGTCTGGCACCTCTGGTTGCGGGGTTTCATTCGTCTCCACAGGATCCTGATATAGGAGGGAGTCCGTAAAATAATTTTCAACCCCTTTAAACGGATACCTTTCGGCAATCAACGTTTGAACCTTTCCACTCCCGTCAATGTATTTCATGACTTGGTGGAGAGTGGAGGGAACGATGGAATTGCGGTGAATCCATGGTCGTCCCAACAGTAGGTTGTAGGAAGTGTCAGCGTCAATGACGTAGCATGTCACTTCCGATTTGAGGCTTTCGATCTGGCACTTGAGCTTGATTTTCCCCATTGGACGGGTTCCATTGGCATTGAACCCGTAAATGGTCGTCTGGGTAGGGCTCAGACGATAGGTGGGGATGCCCAGATGTTGCATGACTCGGCGGGGCATGATGCTCAATGCAGACCCTGGATCTACCTGGATGCGGTTCACCTCAGATGATCCAATATACCCTGTGAAGTACAGGGGTCGATCATGCTTCCCTTTGACTTGCATATCTTCTGCTGTGAAGGTAATGCAGGGAGCATTTGGGGAGGTGTGGAGGCAATCCTCTACATCTTCCTCCTTCGGCACCTGGGTCATGAAGACCTCAGCATTTGCCAGAGCTTCTTGCAGAGCTTCTCTGGTTGACTTTGATAGCCTAAGAAGCTCATATAAGGTAATGCGTGCCGGGATGTTGGATAGTTGAGCTAGAACATCAAAGCGGTAAGGTGTCGTGGATCCGTCCGCTGCACCTCTTGAAAGAGCTCGAGAAAACCGAGTTTCTTTCTGTTTCTCCACAGGTTGTTTTGTGGAGGGCTTGGTTGGCTCCACAGCTGGTTGTGGAGGGGCTACTGCCGTCTCGCCATACTGCTTCAAGTACGACTGCCCTGAACGGGTTCCCGTCATTGGTTGGTTGGGCTCTGCAGCCAAGACTATTGTTTCCTCTTCTGAGTCGGTCAGTGAAGGAACATCAGTCTCTGCTTCTCGAGAGGAAGCGCATACCACGTGGCAGGATGAAGCCTTTGCCTTGCCTTTGGACTTCCTGTTGGTCACAGTAGTCCATTGTTGCTCATTGACAAGGTCAGGGTGGACCCACATGATTTCCCCTTGAGGCGTAGGGACGGGTACCAAGCCTTTATCTTGCTGCTGGTGAGGGTCTGTATTGACCACTCTTAATTCTCCTTTTGGAACGGGGACCACTCCCGAAGGTGTCGGGGGTTGTTTTCCGAATTGGAGAACCGACGTCATATTGGCGGTCACCTTCTTCTGCTCTGGTCGGAGCTTTAACACTTCCGCGTCAATCAGAGCTTGAAGGATATCCTTGAAGACATAGCAGCTTTTGGTAGGATGTCCCAGCATCCTATGGTACAAGCAATAGTTGGGGTTGTCGGTCTTGCCGACTTCCTCAGGGCGTCTGATTTCGGGGAGCTTCAGTCGGTTGCTCTTGTTGAGTAACTTGAAGAGCGAATCGACATGTTTCTCCTTGAAGGAATATTGCTTGTTGGCGCGGGGTTGGCTTGAAGAGCCACTCGCCTTGCCTGGTTGAGGTTTGGCGGGAGATTTGGTCTCCGTTGCCAAGTTATCCTTCCGCTTTGTTTGGAGAGATGTATCCGGCGCGCGCCTCGTTGACCTTTCCGGCCTGGGCTTGCCTTCTTCCGCTCTGACGCGGGCAACAATCTCCTCAGCCTGTTCACCTTGTTGGACTAATTGTTTCCAGATGCGGCTTTCAGCAACTCCTATTTGAGCAAGGAGTGAGGTTTGGAGATTGTGGCGACATGTTTCTACCAGGGTGGCCTGGGTCATGCCGCTTGGACATCGTAGTGCCATGTTCCGAAATCTTTCCACGAAAGATTTAACGGACTCTCTCTTTCGCTGTTTAGTAGCTAAAGGGTGGGCATTGTGACTTCCGAGTCATCTTCGAAGAAGCGTGTTAAGAACAGCTTCTCCAAATCGCCCCAGTTCTTGATGGAACCTTCTGGGAGCTTCATAAACTATTCAAAGGCCAACCCTTTCAGGGTGCCGATGAACAGGCGTGCCAGGATGGCATCATTATCTACTACATTTCCTATTTGGGATTTAAAGTAGTAGATATGCTGGTTGGGTGACCCCTTCCCGTCAAATGCTTGGAGGGTTGGAGCCTTGAACTTAGGAGGGTACGGGACTAAGTCCCACTCGGCCGGATAGGGCCGGACCACTCCAGCTTCTTGGAGGCCTTTACGGTTGGTAAGGGCCTCGAGGCGTTGCTCCAGTTGACTCATTCTCTTGGCATGAGCCTTTCCTGGGTCTTGGTCGCCTTTAACTTGCGACGAGGATTTGGACGAATCTGAAGTAGATCGTCGTGTCTCCTCGGAAGGTTCAGAAGATGAGTTTCCTCCCTTTCTCCCTCTGCCCCTCGACTTCCTGGGAGGAGATTTTCTCCTGTCTTCGAGCAACTGCGCAAGCATCTGCTTGAGGGAGTCGATAGATGCCTGCTGAGAAAGAATGACATCCATTTGAGCCTTCTGGGTCTGCTCTAACCGTCTAACTGTTTCCTCAGGAGTGCCTGTCATATAGGCGGAAGTCTCCTTCTCAACGGAAGAGTTTGAAGCCCGCGATTCTACTACGGCGGAGTGAGAATCATTCATTTTAATGCCGTGGGCTAAGGCATTATAGTCGATTGGGGGAATGGCCCCAGTCCGGGTGCGAGTGTGCTGATACACCCCCTCCGGTTCAGAGTCAGACTCATATGAACTGACTGCAAGTTCTTTTCCTTTGCCTCTGCTTGTCATGTTCGCAGTAAGCTCCGGGTATTCAACGTCAGAAAAGGTTCTCCTTCTGTGGGAGCGCCTTCTTTTGGCTGACGGGGGAATCAGGGTCAGCTGTCTAATCAAAGACTGCTGGTTCCCACTTGATCCGCAACGGCACTCCGAGAGCATGGAGATGAGCCGTTGGCAGCAGCACGGTGAAGTGACCTGATTGGCACTTCTTTTCTTTGTCAAGTAATCCCTCAAATCCATGGAAGAGGGATCAAAGAGATTAGCCTCACAACGTCGAAGACGGGAGGCATCCATGTGCTGCGCAGTCTGGACGCAGACTTCAGGGACGCGGCTCTCGCGTCGCGGCTGTCTGACGCGCGTTTGGCGTCTCTGTTGAGATGAGACGCGAGTCTCGCGTTGCCGCCTGGTGCGTCCGGGCAGAGACGTATGAGAGAGTGGGCTGCTGGGCCCCACGCCTGTGGGCGCGTGCTTCTTGCGTTTGACGAGACGCAGAAGCTTCGCCTTGGCGATTGGTAAGTTGGTCTTCAGAAGACTCAACTTGAGGAGTCACGCATTTGGGCCGCCAAACACGGATTTCACGTACTGGACGTGCCGCGGGCAAAGCATCAGATTGCGTGTCGCGTTTGGCCTCAGTTGGACAACCAACGATTCCAACTTGAAGCTGACGCGCGCGTCTCCTCTGTCGACGCTCCGCGTTTCGGTTGCGTCTAGGAGGGGGAGAGTAACCAACAACGTCCTGGTCTGCGAAACCAGGGATCTTGACCACGCGGGTCTCCTGAGAGACGTTGACGCGGGTCTTCTGGGCGACGGAGTTGGTCGCAACAGCGGCTGTGCTTGCGAACACGCGGGCCTTCTGAGAGGCGTTGACGCGCGTATCTTGCTGGGCACAGTGGGCAGCAGCAGCGGCGTTCAAGAGAGCCTCAGATCGGGCTTCGGGGCCGTTCCCCACCGAGACCCTGCGGTAGACGCGAGTCTTTGGGCTCTTGGAGCCAGAAGAGAGAAACTCTTCGTATTTCGCCTGGTCGAACTCGACGACGAGTGTTTCGACCATCTTGCCTTTACGGAGGACGTCATCCTGCGCCACGGCTTGTTCATCAGTGACAAACGTGGTCCCCAGCGAGTCGCCATCTCTTGTATGCCCCGGAAAAAAGACGAGAAAAGAGAGTTGCTGTAAAGATTTCCTTGAATCAAATGAAAGTAATTACAACAAGACTTTTCCTGCTTTCCAGTTACAAGGGAGGGAGGATGCTGAATCTTGGATCCCCCCTTTGTTTAGTGCTGGGTTCTTCGTGTGGCGGTGGAGAGTGAATCTTGTTCTCCGTTGACCAGATGACCGTCTAGACCGTCAGGGGTCTTCTCTTCGGCCGGTAGAAGGAGTAACTCAGCTCCGTCTACCAAAACTCTAAAAGAGAAGGTAGGCGAAAGCTAGCTCGTATGTGCAGCAGGCTTGCTGAAGAGTCTTCTCTCTCTGTTGATGATCTTGCCCGAGACTGATCTCTCTTGCCTCTTGATTATCTTGCCTTGTCTCTCTTCGTTCTCGCCCTATATCTTGCCCGTTTGTTGATGCAAACAAGGCTATTTATAGAGGTCCCAGGGGTGAACGTGCCCCCTGAAAACGCTCCACAATGAGGGGCCACTTCCCGCTACATGTGCGGTGACTGGCCCCAAAATCCGGGTAGTTACAACTGAGGCGCGGGTTTAGACCCACGCGCCTTGTTGCTGAGACGCGGGTGTCGAGCCAACGCGCCTTGATGCTGAGACGCGGGTGTCGAGCCAACGCGCCTTGATGCTGAGACGCGGGCGTCGAGCCAACGCCTTGATGCTGAGACGCGGATGTCGAGCCAACGCGCCTTGATGCTGAGACGCGGGTGTCGAGCCAACGCGCCTTGATGCTGAGACGCGGGCTTTGGACCTTCGCGTCTTGATACTGAGACGCGGGGTTTGGACCCTCGCGTCTAGAGCTTAGAACTCTGCTTTAATGGCTTGTCTGTTAAACATTTTTGGACAGCCTACAGGGGGACGAACACTAGGAAATCTCAACTTAGAGTTTATCACCCAAGATAGGGTTTGGAAATCTCTCCCTTCGGCATCTCGCTCGAAGCACACTGGTTATAAAAAATGCTCGAACGGCAATTTTCATAATCAATCATTAACTGCCAATAATAATAGTAGTATGGGCCTTATATAGGCCTACATTACAGAAAGTTTCCCACCACAGGCAATGTAGGACTAAAAAGAAAACTAAACAAGTTTAAAACAAAATAACTAGTAAAGGAACTCAAATAAGCTAAGTAAAGCAGTAGATGTCCCCATCATTTCTCCGGAGTTGCGAAAAACTTGACTCTGTCGAGTGCAAATCTCGGCTCTCAAACGGGTCATGGTAGTGGTCGCAGAACCAGTATGCATGCATCTAATCTAAACCAAGGTGGTGGAGGTAGAACTGGTATTTTTTTTGATGGGTCCGCTGTAGGTGATAGCAGAGCTGAAATGATATATGCAGCAGGAGGCGCTGAATCCTCTAGACTGAACATCGGGCTGATACCAGGATCTCATGGGATATCCAACTCGTAGGTAGAAGCATTCCTCTTCAGAACCCTATAAGAACTTGTACACTGACTGTGTAATATTCTCACAATCTCAGAGTGAGTCATAGACTAATACCCGTCATTTCATTAACAATTGCAAATTTTTTGCAAGGTGCTATGTGAAAATACAACAAATTTATAGTCATTATTGCAAATTGCTATCTATCTAGGGTTTTATAATATGCAACATGCAAATGCAATGCAATAATTCACTAGGTTCATCCTCTGGAACAGTGACATCATCAGGTATGGTGTACTAGATTCAACTGATGCATCCACAATATCACTAATATCCACAGAAGACATGTGACTCATCAATAATCCGTGCACCGGGATTGACTAGAGGCTCCTCAACTATACTAGAAATCTCAGAAGGAACGCGTACATCATCAACATCATTACCTAGGTATAATATTAACATGTCGACTCTCCAAAGGGCACTGGTAAAAACGCGTCCATATTCGTCACATTTAGAACACTGCTCCCCGGAGGGGCACTGATAATCATAGTGATCATATCCATTACATTTATAACACTGCTCCCGGGCTTTGGCACTGACTTTTCCTTTGATAGTCAAGTCTATTTTTAGGGCAAAAGCATCTTTCACGGAGTTCACACTATAGGAGCTAGTGATTATAACACACCTAATGTTGGACCTTAAACTTGAGACAAATCTGATTATAGTCTAGGAACGGTGCTCTCTCACATCACAACGACGAGTTAAGTTCTCAAATCTGTCTATGTAATCTCTAATGGACAAATTACCTTGTCGGAGGTTGTATAACTGTTCTAATTCTATTCTCTCTTGTCTAATCATATGGTCAAGCTTATCTAGATTATTCATGTTGGATTTTGTGTTAGGACACATGCACCAATCATACACAAATGCAACAAACAATCAAGCGGATGCAGTGTAAAATTCTAAACTCAAATAAAACTAAATGCATGCATTAATTGAGAGAAGAAAATTAAAGGTACCCTACAGTTCAATTTCTAAATGTAATGAATGCAATCTTACCAGTGATCAAGATCAATGATGTAAACACTAGATAAAAGTAAACTACAAATCAGCCATAAACTACAACAGTCCATTAGTATATCAAGTAATTCACAATTGATAAATCAGATCAAGGCAGATTTCACCTGAGGCAGTGAGTTGTTTACACCCAATGCAAGATTCCTCTAGATTTTTTTTTTTGAAGAATTGCCCACAAACGAGATCCAAAAATCACGCACAAGATTCTAAAACAACAGTAGTATGAGGTGAAAGAATACTACCTTGAAAACAGTGTGAATCGAGCTCAAATTGGGCCTGAAACGGAGCCTGGATTGCTGCAAAACTATTCTCTGAACAGTGGCGGCTCAATTCTGCCTCGGCTTGGCTCAGTCTCGGGTCGTCTTAGTCGAGCCTAGTCAGCTCGGGACTGGCTCAATCGAGCTGGACCTGAGACGGGTCGGGCTGCCTTCTAAACGGATCCGGGCGGAGCCATCAGGTTGGGTCAGATTTGTTACATCTAACTAAAATTAAACCCAAATTGAAGCCGAGAGGCGAGGGCGATGAGATCACGATGAATCCTGCACTGAGATCGAGACGATGGCGAGATCTCGACGAAGACGGCGGTGGCAGGTTCTGATCCAATCGAGATGAAGACGAGGAGAGGAATACAAGGTCGTTGGGGCGGTGGCTATCCGATCTGAAGGAGAGTTCCGGCGGGCAATATGGCATCAAATATGGTAGTGTGCTGGTGAAGTTGGCGGTGACGTTGGAGGACAGGGGCGTCGACAACTTCGGGTGACAGAGGCAGTGATGATGGCGTCGATGATTGGAGCGAGAGGAAGAAGACGATGGTGGACGAAGTCTGCGTTGAGGTCGTCGCAACGGTGGCGATGATGGGACGGCGTATCAGTTGGTATAAAGCGGTGGCGGCATCGTTTTAGAATGGCTGAGGGTGAGGTTGCAACGACGAGGGCTCTGGAGGTCGGAGGCGGCGAAATCTGGCGGCAGCAAGGTGACGAAGAGGTGCGGAGGTTGGTGGTGAGTACGGCGTCGATATGGTCGATGGTGCTGCGGTGGAGTAGCTTGTGGTGGGTGTGGTTTATGTCGTGGGGGGGGGGAGTGAAGAAGAAATAGATGATGGGAAAAAAGGAAAGGCGACTAGGGTTTTCTTCTTTTACTTTTTTATTCTTTTTTCCCTCTTTTTTTTTATTTTTTTCCTCTCTTCTTTTTCACTGACTAAAATCAAAGAAGAAGAAGATGATCTAAGGTTTTGAAATTGTGGTCGAGAAGGTTTAGGGTTTTGAAATTTTGGTGAAAAATAGAGGAAAAGAGTAAGATTTAGCTCTGATACTAAGATAATGGGGGACTAACATTAGAAAATCTCAACTTAAGATTTATCACTGAAAATAGGGTTTGAGAATCTCTCCTTTGGGAATCTTTCCCTTGGGCATCTCAACTGAAGCCACTGGCTATACAAAATGCTCAAACAATAATTTTCATAATCAATCATTAACTGCCAATAATAATAGTAGTCTGGGCCTTATATAAGCCTACATCACAGAAAGTTTTCCACCACAGGCAATGTGAGATTAAAAACAAAACTAAACAAGCTTAAAACAAAATAACTAGTAAAGAAACTCAAATAAGCTAAGTAAAGCAGTAGACGTCCCCATCAAAGTCATTATGAGAAAACCAGAACCTGCACACAGATTAGCAACCATTTGTTATATTTAAAGTTTTTTTCTTTTGGGGGGGGGGGGGCACAAACATTTGTGGATGAATGCTCTACTGAAGGCCTCTGAAAGTAATTAGTAGAAAATCAGAATGTACTGTGAGTAACAACTGCTCCTTTATATTTAAAGCAGAGCTCCTTAATCGTACAAAATACATGGAACACAAACTTATGACGTTATTAGATAACATGAGAATTGCTTCATATAACTTCTGCCTAGCATTATTCAACTTTCCAACAGACTAGCAGCTGCCACCTGGGGCTGTTAGTTAACCAGGACTTTTGATTGCAACTAGGACAATTTATTGGAGCCGGAACATTTTGGGTGAAATAATGTGAAACAATTGTGCCAACTGAGCTTGCCTCAAGTGGCATGACACTTGTGGAAAGTTGCGGGTTCAACTCTCCCCATCCATTTTTTTCGTTTTTTGTGTGTGTGTGTTGTGGGGGGGGGGGGGGGGGGGTGAGATATTGGAATTAAAATGCAGGGTCACACTTTGGAATTTTATTATGCAATAACTTGAGTTCACGATGTACGGAGGCTAGTGACAGTTTACGAGGCTCGTTGTGATCTATTGTGCAGCAAAACCAACTAGGATCAAGTGGCAATAATCCTCTCCTTTTGAACTCTTAAGGAGAGCTTCTTTCTCCCAATGGGGGCTTCTCTCTCTCTCTCTCTCTCTCTCTCTCTCTCTCTCTCTCTCTCTCTCTGGGTATCCTTTTCTGCAGAGTCTTCCTCCTTGTAATGTAAGCCTACGGCAAGATTTGAAATGTTAATTCGATCCCGATATGTATCACTAATATCGTATTGGATTTTGGCCTACCTTAGATGGTATCAAAGTAATACTAGAATCAGCATCAATTGTTAAGGCAAAATATTTGTTCCAGTTTGAGTTTTCCCCTAAAATTTTTTCTAAAGGAAGAAGAAAATCAGTTGGAGTTGGTTCTCTTTGTCTCATGTCCCGACAACCCCACTACCCTGACAGCTTGTGCACATGTAATTACTTAGATACTCTTTTATTCTCCATTACCCTTTCTGAAGAAATGTTGGAATACATTGAATTAAAGCTGAAATCTGAAGCTTCTAAGCTATAAGCCGAGAACCCATGCCATCAATTCATGGAACTCATTCAGAGAGACATTTGTTGAAAGAATCTTTGCAAGAAAATAATAGAATTGCTGCAATCAAATCTTTATCAATACTTGCCAACCTACCTCAGTTATTGAACTTTTTGACTTGATGTTTAAAAGAGAGGATATATCTACACTTAAAGTAAATGGTTGTGGTGCAACTTGGATCTTTTAATAAGCGGACGAGAAGGAAATTTGAATCATCTGTCAATATGATCCAAGCATCCATACACAGTCAAATAAGGAGGAGATATACTACAGCTCATGAGGATTTTAAACTTAAACAAGAAGCATATAAAATACTTATTTGTGCTATGAATTTCCTGATCATTTATACACTCATCATCTAGGTAATGCCCAAGTTTCTAATACAATCCTTTGGCTTATCTATTTATCAGTGTTCTAAAAAAAAGGTTTAAGCGGCCGATTAATCGACCGCTTAAATGTTTTCGGCCTGAAACCGAACAGAACTTGAAGAAAGCGGTCGGATTACTTGGCAAGGCGATTAATTCGCTTAAGCGACGATTAAGCGTCTAATCAGTGATTAATTAGCATCCGTTTAAATGTTATTCAATCATTTTCTAAATGGGTTCGAATTTCGAACCCATTAAGCTAACTGAACTCAAACCAGATCCATTGTTACTTTTCTAAATGGAGGTACATTGATGTACTTTGAACTGATTGACATTATTACTTTTTAAATTTCTCTTAGTACTAGCAATTTAATTGTTCAAGTTATGCTTGCTATATCTTTTATAAATTTTTGAGAGTTTATAGAATTCATATTTGCGTGTTTTAAGTATTATAATATTATTATATATTAAAATAATAATAAAACGTGTAATCCATTTAATCACCGTTTAAACCGTTTAAGCATTATGCGCTCCCGGACCGCGCGCGTACTAAAACCACTTTTTAAAACATTGCTATTTATTCATGCAAGTTGGATTGTGTTTTTCAAATATTTTGTCCATATATATTACTATTGCAGCAGCTATTGTCTAGTACAATCTTTTGTCAAGATGTGACAAAACTCCATCAATTATTTATTCCAAGAAACATAAATGACACTTGAAAGTTCGAATTGCTTTGATTGCAGACTTCCAAGCCTACCTGCTATTAACTTTGAATGTCGTTAAGTTACTTAAATCTGAATCTCTTATTCTGTTTAGTGCTATCATTGCAGATTCTTCTTGAGTTACAAGTTTATGCAATATCAGAATCTTTGAATTGTAGAGGTGAAGGCAAATCAGATGATCTAGCAGTTCAACAATCTAAAATGAATAGTTATCCTCATGGTGGCTCATCTGTTATCAATGGAAGTAAGGGAAATTCTGATTTTTGTTTCGGTGAAAGTTCCAAAGCCGTTGGTTTAACAGGACTGGAAAATCTTGGAAACACATGCTTCATGAACAGTGCAATCCAGTGCTTGGCTCACACTTCAAAACTTGTTGATTATTTCCTTGGAGATTACAGCAAAGAAATAAATCATCAAAACCCATTGGGAATGGATGTAGGTTGCATTACTGTTGGTTTGTCTTTTTGTAAGGTCATAAAGTAATTTATGTAAAGGATGTATGTTTCTTTAGCTAGTTGGTCATGGTCTTGGCAAAAGTTCCATATTTTTGTTGGAAAAAACTTAATCTTGTTGTGACTCTCAAGTATGCTGCTTTTTGGTCAGGGTGAGATTGCTTTAGCATTCGGAGAACTATTGAGGAAGCTATGGACTCTTGATAGAACAGCATTTGTTCCACGGGGATTCAAGGCAAAGCTTGCTCGTTTCGCCCCCCAGTTTAGTGGTTTTAATCAGCACGATTCTCAAGTTAGTTTGTTTACTTGTTCGCATAACATTTGTGTAGATTCACTGGTCGTCGGAAGGTACCTAAGGTCCATGGACTCCCTGATTACCTTAATGAGCAACATTATAGCTAGAGTGACATTTTAGGTTTTAGTCCAGTTACTAGTGAGATAAAGGGTCTGTGGTCAGTGTTACTCTTGTGCATGTACAATTTAGAGTTTTTTTCCCCTCTGTCCCAAAGAAGAGGCTTTAGCCTTTTTGGGGTTGGTTAATTTCTTCCAATAAAGAGATAATATATACTAAAGAGAATATATTTAACACAGAACTTAATTTGGTAATTAAAGATGAAGAGATGGGATTGGAAAATAATTGATTAATTATTGTTTGTGTCTGTTTTGTAGGAACTTCTTGCTTTTCTATTGGATGGGCTTCATGAGGATTTAAACCGTGTAAAATGCAAGCCATACATTGAAGTTAAGGATGCATGTGGTCGTCCAGATGAAGAAGTTGCAGATGAGTACTGGTCAAATCATTTGGCTCGGAATGATTCTATAATAGTTGATGTTTGCCAAGTGAGTATCATATTCTTTTGGTAATACTAAGCTCTTAGTTGTCATGTTCGTGCTGCGCGAAGGACTGGAGAATAAACAGTGCTAGCATTTTCCTTGTGGACAGAGCTCTTTTTTCTTCTTCTTCTTTTCTTTTTTGATTCGTTATAATTCGTGTTTTTAGCATATAACTCATTATGTTTTCCTTATTAAAGAACTCATGAGAGTGAGTTGATTTTTCCAAACTTTTTATAAAAAAATTATGTATTGAGGAGTTATTCACTGCGACAAAAAAGACGAGAAGAAACCAGATATACACCTCATCAAGTAGTTTTCTGCACCATATTAGTGAAACAGGAGGTAATTGGAAATGACTATAGCACGGGGTCTTTTGTTGTATTGGCAAAACATAATGAGTTATATGCTAAAATCCCTTATAAATATTTTCTATCGGGAAACCTTTTTATATAATTGTTTCCCTTGTTCTTTTAACGAATTGCTTACAATAAAAGTATCTAAATGTTGAACACTTATGTGCTAATCAAATGCGAAATTTAAAAATTTATACTAATTAAAACTAACACACAAATAGATACCAAAGAGTGAAGCTGAATTTTCTGGGAAGGGCTTTAAACTTCTCAATATTCTTATTTAATAGAAATTGAGGTGCTTAAATGCTCCCATGGTTCAAACAAGTGTAAACACATGAAACTATATCAAGCATGTAAAAATAGGCAAGTAATAGCAAGTAAGATATAAACTAGAGTGAGTTGGATTGAGAGAGAGATGATGAGCAATCACAAACACAGGAGAATTGTTTCGAGGTCGAGCCACTTGCTATATGTCCCAGCCTTCACCGCATTGAAGGATTTTCTTTATGCACGATCCTGAAAGATCACTCAACAATGCAATTTTCCTCAAGAACTCTTAGACCCGTAAGTCCCTCACTCAGTGCTGCAACACCTACAACATGAGCTCACAAGCTCACTCCGAGGCCGCAACCTCCAACCGCTTCAAATACAATGTAGAACACTTTGTGATCAATCTCCTTGACCACAAACCATGAAATCTCTCAAACAAGGCTTTTATAAAGTAGATAGAAAAGATTGGTTAAAGCTTTTGTGAGGAAAAACTTACAGATTTGAAAGTGGACTCTCAAAAAACTATTAGAAAAACTTCTTTGAAAATGTACTCTCTACTATGAGTCCTATTTATAAGGAATGGGATGAGACAATTAGAGACTAATCTCAATCATTAAAACAATGAATAAACCCAAATAAAGTAAGATATAAACTTTTAGGAATAAAACAAAAACAAAAAAAAATTAAAATATAGCCGTTTGAGGCAAAATGCTGCTTTTGGCAGCAGTGCGGTCAACTGCCCGATCGAGACTGACGACCAACGGTCAGTTTTCTAGCCGTTGGAGCCAGCGGTCGACCGCCCGGAGCAGAGATTTCTGCTCTGCACAATTGATAGTCGACCGACCGTTCGATCGTTCAACCCAGCTACCCAATGGTCGACCGCATGCACAAACCAATGCTTGTGTGCACGTCCGATTGACCGCCCAGTCGACCGTATACACAAGTCAGTGGCTTGTCACACCACCAGTCTACCGCCTGGTCGGCCAGCCTAAGCCAAAAACATATTTTTTTGTAATTTTAAAATTCCTTTTAAAACCCCCTTGTTTTAAATATCGGCCGAGATATCGTTCGATATCTCTTTTTTTTCCTGTTGCCGATGCGATACAGGGGAATCGTTCACCATATCTTTTGCAGCAAAAAACGGCCGATATTTGAAATATCGGCCGATAAATTGCCCGTTATCGGCCGATAAATCGCCAGATATATCGCCTGATAGGAAATAACTTATTTATTGCACGACTACGTGTGAATGTACATTGTTTTTTATTGTTTTTGCATGCATAACATCATTTTTATTAGGTAATGATATTTATGACACTAAACCAATTTTTAGTTATCAATATTCATTATGTATAGTGCTTGATATGAACGCCTGATATGCGCGCGTATCCCTGATATCTCCTCCGATATCCGATATGAAAAAACCCCATCCGATACGATCCCGATATCCGATATTTAGAACCTTGTTTAAAACAAACTAAATTTCTAAAAAAATAAGTTCATGTAAATATTTTAGAGTATAAATATGTGGGATTAAAAGTCAACACATATTACAAACATGTGAACTTCTTTTTGAGATATGAAATACAATTTTAAAATAAAAACTATATTTTCTAAAATAATAAACTTTAAATTGAAAGCTAAGTTTTTTCAAAACTTGTATAAACATAAAAACAAGCTTCTCAAACTCACTTGAAGCACCAATGCATATGGATAAAATACAATGCACATATAAAACAATATGAACTTGTTTTGAGAATTTCGTATCACAAAATCAAAATACAAACTTAGTTAAATTGAAACCAATATCAAATTTTTGTATGTGTATAAGCTTGAGCAATCAAGTCTACTCTGAACTTTACAAAAAATCTAAACATCTTATTAGAGTCTTCTTCTTAAAATCATCTTCTTCATCTTGACTCAATCAAACTTGATTCTTTCAAGCTTGACTCCTTGAGTACTTGATATGATCTTTATGAATGATCTCTTGAATCAATACGTGTTAGCTTTAAACTTGATTTTGAGTCTTTTGAAAAAGTTAGACACCAAACTAAGATCTTGATTAATATTTGAAACTTAAATAACACAAGATCATTAGTGCTATAACTGCATAAGTTAACCATCATCAAAACTAGAGTGATGGACTTTTGGGCCAACACCATGGTCTTTTTTTCCCCCTTTCCCCTCAATTCTACGTAATTCTTTGAATTGGAATTTATTTAATTGATCAGCCTTCATGAAATTTTATTTAGAATTTATTGGTTAACTACAGGGCCAGTACAGATCAACATTAGTTTGTCCAGTTTGCAATAAGGTTTCTGTTACCTTTGATCCATTTATGTACTTGTCTCTGCCCCTACCCTCACCTGCAACACGGACGATGACTATTACAGTCTTCAGTACTGATGGTAATGCAGCGCCTTCTTCCTATACGGTAAATGTTCCCAAGTATGGAAAGTTCAAGGATCTTATGCAAGCTTTAACTGTTGCTTGTTCATTGAAGGACAATGAGAGCCTACTGGTTGCTGAGGTACTCAATGCTACACATCATGTAATTTGGTGCCTGCAGCTGTATGAACTGATTATGTACATGCTTGTCAATTTCTCTGGTTGACTTTGGATCTTTTCGCAGGTATACTCTAATCGCATTATTCGTTACCTGGAGGATCCTTCTGACGCAATCTCCTTGATCAGAGATGGCGACAGGCTTGCAGCATATCGGCTACTAAAAGATGATGACAAACTCCCTTTGGTTGTGTTTACACACCAACGCACTGAGTAAGACTAATAGGCTCTAATATTCTAATTTCATTCTACTTCAGACCATGTTGTTCAGTCCAACTTCATTACTCTTGAATTTAATACCTTATAGTTGAAGTTGTTTATGCCAAGTTATCAAACTCTTAATTTCCTCAAAAGTCCTAACAATAATAATTTTCTGCCAGACTTGTTCTTTGTAGCTTGAGAATGCTATGTTGCATAGATTCTATTTTTTTCCTTTTAAGATTATTGTGTCTTTGTCAATGGACAAGTTGAATTGGTTTGCTTGGTTACACATAAAATAGTTATATTGGATAATGAAGTTTATGTAGGACGATGATGTTAAGTTTGGTTCTATTACCAACCAGACAATTCAGTGCAACTTCATCACTCAATTTTCTTACCTTAAGAGGTTGTATTTTTCATGCCATGTTATCAAATACACAACTCCTTAAATTTCCATCCCGTAACAGTTTTCTGCCAGACTTTGCATTGTAGCATAATAATGTAATTACTGTTATGTAGAATTCTGTTTAGTGGATCACTGATCTGAATAATGGATAATTTATACTATCCCCTTGCTTTGAAGTCAGCCTTGAGATAGTGTACATATAAAATAGTTATCTTCGATGTTGAAGTTTATGTAGGCTAATGTTTGTGGTCCTAAATATTATTGTTCCTACTGTGTCTGCTGAGTGACGCCATGTTAGCGGATGATGATGATTACGCTAAGACAACATAAAAATTGTTGCTTCCAATGACATGCTGCTGGAACATGACCATCATCAAGGCTAACTGCTCTGAGTTGGTAGTCATGTAACTGCATTGTCTGCATGCAGGCCATTTAGAGACATATCTTCTATATTCAAATTCCCAAAGTCATACTTGGTGGATATACATGAGAATGTTAAATAGGTCATATCTCATCTGATGCAGACGAATAAGAGGTCCACAGTTTCGAACACATCATCTGATATATTGAGACCTTTGTGCAAATAACTTTAGTCGTCATATTAAGCATGTTGAGCACAATGCAAAACTTCCTGTAGATTAACAAAGTTGTTTAGTTGTAAACACCCAGAAGCAAGCTTTTTTCTCTCGCTATTAATAGGATCACTTAAGGGAACAACTCTACTTATGCACTTTTGTGCATATTGTCTTCTAGATCTTTTCTAACCAAACTACTGTTCGTTGTAGGCGTTTCATTCCCAGCATCATGGGTTCAAAGAAGGCATTTGGTGTTCCACTTGCGGCAAGGCTTCCTATTGCAGCTGATGGATACACAATTCGTGATATATATTTGAAGTTGCTGAATCCATTTCTCCCGTCCTCAGATGCTACCTCTGATTTTGATCATGACAAAGGAAATTTAGATGAAGCTGCTAAAGTGGACGCCTCAGACCTTCCAGTGGATGAAAGCAAAGCTTATGCTGCAGAAGAGGGTGATTGTGCTGGGGATGAATTTGAGTTTTATATAACTGATGATAAGTGTCAAACAATGCATTCTAGGATTGATATGGATGGATCAATATCATTTACAGGATTACAGAAACAATTGCATGTGCTTGTCTGTTGGCAAGATAAAGCATCAGAAAATTATGATGCATCTCTTCTAAGTTCCTTACCTGAGATTTACAAGTCTGGACTTTTCTCGAAGAAGCCTCAGGAACCTATTTCTTTATATACATGTCTTGAAGCCTTTCTGAAGGAGGAACCACTAGGACCAGATGACATGTGGTGAGTGCCTTTTGTCAATATCTTTACCATTTTTCTTAGTACCTTTATTTTTTAGTTCAAACTCTGGGGGAGAACATTTTCAAAAAAAGAAGGGGGGGGGGGGGGGTGTTATTTACAAAATTATTGGTTGCTTTGCTGATTTTTGCTACACTCGTATCACTCATCCACTTGCTATTCTGCTATGCTGCTCTGTGCTCTGTTTGTGTGCATGCGTGCTAGTGAATGTTCAGAAAATGATAGTTTATTGTGGATGTTTGAATGAAGGATAGTGACATAAACTCCTTTTTTTTGGACAAGAAACGTTACCTTCTAATTAAATGTAAAAATTTGATGCCTTTGTAGCAGATAATAATTTTTAAGACTAAGCGATATTTCAAAAGCTTTTCAATATTGTCATTGATGTTTAAGACTTCGAGATATTTCAAAAGCTTTTCAATATTGTCGTCGATGTTTTATGTACTCTTGAAAATGAGAGACACATTATGATGTTTTTCTATTGCAGGTACTGTCCGAACTGCAAGAAGCATCAGCAGGCTTGCAAGAAATTAGATCTCTGGAGGCTGCCAGAGGTTCTTGTTATTCATCTAAAAAGATTTTCTTTTAGCCGGTTTCTAAAAATAAGCTGGAGGTATTTGTAGATTTTCCCATTCATGATTTGGACTTGTCAGATTATATTGCTTATAAAACCAAACAAACGACTCATCGGTACAGTCTCTATGCGATTAGCAACCACTATGGAAACATGGGAGGCGGTCACTATACTGCTTATGTCTATGTAAGTTGCACTACTACTTGGTTGGTCTTTCTATCTCATTTCAGCAAATTCATACTTCTTAAACTAGTTCCATTGTTCTTTTTTCTTTAACCTTCCATTCATCATTTAAAATCTACGACTGCCTTAAATTGACGGGAAAAGTGTTTCTAGTTCTTCAATAACATATATTTTCTGTTTTTTAACAAGCTAATTTCCTTTTCCAAAGATCTGTTTTGAAAGGCTTAGTGGATCATTTACACTAAGTTCAACTATTTTGACAAAATTCACTCTCATTTTGGTCAACCATACTGTTCATTTTTGAAATGAGTCATGAAACCAATTGCATGAACAACCTCAACTAGTAAGGCATATACATATTCAGATGTACATGTGCATGCGGGTAGGCCCCCACTCACCCACATGCACCGTGCATGTGTGTTCAAACATATTGATTGATATATCAGTGATATGAGAATCACTAGTGAAAATCTTTTGTTAGGCTTTTTTTTTAGGCTAGGCTTATTCTTGCTCTTTTGTTTTAGTCTCATATCGGGTATGACGAAAGACTTCTAGTTGTATGAGCTATAAAAGGTCAAGTGTTGTAGTTGTTTTTGAGTTTAGTTGTTTTAAGAATTTTAAAAGGAAAAGCCTAAACAAAAGTTTTTTACTAGTGATTCCCACCATTGTTGAGGAGGCCTATCACTGAGGAGTTTGCGCAATCCTTCCCAGTTCCAATCCATCATCCACGCCGTCGCTATTCGCCAATGGCGGATTTTTCGAAGTCAGGGAGAATTGAAGGGAATCACTAGTGAAATTTTTTTGTTTAGACTTTTTCTCTTTATTTTACATTAGACTTATTTTTACTCTTTTGTTTTAGTCCCTTATCGGATATGACGAAAGACTTTTAGTTTTATGGGCCAATAAAAGGCCATGTGTTGTAGTTGTTTTTTAATTCAGTTGTTTTTAAGAATTCTAAATTTTGCATTGCAAATTATTTGCTTTGTTGAATCTCTACATGGTGATGTGTTGAGTGGGAGAGCGATCTCCTTCGTGTTGAAGCAAAAATCAATCATTGTCTCCAAACCCTAATTTCTTTTCCCCTTTTCTTCTTCCCTCATTCCCGTTCTACATCAGATACCAAACTGAAAATCACATGCTCATAGGTTAAACACATTCTGGCACCACCACTGCCATCGCCCATCAGCACATGCACACACTGTAATCTGATACGAAAATGAAAATGATAACTGTCTTGTTCTTTGAACTTTCGTTTAGATGACACTGAAACAGCTTCATCACTGTTTGCAGCATGAAGGAGCAAAACGCTGGTACGACTTTGATGACCGACATGTTCAACCATTATCTGATGAAACTTCCATAAAGTCATCAGCTGCTTATGTTCTCTTCTACAGGAGGATCCAAGCCGAGGGTTCAGATACACAATCTACCATGACATCGTTGAGTAGTTGTTCTGACCATAATAGTGCATCAGAGTAGATGTTGTTCAATTTTCCGGAGGCAGGGGAATGCATCTCTGCAGATGTTATACTAATTTTTTTTGTAGAACTACACCATTACATGCGTAATCACCAACATATGATTCATTCATTTACTTGCGGGATCGCACTGATCTACAAAGCCAAAGCGATATCAAGCCATGGGCTGGGAGCGAAGTTCAGAACAGTGTAGAAAGTTGATCTAACAGAGTGTACCTTAGCTGTGTAGGACTCTGCCCCCCACCCTGTTTCCCTACTCTATGTAGTTGCTTATGCAACTCTTTATATGTAAGGACTCTATTCAATTGGGGCTGCTGGTTGCTTGTGTAACCCTTTACATGTAAAACTGTATTCAATTGGGTCCTGTAGCCTTCCATTGGTTTGTAATTCCTTTACATCCCCTCCCCTTTTATGATCAGGGAGAGGGTAACTTTTATGATTAATATATAGATTTCATTATTTTTTTTCCCCAATTGTTGCCATAGCATCTCTTTTCTCTTGACTTGATATATACTGGATTTTATTGTTTGAGAAATCTAAAAAATGTATGTTGGATATTAATTACTATAACAGGAGAGAGAACTTTTGAAAACTCATTTATATATGAAAATAATTATACATTAATTTGAAGTAGAGAAGTGTTAATAGAAATACAAAAAGCATTTGTATGTTTATATCTTTTAAAAGTTATATTTCAGTAAGAGTTGCATTGAACAATATATTCACAAGGTTTTGAAAATCATGGGTTTAGAAAATCGTTTACAGCTTGATTCGTTTTATTCACAGAAAATCGTTCAATTTGCAACCGCTTGATAAATGGCAAACAATCATTCATGTGGATGAGATCCACGCATGAGAAACAGCTTAAGCACATAAATTTATCAGAGAAAACTTGGCTTCTTTGGGGAGGATTTCGAACCAAATCCTTCAATTCAAAGTCGAAGTTAAGGAAGTTCACTCTGTTAAAGTTGATTTACATCATTTAGAATGCATAAAGTATTACTAAGTATCACTTGCTTAGTTTAACGATCGGTTTTGTAAGCTCAAAATCATAATGTTACACCTTCATAGCATAAATCAGGGCACATGACAATGATAACATATCTAAGAGACGAATCTTATACATATGCTAATCCTTTTTTTTACGCTTCACTCGCATAGCAATTGAATATCAAGAGAAGGGAATGCAACTCTAAGAAGTCTCAGAGCACTATTCAATTATCTAACATTTACCAAATCTCAAAATACATTCTATAACAACATCGTCAAGGTTTCTAATACTTAGTCTCTCATAGTAATTCAGTCTTTTAAAAGCTAACAACAAGAAAAGCACTAACCAAATTTTCTATAGCTGCTAAACTCCTTGAGCTCTGCTCCTGCGAGCTACTCAACATCTGTAGAATATGAAATGAAACATATCTATATATGACCTATTCATTATCTTCCATTTTTTTGGCCCTTACAACTATTATAATCTATCCTAACAATTAATACTAGATTAATTAGAAAAGGAGAACTAAAAAAAAAAAAAAAAACTACTTTTGGCCGTCCATTTAGTACTCTTGATGCACGGGCAACAGAATGAAACATAAACAATCTTTTGTTTTAGACTATTTGAACAATATAAGTCAAATTTAATGCAATGAATCTCCCATTTGATTAGTCTAACATCAAATTCAAGAGGAAAGAATTCGACTCCAGATCCTTCAGAAAGTCGCCACATTCACACAGGCACGTGCCACCTATTAGAAACTTCATGGTGAGGATCTGTAGCTGGTCATCCTACAGATGATGCACACGGTTCTTCACACTCAACATATCAAATGATTTTCGAAGACATTTTTCACCGTCATTGTCAGCTGCAAAAAACATGCTATCTTAAGCAGGAGAAAGAAGATAATGATCAATGCATGGTGAAAGAACTTCAAAAAGCTCTTGATCTCTCTTTCGATTGATTTTGTAGGTCAAGATGGACAGTATGCATCATCCATGAGACAACCCATCGTAGTTCTCATGAACTTTATTAAGACGACTAGTTTCCACTGCCGCACACCCCCCCACACCATTAGGTTACAAGGGTTCAACTCTTGAATTTGATGTCATTAACGATAATCACATAGCCAACAAAACAATGTGAATGTGGTACAGATTGATGCATATATAGTTTCTTTTATGTCACAAGGAAAACAACATTCCACCAGCATTATCCATTGTCGTAGTCCTTATACCAAGTTAAATGCAAATTTGCCGGACACATTACAGCCAACTATGGAATCCTCAACTCATCCGATCATCCCCTGGAGAGCTTGAACCAAAACCAGTGCCTTGCATTGGTATGTCAGACACGGGCTGAGCAGGGAATGGAGAAGCTGCTGAGGTAGTGGTTCTGGCCGATGAGAATGAGAACACTGGCCCCAATGACGCAGCAACTGTTTTACCTAAGGAGCAGGTGGTCCAAACAAAAAGGCTGTGGATGGTAAAAATGGGTTGGATTCTGTAGTAGAAGGCAACATGGATGATGAGGATGGCAGAGTATTGGAACTGAACAAACTGCTAGAAGCTATTGGTGCCAGGAAGGGATACTAGCTGTGCTGGAAGAATCAGCAGCAGCAGAAGAATCAGCACAGAAGAGCAACCAGTATGTGAACCGGCAGCTTTGCCCACAGAAGTTGCATCCCCAAATGGTGAAGTAACCAAACTCAGTGAGGAAGAGAAATTCAACCCAAATGTTGGTCCTGAAGAAAAGGAACCGGATTGAACTGCAGAGCTATCTGGAAAGCTAGTGGTTCCACTTCCAAATTGAGTTGGCTTGGCGCTGAAGGTAGATCCAGCTGTTCCAACAATATGTGAGAACCAGAGTTGGAGAAATTGTTTTTAGTAAATGATGAGCTTGGACTGCTAGACTGTGCTGAAGCACTGAACCCCCAAAGATACCATTCACTGGACTTGAAAAGACAGATGAAGCTGTCAGTAACGAGGATCCACTGGCTATGTTTAGAAGCACAGATGACGACGATGATGGAGTAGAGAAGCTACCACCCATGCTTGAGAATGCAGATGAAGTTGCTGGAGAAGAACCTGTGATACTTGTGTTTAAAAATGTGTCCCTGGAGCAATGGAACTGTTTAAAAATGTGTCCCTCGTGTTTAAAAATGTGTCCCTTGAAAGGTGAAGTCTTAACTGAATTCCTATCAAAATCCCCAGCATCAGATTTATCCCCAGACACAGGAACCAAAATGGGGGTACCTGTCAACGTGCCAAAGCCAAACTGAAAAGGAGTCGGGGCAACTACAGGTTGTGCAGCTGGTACAGATTGAGTGTCCGAATTGGCTGTGGTGCTGATGTTGCTAAAATACGCTGCTGCAGCTAAGCCAGCAGGAACCGGAGAGGAAGAAAAGGAAGTTAGAGAGCCATTGTTCTGACTTGGACCAGTAGAAGCCATAGATGTAAATAAGACGGAGCTAGTAGATGTCAATGAACCTGAGGAAGTACCATTTTCAAATGATTTATGCAAGTCACCAACCTTCTGAGTTTTACCCCCATTATCCAAACCTGAGCTTTCTATTATGCCTACTGTAGGGGTAGCACTGCAATACATATAAACAAGTGAATATTTAAACAGAATATTTCTGCCAAATTGAAGTGTCCATTAATTTTTATACACACACACACACACACACACACAAATATATCTTATAATGCTAATAATAGATCCAGTTTTGTGTCTAACCTTGCACCAACTTTCAAAGCATTCGCGGTTAACCCTTCTGAAGTTGATTTAGCTGCAGGAGTAGATGGTTCTTTCTTTGAAACTGAACTGTCAGCCAAAGAAGGTGGTATGGCGGGTGTTGGAGATGACTGGGAAGCCAAAGCAGGGGGCCAGAGATAACATAATATCAAATCTTTTGTCAGTAGCAAGCCTATCAGTAGCTTTCATATTAACCTCCCCTTTTAACATAGAACCTGAGGCAGGTACGCTTTTAGAGGGAGATGCCAGAGACTTCCCCAATAATTTATCATTTCCAGAAGTTGATAGTCCAGAAGCACTACCCATATTGTACTTCGTGCCCCACTCCACAGATTTTTTTTCTTTACAAAAAAAGAAGAAAGAAACCAAAAAAAGGGAATCAAATTTAAAGCAAAAAACCACAAGAATCAGAATGAAAAATAGAATAGACAGCTGAAATCCAAACTAAACTATTTGCAGAGCATTTGGAGAAAAAGTGAGGAAAACATAGATATCTACCTCAGCCGTAGTCATCTGAAAAGCTGGCTCTTCTTGTGAAGGAATTGCAGCTGAATCTGACACGGTGGAAGTATCTGTAATTTTCCTGCTAACCTGATATTTGTGGAAGATGTAGCAGGACTGCGCCGCCAACAACATCTGTTGCTTTGACTGCTGAAACAGCATTCTCTGATGGGTTGTTGTCTTTAATTCTGTCTTGCTTTGGGGAAATGGAATTTCTCAGGCTTGGCAGAGGAGACCCACTAGCTGCATCCAAATTACCATTACCTTGCACGTTAAAAATTTCAAAGACGAATTCGTATTCTCAATATTTTGACTGACTGTACGTGATTAAAAATAATAATTAAACAGTTACTTTAGATGGCTATTCATAACTGATAGATACCTTTCTTTTCAGATAACTTTTCTCTTGGAGAAGGTACAAGTTAATCAAGCTCTAAAAAGATTTTCCTTGCCATTTCAGTTGACTCTGGAGGAACAGCGGTAACACCTGCAAAAGTTTTCTGAGTTGCAGACGCAGATCTTTCATGTACATCTTGATGAGGAGGAGCTGTGAGGAAGGAAGAAGATTTCTGGGAGAGGAGTGTCTCTCACTTGGAGACATCAAATCAGACTTCTGGCGAATCCTTCGTATTAGGACCAAATGATCCAACATTGCTATCCAACACTGCACTCCCCCCTTCTAATACCTGTACAAACAAAAGTAGCTCCAGTATTCAGACATCGAAGTTGATTAATAACAAATTTAGTGGCAGAGGAAATGTACAAGGTACATAAATTTGCTAAAGTTAGTTGATAACTTCTTTAGGAAAGGGAAATAAGTATGGGCACAACTAACAGCACACTATCTTAAGGAAACAGTAAAATGATCCCTGCAGAACCTAACACGATATAGAACATTAGTGATGTAGAACAACCTGAGTTCCACAACAAAAGTATCAAAGCCTAATTTGTCTAAAAGATCAAGTTTTCATCATTTATGATAGTTAGCAGAGACACATGATTATTTAGTAATCAGTGTTTGAGTCATGTTTGACTCTTCTCTTGATTAAAGTCAGTATTTATTTGTGTATTTAGTTTGTATTCAGCTTGCTTGTTGGACTGGTATATCATTGTTTAAATTATCAGTGGTACTTTGGTTAAAATGTCAAAAAAAACAGCCCTAATATATGTACTAGAATTGCTGTCATTGATATCACGCAATACTTTGTGATTTCAGATTACTGAACGAAGGAAAATTTGCTTCCTCCAGATTTGTGTCAAGTGATGCTGGATACAAAATCCTATTGAAAAGGTGTGAAATCATCTTTTTGCTGCCATTAACTTTCTGTGTTCAGTTCTTCAAGATCCCTTTAAAATCTAACCCTAAATAGCCTTAAAATCGTTCACAAATTTATTCTCTACTAATCAGCTTCTTAGTCTACAGCTAAAATTGTGGCCATTCGAATTAACTTCTTCATCAAGACCAACGGGAACATATTAAGTCTACTGATTTATTACATTACAGGCAGATAATGAATTAAAGATGCACTCTTACTGTTTCTTGATTATTATTAAAATGGGAGCAGACCATACTAAAAAGTACATATTATAATGAGACAGGTTAGCTTGTATGAGTTAAAGCATCAAAAACTGATGCCATATGAACCCAACAAACTGAGTCAAAAAAAATGAGATCTTCACATCCAACAAGGCTTATGCCAAAATTAGGAACAAGCTGTTCATGAACTCAACTGGGTTCCATGCTAGCTCGTAAGAGCATGTTAATTTAGCTTTAGCAAGTCAAGGTCAAGTGTAACATTAAGCTCCATTATTATGCAAACCAAGCACAAAAGCTCCAATCTATTATCATGAAGTTGTACTTGTGGTCAGAAGTACATCGACACATGCGTGTTAGAACACGTCAACACACATGGATGCTCCTTGCGCACATGTTGGACACTTCTGCAACATGTCCTCAACCATATACTACATTTTTAAATTTAGGACATTTGTCGCACACTTCTTGGACACATGTCCAAGATTTCTCATGCACTTGTTCGCATTACATGTTTGACATGTTTATTCACTTCCAATTATACATCAAATACTATTTTTTGGTGAAGAACGGCCACCAAAATATTGCCTTTTGTGGAACTATGATAGCTAAGATATGTTTCATTATAAGAAGTGAGATGCATTCAGTTACTCTAGAAATTTCAAGAGGCAATGACTACTTTTGCAGTATCATAAAACATATGTATCTATGCACTTATATATATATATATATATATATATATATATATATATATATCATTCCAGAAGGACTCAAGGCCAAATTCTTCCCACTCAAATACAACCCTACGATATCCGAATGCAAGATCCACTTCGTTGAAGTTGATCTACATTATTTCAAGTAGTTATAAATCAAAAATCAAGTATTTTAAATACTTTTTGCCCAAGCATCAAGTAGGGAAAAATAGACGGCCGAAATATTGAGTTGGTTAGTTTAACAGTGTAGAATATTTGAAATCTAATAAAATAGTGTGCGAGGGTTTTTAAGAGTTTAGATCTGATGAAATGATCAGATCGAGAATTTGTATGTCTAAAGATGTAGATCTAAGCAATATGCTATTTTCGGCTGTCCATTTTGTGCTTACTTGATGGACGAGTAAAAAGTATTCAAAATATATGATTTTTGATGTATATATACTTTAAATAATGTAGATCAACTTCAACGGAGTGGATCTTATTTTTAAATGTTGCGGGTTTGTATTTTGGGAAGGACTCGGGTCCGAATCCTTCTCGAAGGATCCTAGTCTATACACGCACACATGCACTTATATTATTGTAGTGTCAAGTCGTCGTATCCCCGTCACCTATTTTTCAATGAACGGTTGTGTTGTGTTCCTTGTCATGTTTGTTTCCAAGCTTCTTAAACTCTAGTAGACCTCAATCATGGTTGAATTTCATTTCACTCACATCAAGAACCTCGACAATCTAATATTGATGCATTTATGCAGGATGATGTGCCTAATTGTCAAAGTGATACCAAGCAAACAAACTGTGTGGGAAGCCAATACATGTCCAATGATTAAAAAGAAAGCAATAATATGTGAACAAACTAATTTTTAAATACAAAACAAACAAAAACAATAGAGATCCCTGGAGAATCTAAAATCGTATTCGATACACATCGATGGAGGGCTTGAATTTTCAAAGTTTTGCATTAATGTATTTTGTGTCATTTAAACCAAGGTCTGAGAACTCATTTTCTATTTCGGTTTTGGACTCTTTCAAACATGATAGGTTCCACAAGTTTCAGCCATTCATGGGTTTCAATATTAGTATCAGTTTTGTTAATAAAGTGCTTAAAAATTATATATATATCTCTCTGTGCGCGCGCGCGTGTGTGTGTGAAAAGTTAATTCAGATAGGAGATGTAATTTTTTTTATTTTATAGGATGCTAATATTAAATAAGTCCTAACAAAAGTGTTTTGTAGTTCGATTTTAAGGGTTAAATTCAAAAGATATCATGGATTCATAATAAGTTAAATAGGTCGGCTTTCGGCTCATATTTGTAAGATAAACTCCAAATGTTTCTTACAATTTAATGGGTTGGTTTATGGATTTCAGGTGATATTTTCAACTATACTCTAAATATTCTTTATCTTAATGAATCAAGTTGATTCTAACCCAACTAGCATTGGTTTAACATAAAACCTAACCTAACCTCTTTGATCTGTAAGAGAGAGAAGGCAACCCCATTGAGGATGTGGCCGCTGCTGTAAATTGAGGGTGCAGCAGCAACAATGGATCGTCACCACTGAAGGGTCCCCGGTAAGCGCCCCCCCCCCCCCCCCCCCCCCCCCCCCCCCTCCTCCTCCTCCTCCTCCTCCTCCTCCTCCTCCTCTGTTTTTCTTTTTCTTTTTGTTTCTTCTGATCTGAAGCTTTAACAGATCAAATGTTGATTTGATGTTTTTCACATTGATTTTGGGCTTTTACAGATCAAAGACAAATCTTTGTTTATTCAATTTTCATAATTTCCCCTCGTTATTTTTTAATTTAATGAGCAATAATACTCGAAATCGTTCAGTTTCGAACGATACAAGCCGAAACTGACCAAAACTTGAAAGTTTCGTCCAATACTTCAAAACCAATTTACCCATTGTTTCACACCAGACACCTTTGAAACCAGTATCGCCTGAAACCGAAATGTCAAAACCTCAATCCATGATTTAAACACATTATGGGGATCTGACATTCCACATTTTGGTGTGATAAGAAGATATCAGCAATGTATCATCCTGAAACATATCCTTCTACAATTAGTTCTATTGGTTGTTGTGCAAGGAAGAGGCAGAGGCGCACTGCCGGCCATGGTGTGCTGGAGATATAAGGCACCATTGTGAAGTCTGAGGTCATTCCGTAATGGTGATGTATGGTGGCACCCGAAGGCTGAGGTCTTCTAGTTATCTCCTCTTTCTAATTATGTTGTTCTTCTTCCACTTTCCCTATGATCTTAAGATCTGCCTGGCAGATAATAACCTTCCTTACCACCACCACCCCCCCCACCCCCCACCACAAAAAAAAAAAAAAAAAGATCTCAAGCTTGCAACCAAGGTTACATCAACTTGGTACAAAAACTTCAATGACCAAGTACTCTATTCTTTAATCCATCCAACTTTCTCTTTGCTCTTTAATCTTTATCCTTATCATGTCCACATTTCACAAAATACCGTCATTTTGCAAATGTTTCCTTAGATATTAACCCCCACTGCCTGATGAATAAACCAAGTCAACTTCTCTGAGACAAATTCATCATTAAATATGTCTCATAACTTTGGATTGTTGGATCAAGTTTTTCCCCTTATGGAGCACTGGGGGAAAGTCCACTAAGAGTTAATGGCTATCAAGCTTTCATTTGATCCTGCAAAATTTGGATGCTATTTCCACTAGAAATCTCTCCATGAATATTCCATCCAATTGTGCCAAATGAATATTCACTTAGATTGAAACAATAAAGAAACAGTATGGCTGTGTTTGATGAGCAGAGTTGGGAGAGTTAAGAGTAGAGGCTTTAGAGAGAGGAGTTCAGAAGAGTTTGGGAAGAGGTGGGTGTATTCCTACTCCAACTTTGAGTACGGGACAGAGTGCTTAATATTTTTTTTAAAAAATCCAAAATTTTCCCTTGACAAGCCATCCGTGATTACCCACAAACACTTAATCCAAATGTATTTGGAAGAGTTAGCAAGGGTTAGAAGATTGCCAAACAAGGCCTATGTTCCTCCATGCAACCAAAATATATTCATCCCCAGCATGCCACAGCTTCTTCTCCACCATGGGTACAGAAAAAACAAAATGCAGATTCCTAAGCAAAACACCACAACCCAAAACCAAATCCAAATCCAACCTTCAACCCAGCTGCAATGCCTGTTAATACATCCAGTCCAAATGCAGAAGTTCCAAGCCATATTTCAATCCAGAGTTCAATAATAAATTGATTCCACTCATGAAGTGAAGCATGTTTATGACCTGTTCGATCCACCAACTTGATCAACTTCAGGTTCAACAAACTGCCATGTCCCCCATGCCTGATCAACCAATTCTAGTATATTTCGATTGGCGTTCCAATGGAATTATATTGCACAACGAGTAGACAATCTATTAGTTGCAACCTTAAGCAAGAAATGAACAATGAAGGAAGATGTTCAAGTTGCAAGCAAAGCCGCTTAATAAGAGGCAGGTTTCTTCAAACCATGAGAAAATTAATGCATTCTTGTACATGAATAAAAGATTTAGGAGGGTAACTACAATTTTTGTTAAGCTGTTTAATTCAGGCTTAGGGGTTTTCTAGTTCTCTCCTTTTTTAACGAAGTTATTCTTCCTACTCATTCCATATTTCCTTCTCTGTTCCGATCTGGACAGTAAGATGATAATCTCGTTTAGTCTCCCAAATTTTATCCACTTAAAACGCCCCAAAATTCGTGTCCTTGTAACCTCGCAACCCAAGATTACAACACTCTTTAATCAATGTCTGTACTAATGTGCCATTGTCAGCTCATGTAATAATATGGGAAAACGCAACTCTTACGGAGAAACACATTAGAATACAAAATAAGGACAGGAAAACATGAAATGTACAGCACTTGTTTATGCAAGAGAATCTGCTCGAGTCATGACTCAGAAGTAAATAATGCAAGTATCAAGTGTCCAAATTTTGATCCAGAAGCAGAATATGGTCACATAATTCAAGATATTAGATTTTACTTATAAGTTGTTGATGCAGGTAAAGACACTGGCCAATACAAATTTACCAGAGCCAGGTGACAGTGATCCATGGTGGCTCTCTTATGAAGCCACAAGGAACAGGGAGTCCAGGAGACTTGAGTGACCCAGGACCCCCAATATCCATCTGGCTCGAACTATATAAATAAACAAAACAACCAAGCAAAAACTAATATACTGGACAATCATAAAGCAAAATAAAGATAATAGTGACCAAAGAACAAGCGTACCTTCTTGCCACTAGAAACATATTTTGTGGTAGTAGTGGAGATGACATCGAGGAGCCAGCTAAGCCATCCCTGACAGGTCTGCCACCCTGAAGTCATAGCATATCAAGATTGATGATCACAGAATGCAACTTATGACAACATAAAAGCTTTGGCTCCCAACTTCAATAAATAATAGGTAGTGACAGGTCTACAAGCATTGGCACATACCGTGATCTTTGTGGTTTTATGGACATTAAAATACGGAGAACAAGACATCTTGTACAATGTTGATCTCTCACGAGGTCTAGGAGTCATATAGCCGTTTTCAGAATGTTAGGCAATTCTAGAAGAATGAACAGAAGGTCTGGAAGCAAGCAAGGCAATAGATGGCTTCTTTGGATATGACTCAGTTGATAAAGTAGTATCTTCCTGAATGACTTTGCAAACTCAGAGTGGAAGGAGACACTTTTGATGGCCTAGAGTCCATATATTCCTTGGCACGTTCTGTCGGTGAAATAGCTTCTTCCTGAGGACTCTGAAGACCAAATATGATAATAACAAAAAGTACAAGCATGATTAACAAACAATTGTGGTCATTCAAGATATTGTGATTTTGAAGAAAAATGTGGAACTTCACAAAGACTATTGACATTCAGAAATTACATGAAAATGTAAGACAAATTCCGTAAAATATCATTTATCGGCAACCATATAGAAGACAAAAAAGTTGTCTTTTTGAAATCCAAGATCTCTTGCACCCGGATCTCAACCCGGATGATTTTTAAATTGACATTTGAATCCTAGCAAAGATAAATTTTAGCAGGAAAGGAGCCTGATGTGGAAGACAAAACACCAGTCTTTTGTTACTGAGACAATACACGCTGACGCTGATCATAGAATATACAGTTTAAGATCACATAACAGAGCGCGGAGGTGCTAGCCAAATTTGGACCCTGATTTTTCATACCATTCCCACGAAAGGTTGAGTCTATCTTAATCAAGACTGCGTGAATAAAACAGAGTGGAAGAGAAACCAGAAAGGGTTTTCCTCTTACACGCAACTGTTTTCCATTGATTTTGCGAAGGAAAAAACTTACAAAAAGGGAGTCGAGGAGCTAAATTACAAGTAATTCGCAGTAAGAAGATTACATGTAGATCTCCTCTGAGATTTCTGGGGAAGTGTACAGGTAGGAATCTGATCAGCGCGCGATCACTTTATCCCTTTAATAATGCGATCAATCAGACAATAGGAATATCATCTGATGGATTCCCTTCTCGCCTGGCTCGGCGAATCGGAGAACAGAAGGTTGGTAAAACCCTCTTATTACTTCTCGAACTACCTCCGCTTGGGAATTCCTTCTCGCCTGGTTCCGAAAATTTCTTGAGAGGAAGGAAGATCTTAGGGTATTAGCACCCTGATTAGAGAAGTAGTTCTCTGAATTCTTGGAAGCAAGAGAATAGATTCCTATCCTTAACCGTCTCTCCTTTTTTGTCCGCCCGGGGTCCTCTCCTTTTGGTCCCCTTTTCTCCTCTGCCTATGATAGGCTATTTATAGGGAGAACAGGGGAATAATCGCCCTAAAAATCTGAAAACAGATTGAGTCAATCTGTATTGCATCTAGAAAGTAGCCTCGCCGCGAAGCTAGAAACAGTTTCTGCGAAGCTAAAAGTAACCCATGATGCTAATTGAGAAATATTCCCTTCAACTAATCAAGAAATTTCCTTTTATCTCTTCAACTAATTAGGAGATATCCTTTTATGAAAGATATCCTTTTAACTAATTGAGAAATCTCCCCCGATCTTCTCACCTAATTGGGAGAGTAAAAGATCATGGGAAACAACTACCAAATTTGATCTAAATTAGATTTGATCTCAAATGGATTTGATCTCATCTGGAGATTTGATTAGTCAAAGGTGACCATAAAACACCCACAGCGGAGCTGCTGCGTTGAGCTCATAGCGGAGCTGGGAGAAACATCTGGCGAAGTTAAAAGAAAGCTCTTCAGCGGAGCTAGATAAACTTTGTGGCGAAGCTACCAATTAGCCTTTTGCGCGGCTGCGCGGAGCTTCGAGCTGAGCTAACTTTCTGCGGAGTTAGCTAAGCGTCTTCAGGCGAAACTGCATGTCAGCTCACAGTGAAGTTATGAAGCAGCTTCCTACGATGCTAAGCAACTTTAGCTTCTTATACGAGACTTATCTCGTAGGCTCGTGCGAGACTAAGTGTTGAGCTAATTTAGTGTCCCTGGACCTGCCTGGACCTTCTCACCAGCTTTTCTTGGCTTACTGTCTGCTTCACTGGATCAGTAGAGTCCAATTCGTTGATTCGTCCCTTTGAGATGGGTAAAGAACTGGTCGTCAGCTTGTTTGCCGCTTATCTTTTATAAATGTCAACAAGTTTAGACATTGTTCAGGCCAGTTAGGAATCTTGTCTTTTTTAGAGTGTCAACAAGATCCCCTTCAAAGTTTTCGTGAATCTACAATGGAATGGTTCAGATTCTGAAATACTTTGAACTACTTTGATGGTGGTGTGTGGGTATGAACATCGCCTTTAGCCCCGCTTCCGGGCTGGACTAGGTTCGCCCATAAACTGTTAGTAAGTTTGCTTCTGAATAGCTTTGCGCTTGGATAGATTCGTGCTTCTGAATAGCTTTACGCTTGGGTAGCTTTGCACTTAAATCTCCCGGAGTGGCTTCACTTCAAATCGGGCTGAAATGACGTTTCTTTCCCGAGGCTAACTGTTTTTTTGCGAGTTACAAGGACTGCTCCCTTTTTCGAGGTTAGAATAACCTCTCTTGTATTTACGAAGGAGATTATTCCCTTCTCCGAAGTTCAAATAACTTCGTGTGGATTTTCAAGGGAGATTATTTCCTTTCTCAAGGTCAAGCATTTGAATGCTTTAACTTCGCTAGCGTTCCCAAACTTGAAGTGGTAACGGCGTGGTTAGGACATAAGGCCTATAAATAGGACACTTGTAGTCCTTCTCAGAGAGACATACTTTTCCCTTTCTGAAAAATTTGTTTATGACGTCTCCTTATTGCCTAGGAAAGGAGACTGAGGTCTTTAAAGTAGCGGGAACGCCCACTCTGGTCATTATCCGACCAAGAGCTGGTGAGTCTCGGTCTTCCAGAGACTTTACCAATAAACTAGTGACTTTAGGGAGTTTATCTCCCTTACTTTTCTTAGCTTTACCAGCTATTTCAGGGATTGACTTCCCTTGGCCTCTGCATTTGGCTGACTTGCAGAAAAGGGTTTTAGCCCCATTTTCTAGCTTCTCGGCGAAGCTATCATTCTCGCTTGATCAGGAGAAAAATCTTTCCATGAGAGTTCTTGCCTTGATCTGTTAAATCTGCCTGTTAAATTTGCCATGCAGGCAAGGCTTAGGACTTGGCCTCTTCAAAGTTGAGTCAGTCTTGCCATATAGGTGGGGTCAAGACTGCGTCCCTCTGGACCTGTTTGGCCCAGCCATATAGGCGAGGTTAGGACTTGGCTTATGCTGAGCTAGTCTATCATCACTGTGCAAGCGAGGTTATCCTCTGCTCAACTGAAATCCATTTTTAAGGCACAACTGGATCGGATATGAATTGCTTCGCCCAAAGAATTTTGACTTAGCATTCCATCTTTACATTTTTCTTTTGACTTAATGCTAACTTGTTTCCAGTTTGCATTGCAGCGAACTCTGTTCCCCATTCTTTCGTCTTGATGAAAGATACCAAAAACTTGCTGTTTTCATTGATTTTGCAAAGGGGAAACTTACAAAAAAGGGTCGAGGAGCTAAATTACAAGTAACACAAAAGATTACAAGTAGATCTCCTCAGAGATTCTGAAGAAGTGTGCTGATAGGAGTCTAGTCAGCGCGCGACCACTGTCCCTTGGACGATGCGATCGATAGGATTCCCTTCTCGCCTGGTTCGGGGAATCGGAGAACGGAAGGTTGGTAGAACCCTCTTATTACTTCTCAAACTGCCTCCACTTGGGAATTCATTCTCGCCTGGCTCCGGAGATTCCTTAAGAGGAAGGTATAAGGGTATCAGCACCCTGATTAGAGAAGAGTTCTCTGAATTCTCTGAATTATTAAAAGCAAGAGAATAGATCTCTGTTTAGCCTCTCTCTGTTTTTCAGCCTCTCGCCTCTCTTTTTGCGCGCGCCCCTCCCTTTTCTTGTGTACCCCTGGTGGGCTATTTATAGGGAGAGCAAGGGTATAATTGTCCCTTGAAAATATGAAAACAGATTGACCTATAAATCAAGGGTATAATTGTCTCTTGAAAATATGAAAACAGATTGAGTCAATCTGTTTAAATCTAGAAAGTAGCCTTGCTGTGAGGCTAGAATCAGCTTATGCGAAGCTAGAAGGTCGGTCTCCTGATCTGTTTTGATCCTTTCCATATAATTGGAAGATCTCCCTTGATTCTCTTACTTGTTTTAGGAGAGTCGAGATTATGGCAAGCAACTGTCAAATTTGATCTCAGATTTGATCTTGATTAGATTTGATCTTGAATTGATTTGATCTTATCTAGAGATTTAATTGGTCAAAGGTTGACCATAATAGACCCGCAGCGAAGCTGCCGCGTCGAGCTCGCAGCGGAGCTGGAAGGAGCATCTGGCGAAGTTAGAAGAAAGCTCTTCAGCGGAGCTGGATAATCATCTGTGGCGAAGCTACCGACTATCTGCGCGGTTGCGTGTGGCTTCGAGCGAAGCTAACTCTCTGCGGAGTTAACTGAGCACTTCAGGCGAAGCTGTAAGTTAGCTCACTGATGGAGCTTTAAACTGCTTCAATGCGAAGTTGGACAATCTTAACCTCTCAGGCGAGGCTATCCCCTTGGGCTCATGTGATGCTAGCTAACCTAGCATCTTAGACCTGCTGAGGTCTGTTCAAAGACAATCCGGGCTCACTGTCTGCTTCACTGGATCAGTAGAGTCCAAGTTGCTGCTTTGTCCCTCAGAGATGGGTGAAAACTGGTCGTCAGCTTGTCTGTCACTTATCTTTTGTAAATGTCAACAAGTTTAGACATCGTTCAGGCCAGTAAGAATCTTGTCTTTTTTAAAGTGTCAACAAGACCCCCTTCAAAGTTTTCGAAAGTTTGCAATGGAATGGCTCAGACTTCGAAATACTTTGAATTGCTTTGATCGGTGGTATGTGAAGTACGAACGTTGCCATGGTGGTTGAGTTCAGCTTCGCTTTTAATCCTGCTTTGGGATAAATTCGCCGAAGAATCATGTAGATTCGCGACTCTGGGTAGCTTCGCGTCTGAGTAGCTCTGCGTCCGAGCCTTCCGGAATAGGTTCGCTTTGGAACGTCGTTCCTTTCCCGAGGCCAACTGCTTTCGGCCAGTTACGAGAAGGATTATATCCTTTCCCGAAGTTGAAATAACTTCTCTTGCATTAACGAGGGAGATCATTCCTCCCTTGCGCATTTTCGAGGGAGACTATTCCCTTTCTCAAGGCTCAGTAAATGCCTTAAATTCGCTCGCGCTCCTATGCTTGAAGCAGCAGCGGTGCGCTCAGGCCACGAGGCCTATAAATAGGACACTTGAGATCCTCTGCAGAGAAGCAGTCTGTTCATGACTTCTCTTGATTGTCTAGAGAGAGATACTCAGATCTCTGAACTAGTGGGGGTGCCCACTCTGGTCATTAACCGGCCAAGAACTGGTGAGTCTCGGTCATCCAGAGACTTTACCAATGAACTAATGACTTTAGGGAGCTTATCTCCCTTAAATTAGCTTTAACAGCTGCCTCGGGGATTGATTTACCTTATTCTTCATTTTGCATCTGACTGATCTGCAGAGAAGGGCTTCAGCCCTGTTTCCCAGCTTCCCGGCGAAGCTATCATTTTCACTTGATCGAAGGAAGATCATTGCATGCTTGCCCACTAAGTTCGCCACATAGGCAAGGATTGGGACTTAGTCTCTTCAAGGTTGAGCCAGTCTTGCCATATAGGTGGGGCTAAGACTGCGTCCCTCTGGATCAGTCTGGCTTAGCCATATAGGCGAGGCTAGGACTTGGCTTATGCTGAGCTAGCTCATCATCACTGTGCAAGCGAGGCTATCCTCTGCTTAACTGAAATCAATCCTTAAATTGCAACTGAATCGGATATAAATTGCTTCGCCCCAAAGAATTTGCCTTAGCATATCATGCTTGCATTTTTTCTTTTGACTTACTGCTAACATGTTTCCAGTTTGGGTTGCAGTGAGCTATGTTCGCCAGTCTTTTGACTTGATGAAAGAGATCAGAAAGTTGCCTCTTGCTTTTCCAATTGAAACTTTAAATCCTAAGCAGGAGGAACAAACTGGGAAGCTGATGTTTGTTCCCGGAAGAGATTGACAGTCGCTTATCCGAGATGATCCACTTCGAGGCGGGGCTGGTAGTCGCTTATCCGAGATGATCCACTTCGGGAAAGTGGACGTCACCTGTAAGGTCCGGATCCTTCCATTGCCAATTTTCATCAAAGAAGATCCAGCTTTCTGGTGGCAACCGGTCCTTTGCCAATTTTCATCAAGACGATCCAGCTCCTTGATGGCAAAATCTGCCATTATGCGAAGGATTACGGTCTTGTGCAGGAGGAAGACCTTTCGTGTCCAGTTGGTTTCGCTTGGAAGTAGATAGGACCACTTGTATGCCTTTGGAGCAAATGATTCTGTTGTACAAAACACAACCTTGATGTAGTAGTATCAATGTACCTTCCCTTTTGAATCAATAAAAGTTTACTTTCTGCTTATCTGCTTTGTTTCTCCCCTTTTTGAATCGAGAAGACCTGAAGTGGACTAGCTTTAGGTAAGTCTTTTCCTTAGGAGGAATTTAGAAGCTCTCAGCAGAGCTAAACTTCCAGCGAAATTGGAAACCGATTTTTAAATAAGTCAAGAGCCAGTTTATGACGAAGCTAGCACGGAATTTTCGCGAAGCTAGAGATGTGCTTTTAGCGGAGCTAAGGCACGTTTCTCAGCGAAGTTATTGCGCTAAGTCAGCACTGGACTCACGGCGGAGTTAGCCCTTAGTGGGGCTGAAATAACGCTTCTCGGGAAGGCGCTTTAGGCGCCGTTTCAAATTAATTTGAAACGACTGCCTGCGCTCCTTTCGAGGCGTCGTTTAGGCAATCAGCCTATAAAAGCCTGATCGGGCTTGAAAGAGAAGGCACTTCTCTTCGAATTTTCTGAGAACTCTGATTCTCTTCTTTCTTCTTCGTTTGAGAATCCAAGAACCTTCTCAGTTCTTCAATGGCTCCCAAGAGACGAGCAGGAAATGAGGTCGCAACCTCTACGACGGAGGGCCTTCTCCTCCTCCAGTCATCGAACGACCGATCGCTGGTAGGGATTTTTTTCTTTTTGATCAGAAATTTTCATCTCTCTTAAAGCTGACTTTTGGCTAACTTCTGATGAACCCAGAACGATCAATCATGATCTGGTGATCTCAGGGAGTTCAATTCCCTGAATTTCCCTTGGTTTCTTGACTGGGAATCTTAGAACCGAAGGGTCTCTTCTTTAAGCTTCCAGGCGAAGCTATCCCTTAGGCGGTTCACATCCTGTTGAATGACAGGATGCGAAGCTAACCTTTGGAGTGTAACCGAAAAGGACCTTAATGTCCTTAAAATAGTCTTTAGGCAATAATACCCTTCTGACGAAGTTAGCCCCTGGGGCTTTGTCGCATTCTGTTGTTCGAGGCTAAGCTTCCAGAGCGAAGCTAACACTTTGACATTCTCCTGCATCCTGTCTTCATGTGGAGTGCGGAGTTACGCTGTAGCTGCGAAGCTAAGCTTCGGGGCGAAGCTATCATTAGGCCAGCTTCGCTCGGAGAGCGAGGCTATGCCTTAACAAAAGTTGCATTCTTGTTTTAGCCCTTGTTTGGCTGATGAACTAATCATAGTTTTTCTTTGTTCTTACAGTACACTACACTCCTGGTTCTCTGAACAGTCTCTTTGGCACAGCCAGGGGGCTAGATGGCAACATCAGCCTGCAGTTTCAAGGGCATGCTTCACTATTCAGCGAGCGAAGTGCTCCTGCTCGGGATGCACTTATTCATGGTGGGGATCAACGCAACATGAGGAGCATCTTAACTACTGCTCCCCTTGAAGATTCTGACCGAAGAATCTATCGAAAGCCCGGCTTCATGTTCGGAGATGCAGCGCCAGACCATGATCACCAGCTGCTAGCCGGAGAGGGGCAGTGGATTTTCAAATTAGATGGTGAGAAGTTCTATCTCCCGTCTAACAAGCAGCATTTTCCCTTGTCCTTCTTTCAATGCGTGACGAGGGCTCGGAAGATGCAGTGGTAAGTGAGTCGGACTACTGAATCCGTTCACGTAGGAAAGTTGATAATTCCCTCACCCGGTTACACAAGGACGGGTCCTCCTCGCTGCATATTGGGTCTCCACCCTGGGAATGTACTTCCAGACATCCCAGTGGGAGAAAATCCTGCGGTGACTCAGACCTTTGGAAATCAATTCTTTAAGGTTGGTGGCAATTATCCAGCCACTGATTTCAGGACTCCAGGGTGGATTCACCCTCTGAAGGCATGGTGGAGGGATTTGACTCTATATGTCCTTGCTCATTTTGAGGAGGATCTGGAGAGGCTGGGGCTTTATGAGGCCGTTAGTGCGACCCGTTATGGCATTCAGATGAGCGTAGCGAACTTCTACGCCATCCTTGAGTTATACTGCCCGGCTACAGGGACCTTCTTGACCCCTATTGGCAAATTGGGTATAGCTCTGCACGTGGGAAATCTCTGATTTGCCTTTGGGGTCTCTCCCATATGAAGAATATTTCCCGTGTGAAGCTGAATTGGCACTTCTGGAGAAGCAGGAGCCTGCTTTGCTTGAGACCAGTGTTCTAAAAAAAAGTTTAAGCGGCCGATTAATCGTCCGCTTAAATGTTTTCGGCCTGAAACCGAATAGAACTTGAAGAAATCGGTCGAATTACTCAGCCATGTGATTAATTCGCTTAAGCGGTGATTAAGCGTCTAATCGGTGATTAATTAGCGTCCGTTTAAACGTTATTCAATTCTAAATGAATTTGAATTTCAAACCCATTAAGCTAACTGAACTTAAACCCGATCTAATAATTGAGGATATAAATTGTAACGTGTTGAAAAATTAAGGCTCACGAGCCCTAAGTTTATCTGCATCCTCGATCCTCCTGCGGCGACGACGAAGCTCCCGAATCTCAAAAAGAAGCTCTCGATGCTCACGACGATGAGATGAAGCTCCCAAAGCCCTAATTTTATCTTTATCTCCTAAAGCTCATGGCGGCGACAATCCTTCTGGGGAATTAGGGCTCCCGAAGCTGACGACGAAGATGTTCACAAAGCGCTGATCCTCCTGTGGCGAACTTCCCCTTCAACGACGACCTCCCCTTGTGGTTGACCCTCTCACCACAACCTCCCTCTTAGTCAATAAAGACCTCCCTGCGATCAGCTCTCTAGTCAGCAGCAAATCATCGACGGTGACCTCCACCTGGTCAGCTCTCTCTCTCCCCTCTTCGCGTGCACGTATTTTACTCAGGTTCTTACCAATGGTCTTTATTTCTTTTAAGTTGAGGAGTGCCTCAAGCATGAGAAGGATAGAGTTGCACATTACTTGTAGTTGCATCTAGCAGTGAATCAAAATTGTTGAAAGTATGTTGCTTTTTAAAAAAATACATATATTTATTCATTTAAAAAGTATTTTTTAACTATAACTGTTGGATATGGAGGTACATTGATGTACCTTGAACTGAATGACATTATTACTTTTTAAATTCCTCTTAGTACTAGCAATTTAATTTTTCAAGTTATGTTTGCTATATTTTTTACACTTTTTTTTGAGAGTTTATAGAATTCATATTTGCATGTTTTAAGTACTATAATATTATTATATATTAAAATAATAATAAAACGTGTAATCCGTTTAATCACCGTTTAAACATTATGCGCTCGCGGACCGCGCGCGTACTGAAACCGCTTTTTAAAGCAATGCTTGAGACCTACCGGGAATTGATGTGCCACCTCTACATTGTTCCAGTATGCATGGGAGCCATAAGGGAGCTTCATGCAGTTTAAAGAGCTGAGGAAATTATTTGTTCCCTGACATGAAAAATACTCCTGAAGCGGCTCATTGTGGAGTTGCAGATGAAGACATCTTTCGTCCGATGCAAAAGCACTCTCAGGGGGATTTAAATCTGGAAGATGACGGCCCCTATGAGAGGCGATATTCTTCGGAGTTTCCACCACCAGGCTCGTCGACCGACGTCTCGGAAGGCACTTCTGGCTGATTTCTTGACGGTCTGGTTGAAGAGATGTGTGGTGCCATCTTCATCTGGCGATGTCATTCATCTGACTGTCTTGTTGCCTGCCGTCCGTCTAGTCCATGGTCATTCCCTTGGACTCCTTCCAGCCATGGTGTGCTGTATTCAAATAGGCCTTCGTGCATTGACGGAGGCTTTCTGTAGGCCACCAACAACAAAGCGGGAAAAGGGGACTATCTTGCCTCGCGACGGGCCAAATCCCTGAATAGGTCTGCCATATACTTATTTAATGGCATGGTTCGCCCTTCACTGCCCTTCCATCATCCAGGCCGGATAGGAACCCCCAGAAGGTATTCGAACAACGCTTCTCCGTCGATTCGAGGGGTGTTCATGGTCGAAGACTTACGTGGCTGCGGTCCGTAAGTTGCTGTGCCGTCATGACGTCTATAGCCTTTTCCGCTGCTTCCCCTATATTCGGGATGCGGGCTATGATGAAGAATTCAAGGATATGGGAGAAGAGCGGACGTCATTGAGCCGGGACATCTTTGAGTGGCTGGTTAGCATCCGGCCCTCACACTTGTTGTATAGAAGCGGGGACACCTGTTACCTGGAGCCCTATGTTCCGAGTCGGTTTGCCCGTCAGTTTGGGTATGACCAACTGTATGTGGGTAACCCAAACAGCAGTCTGGCCTTCATGGGGAGCCTCATCGATGGCTGGCGGTTCTTCATTGCTGTTGTACTGAGGCGCGGCTGTGCATGTCGCTAAGGACTCCGAACCTTCTGACGACCCTGGGATTCTGCCAGTGGTATAGAACTTCAAACTCCACACCCATTGGATTTTCTGTTAATTCCTCTGGTGTGAAGTTAATTTCTCAGCGGCTGAAGCGGAGGTCACTGAGAAGAGCGAGGGTAAAAGGGTCCGCGTTCCAGGCCTCGGGGAATTCATTGCTGTTGATGATAGCGAAGTCTCGGATGTAGGAAGTCCTCGCTTTGAAGCGGATACAGGTACTGAGGCTCCAGCAGCTGCTTCTGGTGGGGTAGGCACCGCCCCCATTGGACATGCTGATGTGGAAGAAGTGGAGAAAGAGATCCTGACGTCCACTTCAAGCGAAAGCGGGAAGGTGGATCTCGTAGGAAGAGGGTAGTGAAGAAGTCTCGTCGCTACGCTCCTACGGTTGTTGCAGAGGGCGAATTATCTGCAGCGCCTCCTCCTCCTGCCCCATTAGTAATTAAATTGTCGGTTCCTAAGCCGACTACTGGTAAAGCCGCTCTGGACCCGGGTAAGATCAGCTTCGTTCTTGTAATATACTTCTTATGTGTTCCATGTAGCTCATTATTTACTTTATGATTCAGGAACTGAGGCAGTGAGAAGCCCGAGAGCTGAGGCTACCGGAGAACAAGGGGAGCATTATGATCCCTTGTTTATTTATAAGGAGGGCGATGAGGCTGGCTATTTCGCCGTCTCAGAAGAGTCTAGAGGTGACGCGGCCGATGTAGGTCCTTCGGGCGCTGGGACTTCAAAAGGAAGTCCCGTAGCTTCTAGCTCCTTTGGGTGGACCACGGAGGGTTCGGCAAGTGAAGGTGGGACGGCCATTCGTGTTGATTCCGCCAAAGATTTTCCAATGGAGCATGTAGGGACTGATGCAGCCGTCAAGACAATTGAGGCGACACCATCTTTCGGTACTGTTTCGACCTTTTGACTCCTGCTATTTGTTATACCTTGCCTAAACAAAGTCTTATTGTAGGTGTTCCGCCTCTGGGTGCATCGACTTCAAGAGAGCCAGCCCGTCTTCCTGAGGGATCTAGGGGTGAAGTAAGTACTTCGACCGCGGCGGATGCTGCTGAGTTGGATACTTTGTATCACGACCTGCCCTCTTATCAGCCTGAACCAGCCAGAGGAACTGAAATTGAGGGGACGGTAGTTATGGGACTAATCTCACTTCCAACTATATCGGTGAGTGAGATACCATCGGTTTCGCCAGCGCCGCCTATCTTGCCAGGTGCGGAGCTGAAGGTGATTACCAGTCCTACTTCTCCAACACTGGTGGTTGAGCCAGTTCTCCCAGAAATAGTCACTAGTCCTACCTCAGACGTGGCTAGTGTACTGGTTTCAATGAGGACTCCTCCGAGATCACCGACGACCCCTCATGTTGTTGCAGCCAGTGCTTCTACTATTCCTTCTACAGTAGTGTCGATAAAGCCAGTGGAGACTCAGTTTTCAGGGGCTGCTCGTTTACCGGGAGTAGTTGAGACCAAAAATGAATTTGTGGCCGAGTTAGTCGACAGCTTTTATAAGAGCTTGAAGCGATCCATTGCTTTGGTCTTGAAGGGTTCGACTACCTCGTTCTCTGCTTTAGAGGAGATCCTCTCCCGAAGCATTGATAGTATCCGAGACTTTGGAGAGGATGATCAGGCCGCTGCATTGGAGCTTCTGGTGGACCGACTTGAGAGGGATGTAGATGAATGGCGCCGTCTTAGCCATTCAGATCTGGAGTCTTCAGTTAACGAGCAGCTTGTGCACCTTGTTGCTCAGATGCATGAAGCTCATTTTGCCGCTCAAAAAGCTGCTAAGGCTATTTCTTCTGATTTGAAATCCTTGGAGACAAGGAAAGTAGAACTAGGGGATGCCATAGACGCTTCTAGCAATGCTCTTCTTGATGCTGAGGACAAAATTGAAAAGGCCAAGGAGATGATCAAGAAGGCTAATCTTCTTCTATCCAAGGCTGAACCAGTGCGTCTTGAAGAGACTGCCCGGCTTGAGCAGCTTAAGGCTCAGAATGACGAACTCTTGCGGCGAGAGCTAGCTCAAAGGGCAACCTTGGTTGAAGTTGAAGCTCACTTAGCCCAGACGGCGAGCTTTAATGAGGCTGAGTTGAGGTCGCAGGAGCTTATTGTAGGCTGTCCAAAAGTTACTGGAGGACAAGCCATTGAAAAGCAAAGTTTCAAGCTCTAGACGCGAGGGACTATCACCCGCGTCTCAGCATCAAGACGCGAGGGACTATCACCCACGTCTCAGCATCAAGACGCGAGGGACTATCACCCGCGTCTCAGCATCAAGGCGCGTTGGCCCGACACCCGCGTCTCAGCATCAAGGCGCGTTGGCCCGACACCCGCGTCTCAGCATCAAAGCGCGTCGGCCTGACACCCGCGTCTCAGCATCAAGGCGCGTCGGCCTGACACCCGCGTCTTAGCCTCAAGACGCAAAGGTCTAAAACCTGCGTCTCAGTTATAACCGCCTTGGTTAAGGGACCAATCACTGCCCACACATAAGGGAAATCAGCCCCCATCGTGGCGTGTCTTTAGCAGGCACGTGGGTTAGTTACCGCCCATGTAGCGGGAAGTTGGCCCTCATTGTGGAGCGTTTGTAGGGGGCACGTTCACCCCTAGGACCTCTATAAATAGCCTCGTTTACTATGAGGTCGGGGCAATCGACAATCGGCGATCGGCGATCGGCAATCAGCAATCAGAAGGAGAGATCGGAGAGAATCAATCGGACGAAGAGAGACAGAGGGCTACACAGATCAACTCTTCAGCAAGTTCGCTGCGTACGAGCTAGCTTTTGCTTACCTTCTCTTTTAGAGTTTTGGTAGACAGAGCTGTGTCACTTTTTCTACCGGCCGAAGAGGAGATCCCTGAAGGACGGTCATCTGGTCAACGGAGAACAAGATTCACTCTCCACCGCCACACGAAGAACCCAGCCTTAAACAAAGGGGGAATTCAAGATTCAATATTCTCCCTCCCTTGTAACCGGAAGGAACAGTTCTTGTTGTAATCCTTTTCATTTGATTCAAGGAAAACTTTTACAGCAATTCACTGTCTCCCTCTTTCCCGGGTCATACAAGAGATGGCGACTCCGCTGGGGAATATGTTTGTCACTGAGGAGCAAATAGTGGCGCAAGATGACGTCCACTATAAGGGAAAGATGGTCGAATCGCTCGTTGTCGAGTTCGACCAGGCGAAGTACGAAGAGTTTCTCTCTTCCGGCTCCAAGAGCCCAAAGACCCGCGTCTGCCGCCGGGTCTCGACGGGGAATGGCCTCGAGGCCCAATCTGTGGCTTTCTCGAGCTCCCCTGCTGCCGACTGTGCCAAGTAAGGTACCCGCGCCAACGCCTCTCAGAAGGCCCGCGTGGTCCCAGGCACATCTGCCTTTGCGACCAACCGCGTCGCACAGAACTCCCGCGTCAGCGTCTCTCAGGAGACCCGCGTGGTCAAAATCCCTGGTGTCCAGCATCAGGATGTCGTTGGTCTCTCTCCACCTCCTCGACGCAATCGAAACGCTGAGCGTCGACAGAGGAGACGTGCGCGTCAGCTGCAAGTTGGAACCGTTGGTTGTCCAACTGAGGCTGGACGCGACGTACAATCTCGCGCCTTGTCCGCGCCGCGTCCAGTACGTGAAGTCCGCGTTTGGCGCCCCAAACGCGAGATTCCTTCAGTTAGGTCCTCTGAGGACCAACTCAACAAACGCCAAAATGAGACCTCTGCGCCTCGTCAAGCGCAAGAGTCACGAGCTCATAGGCGTGGGGCTCAACAGCCCATCCTCTCTCAAGCGTCTCTGCCCCGACGCACCAAACAGCAACGCGACAGGCGCGTTTTGTCTCAACAGAGACGCCAGACGCGCGCTGAACAGCTGCGGCGCAAGAACCGCGTCTCTGATGCCTGCGTCCAGGCTGTGCAGCACATGGATGCCTCCCGTCTTCGACGTTGCGAGGCTAATCTTTTCAATCCCCCTCCCATGGATTTGAGGGATTATCTGACGAAGAAAAGAAGTGCCAATCAGGCCACTTCGTCGTGTTGCTGCCAACGGCTCATCCATATGCTCTCTGAGTGCCGTTGCGGATCAGGCGTACACCAGCAGTCTTTAGTCAGACAGCTGACCCTGATTCCTCCGTCAGCTAAAAGAAGACGCTCCCACAGAAGGAGAACCTTCTCTGACGTTGAGTACCCGGAGCTCACTGCGAATATGACAAGCAGGAGCAAGGGAAAACAACTTGCAGTCAGCTCAGACGACTCCGAGTCTGACTCTGAACCGGAAGGGGTGTATCGACACACTCGCACCCGGACTGGGGCCATTCCCCAATTGACTATAATGCCTTAGCCCATGGCATTAATGATTCTCACTCCGCCGTAGCGGAATCAAGGGCTTCAAACTCTTCCGTCGAGAAGGAGACCTCCGCCTACATGACAGGCACTCCTAAGGAGACGACTAAACGTGTGGAGCAGATCCAGAAGGCACAAATGGATATGATTCTTGCTCAGCAGGAATCTATCAACTCCCTCAAGCAGGCGATTGCACAGCTGCTCGAAGACAGGAGGAGGTCCCCTCCTAAAAAGTCAAAGGGCAAAGGGAAAAAGGAAGAAAGCTCATCTTCCGAACCTTCTGAGGAGACGCGGCAATCTACTTCTGGCTCGTCCAAGTCCTCGTCGCAAGTAAAAGGCGACCAAGACCAGGGAAAGGCTCATGTTAAAAGAATGAGTCAACTGGAGCGACGCCTCGAGGCCCTTGCCAATCGCAAAGACCTCCAAGAAGTAGGAGTGGTCCGGCCCTACCCGGCTGAATGGGACCTGCTTCCGTACCCGCCCAAGTTCAAAGCTCCAACTCTCCAAGCCTTTGATGGGAAGGGGTCACCCAACCAGCACATCTACTACTTCAAATCCCAAACCGGGAATGTAGTAGATAATGACGCCATCCTGGCACGCCTGTTCATCGGCACCCTGAAAGGGTTGGCCTTTGAATGGTTTATGAAGCTCCCAGAAGGTTCTATCAAGAACTGGGGCGATTTGGAGAAGCTCTTTTTAACACGCTTCTTCGAGGATGACTCCGAAGTCACAATGCCAACCCTTTTGGCTACCAAACAGCGAAAAGGGGAGTCCGTCAAATCTTTCGTGGAAAGATTTCGGAACATGGCACTCCGGTGTCCAAGCGGTATGACCCAGGCCACCCTGGTGGAAACATGCCGCCACAATCTCCAAACCTCACTCCTGGCTCAAATAGGAGTTGCTGAAAGCCGCACCTGGAAGCAATTAGTCCAACAAGGTGAACAGGCTGAGGAGATTGTCGCCCGCGTCAGAGCGGAGGAAGGTAAGCCTAGGCGGGAAAGGTCGACAAGGCGTGCGCCAGATACATCCCTCCAAACAAAGCGGAAGGATAATTTGGCAACGGAGACCAAATCTCCCGCCAAACCTCAATCAGGCAAGGCGAGTGGCTCTTCAAGCCAGCCACGCGCCAACAAGCAATATTCCTTCAAGGAGGAACATGTCGATTCGCTCTTTAAACTACTCAACAAGAGCAACCGACTGAAGCTCCATGAAGCTCGACGCCCAGAGGAGGTCGGCAAGACCGGCAATCCCAACTACTGCATGTATCACAGGATGTTGGGACACCCCACCAAAAGCTGCTACGTCTTCAAGGACATCCTTCAGGCTCTGATTGACGCGGAGGTGTTAAAGCTCCGACCAGAGCAAAAGAAGGTGACGGCTAATGTGACGTCGGTTCTCCAGTTCGGGAGACAACCTCCAACGCCTGCGGGGGTAACTCCTATTCCAAAAGGAGAGCTGAGAGTGGTCAATACAGACCCTCACCAGCAGCATGAGAAAGGCTTGGTACCCCTCCCTACACCTCAAGGGGAAATCATGTGGGTCCACCCTGACCTTGTCAATGAGCAGCAATGGACTACTGTGACCAACAGGAAATCCAAAGGTAAGGCAAAGGCCTCATCCTGCAATGTGGTGGGTGCCTCCTCTCGAGAAGCGGAGACTGATATCCCTTCACTGACCGACTCAGAGGAGGAAACGATAGTCTTGGCCGCAGAGCCCAACCAACCGATGGCGGGAAACCGTTCAGGACAGGCGTACTTGAAACAGTACGACGAGACGGCGGTAGCCCCTCCACAACCAACTGCGGAGCCAGTCAGGCCCTCCACAAAGCCACCTGTGGAGAAGCAGAAGGGGACTCGATTTTCTCGAGCCCTTCAAAAGGGCATCGCGGAAGGATCTACGGCACCTTACCGCTTTGATGTCCTGGCTCAGTTGGCCAACATTCCGGCACGCATTACCTTGTATGAACTTCTTAGACTATCAAAGTCGACCAGGGAAGCTCTGCAAGAAGCTCTGGCAAATGCTGAGGTCTTCATGACCCAGGTGCCGAAGGAGGAAGATGTAGAGGATTGCCTCCACACCTCCCAGAATGCCCCCTGCATCACCTTCACGGCAGATGATATGCAGGTGAAAGGGAAGCATGATCGACCCCTGTACTTCACAGGGTATATTGGATCGTCCGAGGTGAACCGCATCCAGGTAGACCCAGGGTCCGCGTTGAGCATCATGCCTCGCCGGGTCATGCAACATCTCGGCATTCCTACCCATCGTTTGAGCCCCACCCAGACAACTATCTATGGGTTCAATGCTAACCAGACCCGTCCGATGGGGAAGATCAAGCTCAGGTGTCAGATTGGAAGTCTCAAGTCGGAAGTGACATGCTACATCATCGACGCTGACACTTCCTACAATCTATTGCTGGGACGACCGTGGATCCACCGCAACTCTATCGTTCCCTCCACTCTCCACCAAGTCATGAAGTACATTGACGGGAGTGGAAATGTGCAGACGTTGATCGCCGAAAGGCATCCGTTCAAAGGGGTCGAGAATTATTTCACCGACTCTTTGCTGTACCAAGATCCGGTGGAGACGGATGAAGCCCCGCAACCAGAGGAGCCAGACTCTGGTAATGAGGCTGACACTGAGCCTGAGAAAGAAGAGTGCCTGTGGGAATTAGAACCACTTGTAACGGGCACTAACAAGCTCGATGTCGATAATACCACCGATGATGTAGGCGGTTGGTATATTAATGAAGATTTAGATTTTGCGTATTTTTCTGTGTGTGCTTCTGATTCAATACCGTCAGATACTAGCACTGATATAGATGACGATCTCTGGTCGGCAATGGGTGCCTTGACATCATTGCATGTACCAGTGAAATCGTCCTTCGAGACATACCAAGACAATGATAATGCGCAAGAATCTATATTTATGGTTCCAGCAAGACGGAAAGGCCAAAAACCAATTCTTTTTGGGCGAATCTCGTCTGAACCAACGCCCCGTGATGAATCGGAAGGCGAGGAAGAATCCCCTCAATTCGGTCATTACGAACCAAAAGCGCTCAAAATAATGAGATCCATGGGGTACGACCTGACCAACAAACCCGGGTTGAACTTCGGCAAAGGAAGGAGGACGTTGCTTCAATCCTTTGTGCCGAAAGGGAAAGCCCCCGATTATTATCATCGGACACGCCGGGGGTTGGGCTATGTATCAACTCCGGTCCCATCAGCCTCCGATTCTCAAGAATCGTCGAGCAACGATTACTCTTCGGACACGTCATCTTGGGAGTCAGATGTCAGTGTCGGCAACATCTTCAAGGAACTCTCAGTGAACATGGTTTCGGCAAGCCACCTGGAAGATGGAAATGAAGAAATGATCCAATCCGATACAGATCCTTGGATCAAACATTTAAATGCTCTTTGGGATACCCGCTTTGAACAGCGCGAGCCACCCACAGAAGACAAGGTTGTTCAGATCAACCTAGGAGATGAGGCTAACCCTAAGCCCATCTTCATAAGTGACGGCCTGTCACCTCCGGAGAAGAAAGATCTAATATCTCTTGTACAAGAGTATATAGACGTCTTCGCCTGGAATTACGAGGACATGCCTGGACTTGATCCTCAAGTGGCTATGCACCGCCTCAACATCAATCCGGACGCAAAACCTGTCAAACAACAGCAGCGACGGTTCCGTCCAGAGATAATGGAGGCAATTCAATCAGAAGTCAGAAAACTTATTGATTCTGGCTTCATCAGGGAAGAACAACATCCCGACTGGGTAGCCAACATCGTCCCCGTCGCCAAGAAGAACGGGAAGATCCGGATCTGCATCGACTTCCGTGATCTAAACGAGGCCTGCCCCAAGGACGAATTCCCATTGCCGATCACAGATGTCATGATTGACAATACTTGTGGATTCGAACGAATGTCCTTCATGGACGGATTCTCAGGATACAATCAAATCAAAATGTATCCTGATGACGAAAAGCATGCTTTCTTCAGGACACCTCTAGGGGTATATTGCTACACCGTCATGCCCTTCGGACTGAAAAATGCAGGGGCAACATACCAAAGGGCCATGAACGCCATTTTCCATCAGCAAATACGCAAAACGGTGGAATGTTATGTTGATGACATCGCGGTAAAAAGCCGCACTAAAGGTGATCACATAGCAGACCTGAAGGTGGTCTTCGACATCATGCGGGCTCATCAATTGAAGATGAATCCCACAAAGTCCTTCCTGGGGGTGGCCAGTGGCAAATTCTTAGGATTTGTTGTAACATCCACCGGAATTCATTTGGACCCGGAAAAGGTTCGCGCTATCCAGGAGATGCAACCTCCGAGAAATCTCAAAGAACTCAGAGGATTGCAAGGACGATTGGCGTACATCCGCAGGTTCATCTCAAACCTTTCCGGAAGATGCCAACCTTTCGCTAAGCTGATGAAGAAGGGTGTCTCATTCATTTGGGATGACGCTTGCCAACGAGCGTTCGAGGAAATCAAGCAATACCTCACCCAACCACCAGTCCTTGCAGCTCCGGTATCCGGAAAGCCGTTTCTGGTGTACGTCCGAGCAATGGATCATTCTTTGGGAGCTCTACTAGCTCAGAATGACGATCAGGGACGTGAGCAAGCAATCTACTATCTAAGTAGAACAATGATCGGAGCCGAACATCGGTATAACCCGATCGAGAAGGAATGTTTGGCACTAGTGTTCGCTATCCAGAAAATGCGACACTATCTGGTAGGCCAAACTATAAACGTCATATCAAAAGTCAACCCCCTGAGGTTACTTATGACTAAACCTTCATCGCTAAATGGCCGACTGGCAAAATGGGCCATATTGCTCTCCCAATATGAGATGCGCTTTTTACCACAAAAGGCCATTAAGGGACAAGCAGTCGCGGATTTCCTAGCTGAGCACCCAGATCCGAGGGCAGCCAAAGTCTACGAGGATCTCCCAATGAAGTTGCTGAAGTCTGCCTGACTCAGACATCGTTCGAAAGTCAAGTATGGCAACTTTTCTTCGACGGTGCATCAAGAACAAGCCCGAAGGGACACTTAGTAGCAGGGGTAGGAGTAGTACTCGTATCCCCACAAAATTATGTGATTCCCCGAGCGGTCTTATTAACTGAGCCTTGTTCCAACAATATGGCGGAGTACAACGCTCTTTTGATTGGGATGCAATTCGCAGATGAGATTGGCGTTAAAAATCTCGAGGCATACGGCGACTCCAAGCTCATCGTCAGCCAAGTTCGCGGGGAGTACGAAGTCAGACATGAAGACTTAGTACCCTATTACAACGCGACTATCCGCATGGCCGAGGGGTTTACAAGCTTCTACATCGACCATGTACCGCGCAGGCAAAATGCGCACGCAGATACACTCGCATCCCTGGCTGCCTCCTTAGCTCTTCCAGCTGGAGCAATGGAGAAGATATTCGTCTACAGCCACGACCTGTATTGCCCGAGAAATGCTCTCGAGGATTATCAGGAGTCAACGGGAGGTCGTCACCGCGAAGAAGCACTTGAAGCATCAACCGGTCCAGGGCTTAAAGACTGGCGATTCCCCTATATCGACTACGTCTTATACGACATCCTGCCTGAAGACACCAAAGAGGCGGCTGCCATTCGAAAGAAAGCCCCCAAATTCTATTATAATGCGATTACGCGAACATTGTATCGTCGATCGCATGACGGGATCTTGCTCCGGTGCCTCTCACCAAAGGAGGCTCAAGAGGTATTGAAAGAAGCCCACGACGGCATGTGTGGAGCCCATCAACCCGGCCCAAAACTGGCACATCGACTCCAAAGATTGGGTTACTACTGGCCCAAGATGATTGCCGATGCCGTCACTTATGCCAAGAGATGTCACGCCTGCCAAGTGCACGGCGATTTCATCCATCAAGCACCAGGGTACCTCCACTCTACGGCCTCTACTTGGCCATTTGAAATGTGGGGCATGGACGTGGTTGGTCCTATTAGCCCACCATCATCAAAAGGACATCGGTTCATTTTGGCAATAACCGATTATTTCTCCAAATGGGCCGAAGCCATCCCTTTGAAGGAGGTCAAATCGTCGAACGTGATCAAGTTCGTGAAACATCACGTTATTTACCGTTTTGGTGTACCTCGACGAATTGTCCACGACAAGTGGCCCCAGTTCATTAGCCAGGCTTTCCAGAGATTCTGTGCCAAGTTCAGAATCCAGAGTGTGTCCTCAACGGCATACTATCCTACCGCTAATGGCCTCGCAGAAGCTTTCAACAAGACTATTGGCAAGCTTCTCAAGAAGTTCGTCTCGAAAAGTCAACGAGACTGGGACGACAAGTTGGGTGAATGCTTATGGGCTTACCGCACAACTGTGCGAACCCCAACTAAAACTACGCCATTTTCTTTGGTCTATGGGTGCGAAGCCGTGCTCCCATTAGAGATCCAAATTTCATCTCTACGCGTCGCCTTGACAGCGGAGATGACAACCGAGGAGAAGCATCGACAGCGACTCCAAGAACTGGAGGCCTTAGATGATAAGCGTCTGCAGGCCCAGCAACAAATCGAGCTCTACCAAGCTCGAATTACCAGAGCCTTCAACAAGAAAGTTAAAGTGCGAACTTTCAAGAAAGGCGATCTTGTCTTAGCCGTCAGAAGACCTATGGTAATGACGCACAAGACAAAAGGAAAATTCCAACCCAAATGGGAAGGACCATTTGTAGTAGAGTCAGTCTACTCAAATGGGTCATATCGCCTCATAACCCCGAATGGCGATACACTCATGATGCCGATCAATGGCAGGTTCCTGAAGAAATACTATCCTTAAATGGTATTCTCCCGCTGATCAAGTTAAAAATACACCTCTGATCAAAACAAGAAGAGCTTCTTCATTAATATCCGACGCCCCCGTCGGCTAAGGATAGAAGAAAATGTTGGCTTCCAAGTCCAACATAAGTCTTCGACAACTCATCATGCTGAGGGGAATAGCATGGCTAGCCCAACTCAAACGGTAGTTGGTAAAGGCACCTCAAATCCGTTAATAGCTGAGGGTTTGCTAAAAATCCTAAGTGGACTTGGCTCCACTCTTTCCTCCAAAATCCCCTACCAATTCTCATCCACAGAATGGTAGGCCTACAAAATACAACCATTACTAAGTTAACACTATACCTCTGGTAATGGAAACTTTTCAATATTCCTTGTCGAGTACAAATTTTGCTTGTCAACTCTACACGGAGTATCAAATTTTCAAATTTGCCAAGTTAACACTACACCTCTGGCACTTCAAAATTTTCACTTGTCAATTCTCTTCAATAGAATGACAGGTCCTCAAATTACTCTTATCATGAGTCAATCTTTGTCAAGTTAATATCACACCTCTGACAAATTACTGTTAAAGTTTAACACCACACCTCTAAACAGTAATCAAGTTTCTGCCAGGTTTAATATTACACCTCTGACAGTCACTTTTCTTCAGACTTCCACACCGAAGCTGAAATGGATGATGCTAAGTTAACACCACACCTCTAGCATCCAAGTCATTGCTAAGTTCAACAATACACCTATGGCCATGACTTTCCCTCGGACTTCCTTATGCAAGCCGAGATGACCAATGCTAAGTTCAACATTACACCTCTAGCATTACCCTCACTGTCAAGTTAAACATTACACCTATGACAGTGACACTTCTGAGTTAAGTTAATATCACACCTCTGACTCACATCCTTGTCAAGTTAACATTACACTTCTGACAAGACCACTTTCAACCCGTTAAGTTAATATCACACCTCTGGCGGTAACAAACTTTCCTAGATTCCCCACGAGTCTAGTCCCACTTGTTATTCTCTTTAACAGAATAACAAGTCTACCTAAAAACATTGTTAGGTTAATACTACACCATCAACAGTGTTTCCATCAAATCTCCAGTTGAGCTCAATCAAGTTAATCCCAAACACTTGATAAAAGTTCACCCTCCCTGGGGGTACCAATTCTACTTGTCACTTTCTCTTATAAAGTGGCAGGTCCATCAAAAATTTCACCTCTGTCAAGTTAATATTACACCTCTGACAGTATCGTGAGAGTTCCTGTAATAGGATCTTTCTCCACAAAGTTTGACTTATTAAAATCTCCATCATAATTTTGACAAAGTCAAAGACTCTTTGCTTCTATGCGTCTAACTAAAGAAAAAAAAAGTTCAAGACAATGAAAGAGGCAAAAAAGAGAAGTGTCACTTTTATTTATTTCCAGGTACATGAAAGCGATATAAAAACGCTCTCTTATACAATAAGATTGAGTGTTACAGTCAAAACGCTCTCTTACAATAAGATGGAGTGTTACAATTAAGGAGTACAAAGAAGTCCCTCTCCCTCTCAGAGGTTGCACTCACTCCTTAAAGCCGCGTCTGATTCCAAGTGCGCGATGTTTTGTGGCTACAATAGAAGCTAGTTACACCACGATGCATGATGTAAACATCGAAAGAGCCCTAGCTGACTAAGCTAAGAGCAATGGTGTTCTTGAGGTCCGGTGGAAGCAGGAAGTCCGGCAACCCTTCGTTTATGAACATCTCTTTCCCCAGCAGACCATCCAGCAGACATGAGGAGTCCTTGATGTTACTTCTGGGGTGGGAGAGGAAGAGGATCCTACCTACCGCCGTGTCCACCGTAACCTCCTCGCCGCCATACTTACCCTGACCATCTCTTACCAGCAGGCATGATTGGTGCAGTGGATCTGAAGAGACCTTGGCGAGAGTCGATTCCTCGTCAGGGACATAATATATTCCCTTGTGGACGACGAGGACCATAATATATTCCCTTGTGGACGAACATCGAACAAGTTCGCCGTCCGATATATTCTCCCACGGACTTAGCGAACATGAAGAAGGATGACCAAGCCTACCTGCAAAAAAGCAAACAGGGAATCAGACAATTCAGAGCTTAGTACACTTCAACAGAAGAAAATTAAGTCACAGACGCGACTATTTTCAAAGGCTGCAGACGCGGGAATGACCCGCGCAGTAAGTCAAACTACCGCGCCAACAGAGACAGACGCGAATCAGAACTGTGGAACACACAGGATTCAAACGCAGCCTCATCTTACTCCCGCGCCTAAAAACACAAGACGCGAAAAACTTCAAACGCCGAAAACTGCCATCTCTCTGTTGAATAAACAGGACTTGCAAGATTCGGGTCTGAAATTTTAGCCCAATTTGGAATTCATCCAAGTCAATGGCCTTAAAACGCGAGCTTCATGAGTAAAGCCGCGGCCAAGTACCAAAGACTTCTGTACTCGCGTCCAAAGGAAGTTTAAGTCGGCGGCGCAAATTCCAGAAGGAATGCACCAACCACGACTTCACAAGAAGGTCCAGATGATATCTCTTTAAGGGGTATACTGAAATTCAAACTTGGTTGGGTCTAAAATGTCATGGTAAGTGGGCATGGCATACCCGCAGAAGCCTCTGTTAAGAGTTGAACTATCTGCGTTGAGACGCGGACGTAAAAAGTGCTCAAAGAGACGCTTCCTGCCATTGAAATCACTTGACAGTGATAATCCATCGAAGAGACCAAACAGAAGCATGAAAGCTCTGGGTCATCTTCATCCACAGAGACACCTTCATCCATGGAGGCAAACCCCTAATAGGGTCCTTGAAGGGAGAAGGCAGAGTCCCTCAGAGTACTCGTTCTCAAACAGAGCACGGTCTAAGCGGCCGCTGTTAAAGAGAAGGGGTGAGTCCTATTTATAGGCAACTCCTGATAACGGTCATTAATGGTTCATTAATTAAAACCACCGGCCTTAATGACCGCACGACCGTCAAAGCCCAATGGGAGGCTGACGCGTGGGACGTCGCTTCGGGAAGCATCGCAGGCGCTGATCTCAAACCGTCAGCGCCGGTTTTGCATTAAAGGACATTAACGCCCAAGTCCAATGGAAAACCGACGCGTGGACAACTGTTTCGGGAAACAACGGATGACCCGGTTTCCCAATCGTCAGCGAAGACTTGACGGTCAAAGATCTCTGAAAACCTTTAAGTCAGGCTGCATTGAACGCAGATAGGAATGCCGCGTCCGGCTGCATTGAACGCAGATGGGAAAGCCGCGTCCAAGAATCTGCATCACCTTTCTCAAATTGGAAGGCGTTCACCTGCGTTTTAAAGGAGCGTCCACGTGACTCAAAGTCGCGTCCCTTCAGCAAACGGGGCCCTTTCTAAGGGAAAGCACTTAGTCCATTCCGAGATTAGTGGAAAATACACAAGGCTGCGTCCCTCGCATCCGCTCAAGTCGCGTCTTCATTGACAGGACAAATTCGCGTTACTCAAAGCCGCGTTTGTCCCCACTGATTGACGCTGCGTCTTATCAAAAAGGACTTAGTTCTATCTGAGTTCTTATGAACTGATGACCGCGTCTCCCTATGGATTGACGCTGCGTCTCATCAAAAGGACTTAGTGAAGTCTAAGTTCCTATGGAATGATGACCGCGTCTCACCCTGTGATTGACGTTGCGTCTCATCAAAAAGGACTTAGTTCTATCTAAGCTCCTATGGACGGATGACCGCGTCTCACTCTATGGATCAATGCCGCGTCTCATCAAGCTCGACGCCGCGTCTCATTGAAAGAACTTAGTCTTACCTGAGTTCAGTATTCACAGCCAGTGATCAGGGAGTTGAATTCATCCACGGCTAAACAAAGAAGATGGAACAAAAACTTCAAAAAACTTTTATTATATTGAAAATAGTAAAAGTGGATACAAACACTCTAATAGAGTGTCCTCTTCTTTACAAAAAAAAAGAAAGGGAAGAAGGGGAAAAGACTAAAAGTCTTGGTCCGGCAAAGAACGGATACGCTCCCTGAGACGATGCATCTCGTGCTGACGTGCCTTCTCAGCCTCCATCATGGCTTGAACCCGCAGCTCCTCTTCAGATAAAAAGGGTTTTGCAGCCAGCTGTGCTCGCAGAGATTCCAACCTGGAGGAATGAATGGTCTGGCTTTCTTCAGCTCGTGCCTTCGCAGCTTGTTGCTCCTCCAGCCTCTTCCGGACGGTGGCAAGCGTCCTCTCATTATCCGCGATCATGGCTTCCGCCTTAGCGATGGCAGACCGAGCATTGGTAATGGCGAGCTCTGCGTTTTGCCGGATGAACTCGGATTCCATTGAATCGTCAGCCAGTTTCTGACATTCAGCTTGGGAACGCTCGAGATTGCGGACCTCTTCAGCAACTTGTGCTTCCACCTCCTGTCGCTCTTGTTCCTGGGTGGCTAGAAGCCTAGTCAAGATGACCTGGGCTTCTTGAGAAGAATTAGCATTGTCCAAAGACTTCAGCTCTTTCAGGTCACTTCCCAATCGCTCCACCAACAGCATACACGACTTGGCAAGCGAGGAGCCTCCGGTTAATTCGATGTTACCGGCCATGTTTCCAAGAAACGTCCGGGCAAAGTCAAAAGAGCTACGCCCAGACAGGATAAAATCGATGCACGATCGCATCGCGTCAAGGAACTGCTGCACCGTTTTGCGTGTCAGGAAATCCATGGTGTCATCACCCGAGGTACTCCCCGACCCCCTTTCTATCATGTGAAAGGGGTGCAAGCCGGCTCTTTTTGCGCGAGAGTCGTGCTGACCTGCGATACGGCAAGAGCGAGACTGGCCACTGGCGCTTCCGGAAGTGTTATCGCTGCAGGAGCTTCCACAGCTAATGATGGAGTAGTAAGCGCAACCTCTGGGAGGTCCAGAGATGTCGAATCCTTGGGCGGATCCTGCGGAGCGGAAGTCTCCCTGGCTTCAATAGTAACCTCTTCACCCTGCAGAGTGGGTTCTTCCCCGGCCTTAGGGTTGCCTCCTCTTCCGGCAAAATGGAAGGCTCCCCAATTTCAGTAGTTGCCCTCTCTGGAGTTATCTCGGCAACTGAAGCCTTGACTCCTTCGGACTGGGTCAGCTCTTTTACCGTCTCCTCGATATGCGAGGAGATTACAGCTTCAATATCCCCGGCCAAACCTGCAGCATAAAAGAAGAATGTTAAAACATCCTCTTCAAAATGAAAAGGGAAATTAGGTCAAAAGGTGAAAAGAGTACCTTCAGCGGGAATAATCGCCAGCTGTGATACCGTTGATGGCTCACCCCCGTATATTTCTTCCTCTGAGATGTGGGAGAACTTACTCGGATCAGGAAGAGCGGGTTCATCGCCGTAGTCGACCTCGTCTTCAAAATCGCTTTCCCCTGAGAGTGAGGAAGACGATAGCGCCCCGCGCGAGACTTCTGCAGCCGGAGCCTTGCCACCAATTACCCCAGTGGTAGGACTGGGGTCAACTGCCCGAGGACTGGAAATGAAGACACAAGGTGACCCAGGTTGCTGTGCCTCATCTCTCCCTTCATGAGCAAGTAAAAATCCGGGTTGAACTGAAATCCCCGGAATATCGACATCTCCTCCACTCATGATGTCGACCTCTAGCTGCTCATCCTCGTCATCGGTGGTGGCTCTGTCAACGAGCTCCCCTTCCTCCGTAGACCTACGGTCTCTGCTGCTCGACCTAGGGGCACGGACTAAAGGAACATCCTCTTCAACTATATCTTCTTCCCTCGGTACCTCAACGACAGCAGGGATGTCTTCGGATCGGGAGACTTCGGTTGTCAAGTCTCTCCGAACCTTCTTGGGAGCAGGTTCAGCAGTTGAAGCAGAGCGCTGACGACGCTTGCTTACCACCTGTCGAGTCTTTGTCGCTCGTGGCTCCGCCCTTGCTGCTTGCGGCTCCTCCCTTGTTGGTCGCGGCTCCGCCCTTATTGCTCGTGGCTCCCTTCCCGATCTTCTCCCGACCTTCTGGGCCTTCAGGTACTGGTCGGTGAGTTTTGAGTGTTTACCAGACTCTGACCTTGCCTCGAGGTTTGCATTGATGCTCTCAATACATGAAGACGCCGGAACAAAGTCTGATGTCTGGATGGCTTGGAAATACCAAGTGCAGAAGTTGAAGCTCATACGGCACTTGGATCCCTCGATAGGTAGACGGAAAGTTGCTCCCGTCCCTCCGGCCACACTGTAGTACCAAGCCCGAGCACCTTCGAACAAGTTCCCTTCGAAGGCAAGTCGAGCATTGGGATTCCCGACGTACAGTTGATCGTAGCCGAACTGTCGAGCGAAACGATTCGGCATGTACGGCTCGATGGTGCATGAAGTCCCTTGCCGGAAAAGCACATATCCGGGCCGAATATTGATCAACCACCAGAAGACTCCCGCGGCAACCTCGTGAAGCCATCTGGGCCAGCGGAATCAGTAAATAGATCCCCGAAAGATGTACCAGAGATCTCGGGGAAGCAGCGATTGAGCTGGTAATTCGCAGGATCTGAAAGTCGCTTTCGGACGTAATATATATAAAGATCACGCCAGCTCAAATCCTCCAACCGCTGTACAAAAGGGACGGAACTCTCCCTCCAACGCACCGCCGTCATCAGAGAAGGGCAGTGCATCACGTACCAAGCCATGAGGTACGTATAAGGCAGCTCGATCCGAGGGTTGGGGCGCTTCACCGTCGGATTCCCCTCCGAGTCAACATACGGCTTATCGTAGGAGTTGACAGTTTTCGGCGCCTCGCAGAAACTCTTGGTTAGCGCCCGCAACCCGCTCTGAATGCCAGCCGCCACGGCCGGGAGAAGAGCTATAGGGTTGCCATGAGCCAGGAGCACCGCCGGGTACACCACGTCAGCAACAATAGCTTCATGTGGCAGCGTGGGCACCACACAACGCTTCAGCCACAGCATCAAGAAGCCTGCCAACAGTGCCCTATCGGAGATAGGAGTCCGGGCTTGATGGTGGAAGCTTTCAAAAACCAGGTCAGGATCGAAACCGTCCTCGTTCGAAACCGTGGTGTAGAAGCCTTCAGAAGCCTTGTCGATCCTGTCTTCAATCTCCCTGTCGGAACTGGGAGCCAGTCGGGTTATCGGATTGTCTTTATGATTGACATCGTTGAATAAGTAACTGGCCCAAGACAGTTGCTTGACTCCCTGCGCCCTCCAGGAGGTTAGCTGACCGCAAATGTGGAAGTGACACATCACTTCCCAGTAAGTCTCGTACACCCGAGGAAACTCTTTCTTCAGGAGGTGGAGCTCCTCAGTGGTCGGGACATATTCCTCATAGGGAATGTCCCCTGTTGCCAGCCCCGAGACCTCATGTAGCTCGTGCAGTGCAAGGCCCATCTCTCCGACCGGGGTAAAGAATGTCCCCGTCAGAGGATTGTAGCGCTCCAGGATCCCGAAAAAGTTATGAAAGCCTGGTGGGACACCCCACTGTACGGCCCTGACCGCCGGGTACAGTCCCACACGCTTTAGCAGATCCCCAAGATCGGTGAGGACGAAACCCACCATCCTGCCCCACCAGTAGTTCTCCGTGGAATGGACCCACCCGGGCGGACGGAAACCGACCGGATAATCACCCTCCGCTTCCATGAACGAGTTGAGGAAGGTAGTGCCAAGTTGTGGTATCTCTCCAACCGGAACCTCAGACTTGCGCGACCCAGGGAAAAGGCCGAGAACCGACCTGTCATGGCTATCATGACGGTGTACTTTATGGGAACCCAAATCACCGAGAGTAATCTCAGGGACATATCGAGAAATGTCCCATTCCATCTTCCGAGGGACGGACATGTGCTGGAAGTAGGACAGCGGGAACATCCTCTCCATGTCCGGAAGAAAGAACCTTCCACCCTTTATCTGACGGAGCCACTTATAAGTTCTGTCATACACACGATAGCCGCCATCGTTGATACGATCTCCGAAGAAGAAGGCAGGCTTCTCCAGCTTGACGTGATCATCCGTCGTGAATGCTGCATCGGTCATAAGTACCCGAAGAGTTCTCATGTCAACATTAGAGAGCCTCTCCCTGCGAACCTGCGACTGGTCAGCAGTCACAGGGACAGTCCTTCGTAGCACAAAGGTCAAGTCCCGGTCAGCACCACCTACATGTCCAAAGTGACGCGTCTTGGCGAGTGAGGCAGAAGGATGGGGCACTGCAAAAGAAAAGGACACTTAGTTAGATACTTAAATGCTAAGTGTTCATAACCCAGACGCAGAAAAGATACTGGACGCAGGAATTATCAAATCCGCGTCCAGACCTGCGAAACCGCGTCCAAACGCAGAAAAGATACTGGACGCGGGAATTATCAAATCCGCGTCCAGACCTGCGAAACCACGTCCAAACGCAGAAGAAATACTGGACGCAAGAATTATCAAACCCGCGTCCAGACCTGCAGGATCCGCGTATCCACCACCAGAAGGTCATGGAATGTCCTTGATGTCGCTTCTGGGGTGCGAAAAGAAGGGAGTTTTCCACCTTAACCCTTCCATCACCACAACCGCCAGAAGTTAAGGAGGGTAACTCCCTTCCTTTCACACCCCCAGATTTCTAATTGCTTGGACTCAGGTGCCAAATTCATTAAAATCGGCAGCTGATGGAACAGAACGCAAGGATCAAATCCGCGTTCTGCAAACCAAGTCCGCGTCTGAACCCTTCACAATTAGAAATATTCTAAGTGAAGAATCCGAAACGCAGGACCCAATGGCGCGAGGGTCCAAACCCGCGCCTCGGTTATCAACTCAAAGACTGCGTCTGAGACCGCGTCTGAGAATCAAACACGAGTTAAGGATTCTTAGGGTTCTATGAGCTTCCGTTAATGGCGAAATCCACGCCTAAAAGGCATTATACCTGGGAAAGCGACATCCTGCGCAGAGGAAGCGCCCCTCTGGACCTCGGCGGCAGTCGCCCGTGAAGAAGAGGCGGTTGGCTTGGTCTTGGGTGCCATTTTTAATTCCAGAAAAAGGAGATGAACAGTTCAAAAATCCAGTAATGGAGATGAACAGTTCAACAGAGGAAGAAGAGAACTCTCTTGAGCAAGTGCGTTCAGAGAAGAAAAGAGGTCTCTCTGACTGTTGCCTTTTATAGGCACAAGGATTCGCAAAGATACGCGGCGTGTGACCCGATAAAAGCTGCAGCGAATCATCGCATGACGCGTGGAACAAATCATCGCGAAGATCATGCGTCACGACTCCGCAGCGAGTCGTCATTTGACACGTGGCGCGGTTCAGTTAATAAACCGAGAAGTCCGCGCGCCAAAAGGTGAAATCCTGCTGGTTCCCCAGGCCAGCTGGCGGCGTAATCATCACATGGCACAGATTCGCACCCAAGGGACGCACCTCTTAGATGGACATGCCCCGTCAGCATCTCCATAAATGCATTCGGAAGGTCGCGTCTCTCTACAAAGTCCGCGTCCGACCCGGCGGGCCCAACATCGCGTCTGCCTCATGGAAGATCAGGCGCGTTTCCGTTGCCAAAGGACGCACCCTACAGAAATCGCGTCTTTAAAGCAGTACCATCTCGGCTTTTTGAAAAGAACCTGCGTTCGGCCTCCTGCTTCTGCAAAATCAGTTCAACAGTACACTGACGCAAGCAGACGACCAACCACTCCTGGCTTAAAGCACACCCGTGACAGACTAAAAGCAATCGGGGAGGTTTAGACTGTGCATCTAGACACTCGACATGATCAACTCTGGTGGCTTCAAAGAGTTCAAACAGTACACTCACGAAGACCAACTCCAGATAAAATCAAACCCGGAGCACTAACAGTCCAGTCATGAAAGCAAATATGGCTAAAATCCAAAGTATTTCGAAATCCGTCCCAGTTAACTGCGGAATATCGAAAACTTTGGAGGGGGTTCTGTAGGCTGTCCAAAAGTTACTGGAGGACAAGCCATTGAAAAGCAAAGTTTCAAGCTCTAGACGCGAGGGACTATCACCCGCGTCTCAGCATCAAGACGCGAGGGACTATCACCCGCGTCTCAGCATCAAGGCGCGTTGACTCGACACCCGCGTCTCAGCATCAAGGCGCGTTGGCTCGACACCCGCGTCTCAGCATCAAGGCGCGTCGGCCCGACACCCGCGTCTCAGCATCAAGGCGCGTCGGCCCGACACCCGCGTCTCAGCATCAAGGCGCGTCGGCCCGACACCCGCGTCTCAGCATCTGCGTCTCAGTTATAACCGCCTTGGTTAAGGGACCAATCACTGCCCACACGTAAGGGAAATCAGCCCCCATCGTGGCGTGTCTTTAGCAGGCACGTGGGTTAGTTACCGCCCATGTAGCGGGGAAGTTGGCCCTCATTGTGGAGCGTTTGTAGGGGGCACGTTCACCCCTAGGACCTCTATAAATAGCCTCGTTTACTATGAGGTCGGGGCAATCGGCAATCGGCGATCGGCGATCGGCAATCAGCAATCAGAAGGAGAGATCGAGAGAATCAATCGGACGAAGAGAGACAGAGGGCGACACAGATCAACTCTTCAGCAAGTTCGCTGCGTACGAGCTAGCTTTTGCTTACCTTCTCTTTTAGAGTTTTGGTAGACAGAGCTGTGTCACTCTTTCTACCGGCCGAAGAGGAGATCCCTGAAGGACGGTCATCTGGTCAACGGAGAACAAGATTCACTCTCCACCGCCACACGAAGAACCCAGCCTTAAACAAAGGGGGAATTCAAGATTCAATATTCTCCCTCCCTTGTAACCGGAAGGAACAGTTCTTGTTGTAATCCTTTTCATTTGATTCAAGGAAAACTTTTACAGCAATTCACTGTCTCCCTCTTTCCCGGGTCATACACTTATCAGGGCTGCTGAAGAGAGGACGACTAGGCTGGCGACTCTTGAAGGACGGATCAAGTCCTATGAAGCACCTTCATAGCTTGTAATATGTACCTTCATGTATCCCTCTTTTAGAATCAATAAAAAGTGATTTTATTTAACTCCCCTGTTGTATTTCCAACTTGTTTTATCTTCTGAATTCTCGCTTTCAAGTTGTATTGCAGCCATTTGAGAAAACAGTCCTTACTGGACTAAAAGATGAGATTTGGCTATCTGCCGGTTCAGAGGTCGAAATGACGTAACCGATTGAGAAGCCACCAAGCTCGAAATAGTCCTTGCGGACTGAAAGATGAGACTTGGCTATCTGCTGGTTCAGAGGTCGCAATGACATAACCGATTGAGAAGCCACCAAACTCGAAATAGTCCTTGCCGGACTAAAAGATGAGACTTGGCTATCTGCCGGTTCAGAGGTCGCAATGACATACCGGTTCAGAGGTCGCAATGACATAACCGATTGAGAAGTCACCAAGCTCGAAATTTGGATGGAATCTGGAAGAAATTGTCAGAGGTATATTGTTAACGTGACAAAAAGATTAGTCCAGCAAAGACTGAATGGGACTCAGGAACTTGCTGGAGAGCTAGGAAATGAATTCCATGGAAGATCATATGTCAGAGGTTTAATGTTAACATGACAAAAAGAACTTCGTAGAAATTCGGAAAGCAATTTGTCAAAGAAAAACAAGGAGATCACTGTCATAGGTTTAATGTTAACTTAACAGCGAAATGGATGCCAGAGGTGTAGTGTTAAACATAGCATAAAAAGGTCTCGTTTTCACTAGAAAAATCGAGGGGGATCACTGTCATAGGTTTAGTGTTAACTTAACAGCGAAATGGATGCCAGAGGTATACTGTTAAACATAGCAAGAAAGGGGTCTCGTTCTCGCAGAGAGAAACGAGGAAATCACTGTCATAAGTTTAATGTTAACGTAACAGTGAAATGGATGCCAGAGGTATACTGTTAAACATAGCATGGAAAGGTCTCGTTCTTACAGAGAGAAACGAGGAAATCACTGTCATAGGTTTAATGTTAACTTAACAGCGAAATGGATGCCAGAGGTATACTGTTAAACATAGCATGGAAGGGTCCCGTTCTCACAGGGAGAAACGAGAAAATCACTGTCATAGGTTTAATGTTAACTTAACAGCGAAATGGATGGAAAGATCTTTATATATGGTTTTACTATTCTATGGATGAGAATTGGTAAGTGATTTTGGAGAGGGAATCAAATGGGAACAGATCCCTTAGGATTTTTAGCAAATCCTCAACTGTCAACGGGTTTGATATGCCTTTATCAACTACCGTTTGAGTCGGGCTAGCCATGCTATTCCCCTCAGCATGATGAGTTGTCGAGGACTTATGTTGGGCTTAAATGCCAACATTTTACTCTATCTTTAACCGTTAAAGGTGTTGGATCATGTGGTTAGTGCATGTAACCTTGATTCTCCTTTGAGACAACCAGTGAATGACCAGGTTCCTACCGGTTTATGATTGTATGATCTTGTTTGGAGGAAGAGAGAGGGCTCTTTCTGCGTACCTTGGATTTGAAGGTCTTGATCAGAGCTGTAATGTTAACTTGATCATAAGAAGGATCCTTAATCAAGGATAATACTTCTTTAAGAACTTGTCATTGATCGGCATCATGAGTAAATCACCATCTGAAGTCATAAGGCGCTATGCTCCGTTTGAATAGACTGTTTCTATTATAAACGGTCCTCCCATTTGGGCTAAAATTTGCCTTTGATTTTGTGAGTCATAATCATTGGTCGTCTGACGGCTAAAACCAAATCTCCTTTCTGGAAGACTCTTTGTTTGACCTTCTTATTGAAGGCTTTTGATATTCGAGCTTGATACAACTCGATGTGTTGCTGAGCTTGTAGCCGCTTCTCATCTAGGGCTTCGAGCTCTTGAAGACGCAACCGATCATTGTCCTCTGATGTGATCTTAGTCATTAAAGCGACTCGTAGTGATGGTATCTGGATTTCCAACGATATGACTGCTTCACACCCGTACACCAGGAAAAAAAAGGCGTATTGCCTGTCGGGGTTCGGACCGTGGTTCAATAGGCCCAAAGACATTCACCAAGCTTTTCGTCCCAATCTCGCTTATTCGAGGAGACGAACTTTTTGAGTAACTTGATGATCGTCTTGTTGAATGCTTCCGCCAAGCCATTAGCGGTAGGATTATAGGCAGTTAAAGCGACATTCTGAATTCGGTATTTATCGCAGAATCGATAGAATACCTGGCTTATGAACTGGGGACCGTTATCATGGATGATGATCCGCCTAGGGACACCAAATCGATGGATGACATGGTGTTTGATGAAATTAACCACGTTAGAAGTTTTGACTTCAACCAGTGGTATGGCTTCTGCCCACTTTGAAAAGTAATCGGTTATTGCCAAGATAAACCGATGACCTTTTGTTGAAGAGGGGCTGATTGGCCCTACGACATCGATTCCCCATGCTTCAAATGGCCACGAAGCAATAGTTAGATGGAGCAACTCTGAGGGTTGATGTATGAAGTCTGCATGGATTTGGCATGCTTTACACCTTCGTGCATATTGGATGGCATCGGCTATCATGGTTGGCCAATAATATCCAAGCCTATGTAATCTGTCTTTAAGTTTTGGACCTGGTTGATGAGCTCCGCATATGCCGTCGTGTGCTTCTTTAAGCACTTCCTGTGTCTCTGAATTAGAAAGGCAACGGAGGACACCGTCATATGAACGACGGTAAAGTGTCTTCAGAGTTGGATCATAGTAAAAACGGAGAGATCTTCGTCTGATAGATGTCGCTTCTTTAGGATTGTCTGGCAGCAGACCATGTAGAACATAGTCGATGAAAGGAAATCGCCAATCTCTCGGCTCAAGATCCGTCGATATATTATAAACCTCTCTGGTTCTTAACATATGTTTAGAGCAGACAAGGTGTCGAGTCACCACTGTAAGGTGATACTCGGTGTCGACTGGCAAGGCTAGCGTTGTTGCTAATGCAGCAAGAGCATCTGCCTTAGTATTCTGAGATCGAGATACGTGCCCGATGTAAAAGCCATCAAACAGATTAGCCAATTCGATGACTGCGTGATAATAAGGCACCAAATCCTCGTGACAGACCTCATATTCGCCTTTAACCTGATTGATAATCAGTTTTGAGTCGCCGTAAGCTTCAAGGTAGCGTACCCCCATTCCGTGGGCGAGCTGAAGACCAATGAGTAGAGCATTATATTCCGCTACATTGTTGGAGTATGATTCCGTCAGAGAGAATGCTCTAGGAAGGACATGATTCTGTGGAGAGATAAACACAACCCCCACGCCAGCAATGATCTTGCCTTTAGGGCCTGTTCGTGATGCTCCATCGAAGAACATCTCTAAACTTCATCCTCTGAAGTTACATTGGACTCGAAAACTTCATCTGGAATATCTTCATGAAGTTTTGAGTGTTCCGGAACTGGATGAGCAGCCAGGAACTCTGCAAGGGCCTGACCTTTAACCGCCTTCTGAGCGATAAAGATCATGTCGTATTGAGACAAAAGAAGCGCCCATTTAGCTAATCTTGAATTCAATGATCCTGGCTTCGTCATGAGAAGACGCAAAGGATTCACTCTGGAGATGACATGTATGGTTTGGCCGACCAAATAATGTCGTGTCTTCTGAACGGCAAAGACAAGAGCTAAGCACTCCTTCTCATTAGGATTGTAGCGAGATTCCGCTCCTATCAGAATCCTGCTCAGATAATAAATGGCCTGTTCGTGACAATTGTCGTCTTTTTGAGCAAGCAGGGCACCAAGAGAATGGTCCATAGCTTTCACATAGAGCAAGAATGGTTTCCCTGATGTGGGAGCTACCAAGACTGGAGGTTTTGTGAGATATGTCTTGATATCCTCATAAGCTTCCTGACAAGCTTGATCCCATACAAAGGAAACACCCTTTTTCATGAGTTGGGTGAACGGTTGACAGCAGCCCGAGAGATTTGCGATGAATCTTCTCATATAAGCCAGTCTACCTTACAAACCTCTAAGCTCTTTGAGGTTCCTAGGTGGGTGCATGTTTTGAATGGCTTTGACTTTGTCTAGGTCAAGATGAATTCCTTTTGATGTAACAATAGGAACTTGCCACTCGAAACTCCCAAGAAGGATTTTGTCGGATTCATTTTCAGTTGATGAGCCCGCATTATGTCGAACATCGTTCTTAAGTCACGAAGATGGTCATTCTTATTGCGGTTTTTGACAGCAATGTCGTCGACATAGCATTCCACCGTTTTTCGGAGATGATCGCGGAAGATGTACTCATTGCCCGCTGATAAGTTGCTCCGGCGTTCTTCAGCCCGAGGGGCATCACAGTGTAGCAGTATACCCCCAATGGTGTTCGGAACGAAGTATGCTTCTCGTCGTCGGGATACATCCTAATCCGATTGTACCCTGAAAAGCCGTCCATAAAAGACATTCTTTCGAATCTACAGGTGTTGTCAATCATGACATCGGTGATGGGCAGTGGGAATTTGTCTTTAGGACAGGCTGTATTGAGATCACGGTAGTCGATGCAGATCCGTATTTTCCCATTCTCCTTGAGGACGAGAACGATATTAGCAACCCAATCTGGATGTTGTTCCTCCCGTATGAAGCCACATGCAATGAGCTTATGAACTTCGACTTCAATAGCCTCCATAATGTTCGGGCAAAACCGACGTTGTTTCTGCTTGACTGGCTTGACGTCAGGTTTGATATTTAGACGATGCATGGCTACTTGTAGATCAAGTCCGGGCATGTCTTCGTAGTTCCATGCAAAGACGTCTATATATTCCTTTACGAGTATTATTAATTCTTCCTTTTCCATAAGTGACAAGCTTTCACTTATAAAGATAGATTTAGGGTGATCTTGACTACCCAAGTTGACCTGCATCACCTTATCTTCAGTAGGTGCTTCGCGCAGTTCGAATCGCTTTTCCCATTGGAAGTCTAATTGCTGAGCCCATGGTTCCTCATCAGTAGCTTCCGCAGGCTCCAATTGACTGCTTGAAGTCATGTTAACGGTGAGATTCTCGAACATCATTACCATACTGACATCTGAGTCCCACTCGGAGGAAGAGGTAGAATGTGATGGAATCGGTTCGTCATCATTGAATTGAACCATTGCTGGTGGTGTGGGTGTAACGTATCCCAACCCCTGTGTGTGTTATCATAGTAATTTACAGGTTTCCCTTTTGGCACAAAGTTACGCAGCAAACTACGCCTTCCTTTTCCGAAATTCAGGCCCTCTCCATGCTTTAGGTTGTACCCCATTTTCTTCATCATATGGCGCGCTGGTCGCGCGTAATGGAAAAAATGTAGGGTGTCTGAACTTGAATCTGTGGCTATGGACCCTCGAGGTTGGGCTCTACCGAACATTATTGGTAACTGACCTTCTTTGGATGGAGGGATCCCTAAAACGGCCCCTTCTACAGATTCCATGGGTGTGCCGGATGCACTTGGTCTATGTAAAGGTATGTGCAGAAAGCTATCCGTAATGGATTCAAACAACCCAACACTCACAGGATAATCAAAGGAAACATTATCATTAATTACCCATTCGCCCTCATCTTCAGAAGGAGCGTTACATTGGGGATTATTAAGACATGCTATAATTGGTTCACCACTCAAAATGGCTGGCATGTCCGCTTCAGATTATGAATCCGCCTCATTGCCACTATCATCATCCGGCAATTGTTGTTTCAATGTTTCACCGGTCTCTTGATACAGGAGAGCGTCAGTGAAGTAATTTTTCACCCCTTTGAATGGTTGCTTCTCAGCGAAGACAGTTCGTACTGTCGTGTCATCTTCAACATATTTGAAGCACTGGTGCAGAGTGGAGGGAACGATCCAGTTGGCGTGGATCCACGGTCGTCCAAGCAACAAGTTGTATGAAGTGTCAGCGTCAATGACATAACATGTTACTTCCGACTTCAGGCTCCCGATTCGGCAACGGAGTCGAATTTTACCAAGTGGATGACTACTCCCGGCATTGAAACCGTATATTGTAGTAGTGGTTGCAGACAACCTATATAGTGGTATACCGATGAAGTAGAGGAGCCTTTTGGGGATGATGCTGAGTGCAGATCCCGGATCAACCTGTACCCTTTCAATGCATGTTGAACCGATGTATCCGGTGTAGTACAGAGGTCGATCGTGCTTGTTATCCTTGAGAAGCATATCTTCCGCTGTGAAGGTAATAGTCGGTACCTTTGATTGTATATGATGGCATTCAGGGCAAGAAGACTGAGCGACATCGTTAGAGATTTCTGGCATATATGTCAGGAATGATTCTGAATTAGCCAGTGCATCTTTGAGTGCTTCTCTTGTCTCTTTTGAGAGACGAAGGAGCTCGTGTATGGTAATACGAGCCGGGATATTAGCCAACTGGGCCAATATGTCAAAACGAAAAGGCGTATCAAGCGCTGGGCCTGAAGGCTTCTTCAGGACATGGTGAAACAGACTTCCTTTGGCTTCTCCTTTCCCTTGGTTGGAACCGAAGCGGATGCCGGTACTTGTACTGACGTCGTTTGCTGTTGTGTCTCGTCAGTAGCTTTCTCATACTGTTTTAAGTATGATTTTTCGGACCGAGTACCCGTCGGCTGGGGTACATCAGCCTGCGTTGTGCAAGCGTGCTTTTCTCCTTCAGAATCGCTGAGAGAAGCTGATGTGAAATTGTCATCGTCTGGCAAAATGGAGATGACATTGCAAGATTTGCCCTTCGACTTGGACTTCTTCGAATCCCATTGTTCGTCTTGGACAAGGTCTGGGTGTATCCACATAATTTTCCCTCTTCAATGTCAAGGGAACAAGACCACTATGATCTTGAGTTTTAGCTGAAGGATGCTTGACTTCCAGCCGTGGCGCAGGGACTGGATAAGTCCCGTCAGGAACTGTGACCTTCGGGTTTTGCCGAACTCGATGGTCACCATATTTGCAGTGACTTTCTTCTGCTCTGACTTCAGTGTCAGGACTCCGACGTCGATCAAGGCTTGAATTCTGTCCTTGAGGACAAAGCACTTGTCGGTAGGATGGTGAATCATCCTATGAAAGAGACAGTATTTGGGATCGTTCGTGCGTCCTATTTCATTAGGACGTCGAGCGTCAGGCAACTTCAATTTATTCCCTTTGTGGAGTAAATGGAATATTGTGGCCACCTGATCGTCTTTGAAGGAGTATTATTTCGGAGGAAACTTAGACTCTTGATTATTGAAGCCGCCCTTCTTGGCCTTTGACTGAACATCCTCTGATAATTCAACGGACAAAGTCTCTTTCCCTTTGGCTTGAGCAGACTGCGGCATGTCGCCACGTCCTTTATTATTCATACCCCATTTGCTTTTAGGGGTGGATGGTTCGAATTTTTTAACCAACTTTTCAGCTATCTCAGCTTGTTCGACCAGTTCTTTCCAGGTATGGGCTTTGACAGCCCCCATGCGAACCTCTACTTGGTCTAAGAAGTTGTTCCTGCATGTTTGTAAGAGCATGGGTAATGGCATCCCTGCTGGGCACATCAAAGACAAGTTTCTGAACCGCTCAATGTAGTCACGGACAGATTCGCCCTTCTTCTGCACGGTGGAGAGGAGCTTGTCCATGGTTACCTCGGTATCGTCCTCATAAAACGAGAAAGGAATCGGGTTTCCAGGTCGATCCAGGAATTGACGGAGCCCGGAGGGAGACTTCGAAACCAATCAAATGCTACCCCCTTTAAGGTGCCAATGAACAGCCTAGCCATGATAGCATCATTGTCTATAACATTACCGGTCTGAGACCGAAAATAGTAGATGTGCTGGTTTGGCAAGCTTTTACCATCGTACGTATGTAACATTGGTGGTTTGAACTTTGGTGGGTATGGTACTGAATCCCACTCCAGCGGGTAAGGACGGACTGCCCCTACTTTCTTTAATTCATCCCTCTGAGCTAGGGATGCGATTTGAGCTTGGATGCCTTTAAGGACTTCAGCGTCCAAAGAACCTTCCTTCGACTTCTCCGTCCTTGGCTGTTCATTGCTAAGATGTTCTTCCTCATCATGATTACTCCCGGTATCATTATTATTCCGGTTATTGAGGAGTTGAGCGAGCATCTGTTGAATGTTGTCCAAAGCTTCTTGCTGGGTCTTGGAAGTTTGCTCCTGAGCTTCCAAACGCCGATGAAGGTCATCATTACCATTATCAGTCATGTTCACTGATACTCTGTCTGTTCGCACTGAGCTGACTGTCGCCCAAGAGGCATACCCACTATCTTCATCTTCTTCATCAGACCACTGGACCGATCCTCTCTTTGGTTTCGGTGAGGCTACTGCCGTTGAAGAAGATGGATGTTCATAACTGTAGGGTATTGCAACCCTAGATCTGGTATTTCGAAAGACACCCTCTTCATGTACCAAGACTTCGCCTAAGCCGGGGCTATAATCCGAATCTGGGGAACTGTAGGGAGTGTCGTGAGACGCTCGTCTGCCCCTGTGTAGCTCTCGTCCTCTTCCGGTCATGTTAACGGACACAGAGGGCAGATCTCGTGGTATGCTCCTTTTGCGATGTTCTACCGGAGCTTGCACCGTCAGTCGATCAAAAACTGACCGTCGACCTGGAGGAACGGCGGGGATTGGCCCTAGCCGGCAATGGACTGAGTGGACTGTCACCAACTGACATCCCACTTGTCGACAACAGGGGGGAGTAGTTCGGAAAGATTCCGACTTCCGTTTGTTTGTCAAGAATTCCCGCAAGTCAGACCCAGTCGGGCCTAAACGATCCAGCGCAGAGGCTCTGTTGGGTTGCACATAGGATGATGTCCTGTTCTTCTTATCAACACAGAGGGGATTAGCACTAAATAGTGCTTCAGCTCTAGCTTCGCGGCTAAGAACCTTGGGAATGCCCTTGGATGTTGAAGCTGCATAAGCACCGCTGTCAACACTTAGGGACGATCCCTTAGCTCCGCTACAAAGCGCAAGCTTAGCGTTTGATGGACTGGGGAGCGGAGCACGCTGTGGTGTTTTATCCGCTATGCTGCTGCGAAGGCGATTAGCCTTAGATAGTGATGTGGCTCTAAATTTGCGGCTAAAAGCTTTGGAAACGCCCTTGGGCGCTGAAGCTGCATAAGCAACGCTATCAGCACTTAGGGACAATCCCTTAGCTTCGCTGCGAAGAGCGAGCTTAGTACTTGAATAACTGGGGAATGAAGCACGCTGTGGTGCTTTGGTTCCAGCTTCGCGGTTATGAATATCATGCGTACCCTGAGGTACTGTAGCTTCGCTCATGAGAACGAGGCTGGCGCGAGGCGTTACCGCTCTTGAATTGGGCGAAGGTATGGTCGCCGCTGTGACTTCGCGGCTAGCAGCCTTGTTGGAGCAGGCAGACATCTTGCCTTCGCAAGAGAGACACACTTGTGGCGTAGCTACGCCTGAGGCTTTATACAGAGCCTTCTGCTTTGGCCTCCACATCTGCTTTGACAAGGGAGACATAGGTTCGCAGGGAACCTGACTAGCCACACGCGAGGCTGAGGGGTGTTGGCAGAATTCTGGTTCTGATTTTTGCTCTGAAACCTTGGTCATGGAGACCTTTCTATGCTTCCGTGCATGAAGCATTAGGCCACCCCCAGAGAGGACTTCTTCAAATTTTTCTTGGTCGAAGTGAACGACCAGGTTCTCGAAAATGATAGGCTTGCACTGCGGGCCTACTTCCTTGTTGCGCCAGAGGATCGCGGTAGGCTCGCAGAGAGCCTTATCTGTCTCCTCTGAGGCTTGCTTTGAAGATTTAGCCAGAGGGGCTCTGGCCACACCGGCTTTCTCGAATTCAGAGATAGACCCGAAGGTCTGTTCGTCGCATTGCGACACTTGATTCTCAGCAGTGGAGAAATCATTCCCCAGCGGAGTCGCCATCTTATTTTCCATTGATTTTGCAAAGGGGAAAACTTACAAAAAAGGGTCGAGGAGCTAAATTACAAGTAACACAAAAGATTACAAGTAGATCTCCACGGAGATCTGGAGAAGTGTGTCGATAGGAGTCTGGTCAGCGCGCGACCACTTTGTCCCTTTGACGATGCGATCGATAGGATTCCCTTCTCGCCTGTTTCGGGGAATCGGAGAACGGAAGGTTGGTAGAACCCTCTTGTTACTTCTCAAACTTCCTCCACTTGGGAATTCCTTCTCGCCTGGTTCCGGAGATTCCTTGAGAGGAAGGTATTAGGGTATCAGCACCCTGATTAGAGAAGAGTTGTCTGAATTCTCTGAATTATTGGAAGCAAGAGAATAGATCTCTGTTTAGCCTCTCTGTTTTTCAGCCTCTCGCCTCTCTTTTTTCGCGCCCCGCTCCCTTTTCCTGTGTATCCCTGGTGGGCTATTTATAGAGAGAGCAAGGGTATAATTGTCCCTTGAAAATATGGAAACAGATTGAGTCAATCTGTTTAAATCTGGAAAGTAGCCTTGCTGCGAGGCTAGAATCAGCTTCTGCTAAGCTAGAAGGTCGGTCTCCTGATCTGTTTTGATCCTTTCTATATAATTGGAAGATCTCCCTTGATTCTCTTACTCGTTTTAGGAGAGTCGAGATTATGGCAAGCAACTGCCAAATTTGATCTCAGATTTGATCTTGATTAGATTTGATCTTGATCTTGAATTGATTTGATCTTATCTAGAGATTTAATTGGTCAAAGGTTGACCATAATAGACCCGCAGCGAAGCTGCTGCGTCGAGCTCGCAGCGGAGCTGGAAGGAGCATCTGGCGAAGTTAGAAGAAAGCTCTTCAGCGGAGCTGGATAATCATCTGTGGCGAAGCTACCGACTATCTGCGCGGTTGCGTGTGGCTTCGAGCGAAGCTAACTCTCTGCGGAGTTAACTGAGCACTTCAGGCGAAGCTGTAAGTTAGCTCACTGATGGAGCTTTAAACTGCTTCAATGTGAAGTTGGACAATCTTAGCCTCTCAGGCGAGGCTATCCCCTTGGGCTCATGTGATGCTAAGTGTTGAGCTAACCTAGCATCTTAGACCTGCTGAGGTCTGTTCAAAGACAATCCGGGCTCACTGTCTGCTTCACTGGATCAGTAGAGTCCAAGTCGCTGTTTTGTCCCTCGGAGATGGGTGAAAACTGGTCGTCAGCTTGTCTCTCACTAGTCTTTTATAAATGTCAACAAGTTTAGACATCGTTCAGGCCAGTAAGAATCTTGTCTTTTTAAAGTGTCAACACTTGCCCCTTGATTTTCAAGTTGAAGCTTTGATCATAAGCAGGAGGAACACATTGGAGCAGCTAATGTGCGTTCCAAGAAGAGGCTGGCAGTCGCTTATCCGAAATGATCCACTTCGGGAAAGCGAACATCACCAGTAAGGTCTCGGATCCTTTCTTTGCCAATTTTGATTACGGAAGATCCAATTTTCTTGATGGCAAAATCTGTCATTAAATGAAGGATTACGGCCTTGTGCAGGAGGAAGACCTTTCTTGTCCAGTTGGAATGGTTCATCACCTTGGAAGTAGATAGGAGAGCAATGATTCTGTTGTATGAAAGACAATCTTGATGTAGTATCAATGTATCTTCCCTTTTGAATCAATGAAAATGTTTATTTTCTACTTATTTACTTTTGTTTCCCTCCTCTTTCTTTGGAATGGATCGGCGGAGGAGCTAAAACTTCCTGCGAAGTTAAAGAGAGATTTTCAGCCAAGTCAGGAACGAGCTTCCAGCGAAGCTAGCATGAATTTTCTACGAAGTTAGAACCGAGCATTTAGCGGAGTTAAGGTTCATCTTTCAGCGAAGTTATTCGAACGTCGTATAAGGTCGACGCTGAACTCCAGCGAAGTTGGCCCTTAGCGGAGCTGACAATCCAGCTTATCGGGAAAGCGCTTAGGCGTCGTTTCAAATTAATTTGAAACGACCGCCTGCGCTCCTCTCGAGGAGGCGTAATTTAGGTAATCATCAACCTATAAAAGCCCGATTGGGCTGAAAGAGAAAGAACTACTTCTCTTTGAACTTTCAGAGAACACAAATCTCTTCTTCTTGCTTTCTTCTTCGTTTGATATTTTAAGAACTTCTTCAGTTCTCCGATGGCTCCCAAAAGACGAGCAGGCAAAGAGGGAGCTACCTCTGCGACGGAGGGACCTTCTCCTCCAGTCATCGAACGACCTATCGCAGGTAAGGATTTTTCCCTTTTACTCAGAAATTTTCATCTCTTTTCGAAGCCAATTCCTGGCTATTTCATGATGAATCTAGAACGATTCATTGTGATCCAGTGATCCCAGGGAGTTCAAGTCCCTTAATTCCCCTTAATTTCTCAATTGGAAATTTAAGAACCAAAAGGTTTCTTCTCCAAGCTTCCATGCGAAGCTAACCCTTAAGCGGTTTACATCCTGTCGAATAATAGGATGCGAAGCTAGCCCTCAGAGCGCAGCTGGAAAAGGGCTTTAAAGCCCGTAAAATAATTTTAGGCAACAGTGCCCTTCTGGCGAAGTTAGCCCTTGGGGCTTTGTCGCGTTTTGTTGTCCGAGGTCAAGCTTCCAGAGCGAAACTAATACTTAGATGTTTTCTGCATTCTGCCTTCATGCGGAGTGCGGAGCTAAGCTGCAGTTGCGAAGCTGAGCTTCGGGGCGAGCTAATGCTAGGCTTGTTTCGCTCGGGGAGCGAAGCTATGCCTTAACAAAATTATTTTTCTTGCCTTGGCTTTCTCTCAACAACTGAACTAATCTAGTTTCGTCTTGTCTCTGCAGTGCACTATACTCCCGGTCTTCTGAACAGTCTCTTTGGAACGGCCAGAGGGCTGGACGGCAATGTTAGCCTGCAGCTCCAAGGGTAGGCTTCACTATTCAGTGAGCGGAGCGTTCCCGGTCGAGATGCACTTATCCATGCCGGAGATCAGCGTACCATGAGGAGCATCTTAACTACTACTCCCCTTGAAGATTCTGACCGAAAAATCTATCGGAAGCCTGACTTCATGTTTGGGGATGCAGCGCCAGATACCGATCATCAACTGCTAGCCAGAGAGGGGCAGTAGATTTTCAAACTGGATGGCGAGAAGTATTATCTCCCATCTAGCAAGCGTCACTTTCCCTTTTCCTTCTTTCAATGCGTGACGAGCGCTCGAAAGATGCAGTGGCAAGTGACGCGGACTACCGACTCCGTTCACGTGGGGAAATTGATAGCTTCATCCCCCGGTTATACAAGAACGGGTCCTCCTCGCTGCATATTGGGTTCCACCCTGGAAACGTACTTTCGGACATCCCAGTGGGAGAAAATCGCGCGGTGGCTCAGACTTTTGGAAATCAATTTTTTAAGGCTCCTGGTAATTATCCAGCCACTGATTTCAGGACCCATGGGTGGATTCATCCCCCCCCAAAGCATGGTGGAGGGACTTGACCTTATATGTCTTGGCCCATTTTGAAGAGGATCTGGAGAGGCTGGAACTCTACGAGGCATCAGGGCGACCTGTTACGGCATCCAGATGAGCGTAGCGAACTTCTACGCCATCTTCGAATTGTACTGCCCAGCTACAATGACTTTCTTCACCCCAGTTGGCGAATTGGGCATGGCTTTGCACGAGATGTGGGATGTCTCTGCTCTGCCTTTGGGATCTCTCCTATATAAAGAATATTTTCCGTGCGAGGTGAAATTGGCACTTCTGGAAAAGCAGGAGCCCACCTTCTTTGAGACTTACCGGGAATTGATGTGCCACCTTTACATTTGCTCGAGTATGCATAGGAGCCATAAGGGAGCTTCATGCAGCTTGAAGAGCTGGGGGAATTATTTGTTCCCCAACCTAGAAGGTGCTCCCGAAGCGGCTCACTGCGGAATTACAGACGAGGACATCTTCCGAAGGATGCAAGAACACTCTAAAGGGGATTTCATTTTGAAAGAATATGATGGACCCTATAAGAAAGATAATATTCTTCGGAGTTTCCATTACCAGGCTCGTCGACCGACATCCCGGAAGGCACTTTTGGCCGGCTTTTTATCGGTTTGGCTGAAGAGATGTGTGGTGCCATCTCCCTCTAACGACGTCATCCTTCCGACTGCCTTATTACCGGCTGTTCGTCTAAACCATGGTCGTTCCCTTAGACTTCCTCCAGCAATGGTGTGTTGTATTCAACGAGGCCTTCGTGCATTGACGGAGGCTTTCTGTAGGCCACCAACGACGAAGCGGGGAAAGGCACTATCTTGCCTCGCGACGGACCAAACCCCAGAATCGGTTTGTCATACACCTATTTGATGGCATGGTTCGCCCTTCACTGCCCCTCCATTATCCAAACCGGTGAGGAGCTGCCAGAAGGTGTTCGAATGGCGCTTCTCCATCGATTCGAGGGATGTTCGTGGTCACGAACTTATGTGGCTGCAGTCCGTAAACTGTTGTGCCGACATGACGTCTACTGTCTTTTTCGGTGCTTTCCCTACATTCGTGATGCAGGCTATGGTGAAGAATTCAAGGATGTAAGGGATGGGCAGACGTCGTTGAGCCGGGGAGTCTTCGAATGGCTGGTTAGCATCCGGCCATCCCATTTGGTGAAGCGGGGACACCTGCTACTTGGGGAGCCCTATGTTCCGAGTCGGTTTGCTCGTCAGTTTGGGTATGACCAACTGTACGTAGGTAACCCGAACACCAGCCTGGCCTTTATGGGGAGCCTCATTGATGGAGCTCGTGCCTGGCGGTTTTACATTGCTGGCTGTACTGAGACGCGGCTTTGCATGCCGCTAAGGACCCCGAACCTTCTGACGACCCTGGGGTTCTGCCAGTGGTATAGAACTTCGAACTCCACACCAACTGGGTTTTCTATTAATTCCTTTGGTGTGAAGTTGATCTCTCAGCGGCTGAAGCGGAAAGTTACTGAGAGAAGCGAAGGTAAGAGGGTCCGTGTACCAGGCTTCGGGGAGTTCATCGCTGTTGATGATAGTGAGGCTTCGGACGCAAAAAGTCCCCGTTTTGAAGGGGATACAGGTGCTGAGGCTCCAGCAGATGCTCCTGGTGGGATAGGCACAACCCCCATGGAAGATGTAGAGGTGGAGGAGGTGGAGGAAGATCCCGACGTCCACTTCAAACGAAAGCGGTAAGGCGGATCTCGCAGAAAGAGGGTAGTGAAGAAGCCTCGTCGCTACGCTCCTACTGTTATTACAGAGGGCGAATCATCTACAATGCCTCATCTTGCTCCATTAGTCATTAAGTTGTCGACTCCTAGGCAGACCGTTGGTAAAGTTGTTCCTGCCCCGAGTAAGATCAGCTATATTCTTACAACATATTCTTATATATTCCATACATCTCATTGTTTATTCCATGACTCAGGAACTGAGACGGTAAGAGACCCGAGAGCCGAGGCTGTAGAAGAACAGGGGGAGTATTATGATCCCCTGTTCGCTTATAGAGAAGGCGATGTTCACTTATAGAGAAGGCGATGAGGCTAGCTACTTCGCCGTCTCAGAAGAATCTGGAAGTGATGCGGCCGACGTAGGTCCTTCGGGTGCTGGGACCTCAAAAGGAAGCCCCATGGCCTCCAGCTCTTTAGGGTGGACCACAGAGGGTTCAGCGAGTGAAGGTGAGCCGGCCGTCCATGTTGATTCTGCCAAAGATTTTTCTATAGAGCCTGAGGGGACTGAAGCCGTCGTCGAGAGATTTCAGAGAGAGATTGCGGCCAAGGCAGTTGAGGCGATACCATCTCTTGGTAACATTTTGATCTTTCGTGAGTAATTTTCTCTTGATATTCATTACGCCTTGCTCAATCGAAGTTTTCCCACAGGGGCTCCGCCCTTGGGCGCATCGACTTCAAGGGAACCAACCAATCTTCCTGAGGGACTCAGGGGTGAAGCAAGTACTTCGATCGCAGCGGATGCTGCTGAGTTGGATGTTTTGTATCACGACCTGCCCTCTTATCAGCCCGAACCGATCAGAGGAAAAGAGGTTGAGGGGACAGTAATCACGGAACCAATCTCACTTCCAACTTATATCGATAAGTGAGATGCCATTGGTTCTACCTGTGCCGCTTATCTTGCCAAACGCGGAGCTGAAGGTGATTACCAGTCTTACTTCTCCAATACTGGTGGTTGAGCCAGCTCTCCCAGAAATAGTCACTAGTCATTCTTCGGTTGTAGCTAGTGTACTGGTTTCAATGAGGACTCCTCCGAGATCACCGACGGTCCCTCATATTGCTCCAGCCAGTGCTTCTGCCATCCCTTCCACAGTTATGTCAGTGAAACCGGTGAAAGATTTGCCTTCAGGGGCCGCTCGTTCACCGGGAGTAGTTGAGGCCGAGAATGAATTTGTGACTGAGCTAGTCGACAGCTTTTATAAGAGCTTGAAGCGATCCGTTGCTTTGGTCTTGAAGGGCTCGACTACCTCGTTCTCTGCTTTAAAGGTGGTCCTCTCCTGAAGCATTGACAGCATCTGAGACTTTGGAGGGGACGACCAGGCCGCCACATTCGAGCTTCTGGTGGACAGGCTTGAGAGGGATGTGGACGAATGGCGCAGTCTTAGCCATTCAGATCTGGAGTCTTCAGTTAATGAACAGCTCGCACACCTCGCTGCTCAAATGCATGAAGCTCATCTTGCCGCTCAAGAAGCAGCTAAGGCAATTTCCTCCGACTTGAAATCCTTGGAGATGAGGAGAGTAGAACTTGGGGACGCCATAGATGCTTCTAACAGCGCTCTTCTCGACGCTGAGTATAAGATTGAAAGGGCCAAGGAAATGATTAAGAAGGCTAATCTTCTTTTGTCCAAGGCTGAACCGGTGCGTCTTGAGGATTGCTTGACTAGAGCAGCTTAAGGCTCAGAATGACAAAGTCTTGCAGCAGGAACTAGCACAGAGGGCAACTTTGGTTGAAATTGAGGCTCGCCTGTCCCAAACGGCGAGCTTTAATGAGGCCAAGTTGAGGTCGCAGGCACTTATCAGAGCTGTTGAGGAGAGGAAGAATAGGTCGGCCACTCTTGAAGAACGAATCAAGTCCTACGAAGCACCCTCGTAGCTTGTAATCCGAGCACCCATGTATCCCTCTTTTGGAATAAAAAAAATTTATTTGACTCCTCTGTTGCATTTCCAACTTGTTTTATTTTCTAAATTTTCAATTCTTACTTTCAAGTTGTATTACAATCCTCGAACGGAAACGGAATAACGGTATAACTAATCTAATCAGCCATAATAAACTGATAGGGTTAGTTACACATTCGAGAAATGGCAAATTCTATCGGGGGAAATAGGATTTAATTATGAACCCCATGGGGATTCTGATATCTCCTTCGGATGTTATTTAGAAGAAATTGTCAGAGGTATATTGTTAACGTGACAACCAGAAAAGTCCACTGAGGACTGAGTGAAAAATAATAGACTTTGAAGGGAGTCTACCAGAAACTCGTTGGGGAGTTAGAAAATGACTCCCATAAGAGATTATATGTCAGAGGTAATCATTAACGTGACAAAAAGAACTCCGTGGGGATTTGATAAGGAAGGGGTTATTCCCTAAAAAGTTGTCAGAGGTAATCATTAACATGACAATCAAATCCCTTGCTCGAAAATTTGAAAGGAGATTTTGTCAGAAGTGATCGTGACAGCCTCTCCACTAGGGGATTTGTAAAGCAATTTGTCAGAGATGTGATGTTAACTTGACAAGGATTCATTTACTGTTAGAGGTGCTTGAACATAACAATAATTCGAGTGGACCTGTCGTTCTGTTAAAGAGAATGACAAGCAGGGTTTATTCACTGAGGACGTTGGTTTTATCCGTTGGGGAGTAGATTATAGTCTTGCTATCAGAGGTTTAATGTTAACATGATAGGTTAGACTTGTCACTTCGCAAGGGATATGAATACCTTTATATGTGGTATTACCATTCCATGGATGGGAATTGGTAAGTAATTTTGGAGAGGGAATCAAATGGGAACATGTCCTTTAGGATTTTTAGCAAATCCTCAGCTGTCAACGGACTACCGTTTGAGTTGGGCTAGCCATGCTATTCCCCTCAGCATGATGAGTCATCGAGGACTTGTGTTGGGCTTAAAGGCCAACATTTCCCTCTATCGATAAGTGGGAACAGGTCCCTTAGGATTTTTAGCAAATTCTCAGCTGTCAACGGGTTTGACATGCCTTTACCAACTACCGTTTGAGTTAGGCTAGCCATGCTATTCCCCTCAGCATGATGAGTTGTCGAGGACTTGCGTTGGGCTTAAAGGCCAACATTTCCCTCTATCGATAAGTGGGAACAGGTCCCTTAGGATTTTTAGCAAATCCTCAGCTGTCAACGGGTTTGACATGCCTTTACCAACTATCGTTTGAGTTGGGCTAGCCATGTTATTCTCCTCAGCATGATGAGTTGTCGAGAACTTGTGTTGGGCTTAAAGGCCAACATTTCCCTCTATCCTTAGCCGTTAGAGACGTTGGATTATTTTGTTACTTTAAGTAACGTGATTCTTCCCCTGGATGTTCACTCTGTAGGTGGGTTGGGGTGAATTCCGCGAGACCTTGATCTGAAGGTCTTGATGAGAAGGATCCTATCAAGGATAATACTTCTTTAAGAACTTGTCGTTGATTGGCATCATGAGTAAGTCCCCATCTGAAGTCATAAGGCGATATGCTCCGTTTGAATAGACTGTCTCTATCACAAACGGTCCTTCCCATTTGGGCTGAAATTTGCCTTTGGTTTTGTGCGTCATGATCATCGGTCATCTAACGGCTAAAACCAAATCTCCTTTCTAGAAAACCCTCTGCTTAACCTTCTTATTGAAGGCTTTAGAGATCCGGGCTTGATATAACTCAATGTGTTGCTGAGCTTGTAACCGCTTCTCATCTAGGGCTTCGAGCTCTTGGAGACGCAACCGATCATTGTCCTCCGTTGTCATCTTAGTCATTAAAGCGACTCATAATGACGGCATTTGAATTTTTAACGGTATGACTGCTTCGCATCCGTACACCAAGGAAAAAGGCGTATTGCCTGTGGGGGTCCGAACCGTGGTTCGGTAGGCCCAAAGACATTCACTAAGCTTCTCATTCCAGTCTCGCTTATTTGATGAAACGAATTTTTTAAGTAGTTTAATGATTATCTTATTGAATGCCTCCGCCAAGCCATTAGTGGCAGGATTATAAGCAGTTGATGCCACGTTCTGAATCCGATACTTATCGCAAAACCGGTGGAACACCTGGCTCACGAATTGGAGACCGTTATCATGGATAATCCGCCTAGGGACACCAAATCGATGAATGACATGGTGTTTGATGAAATTAACTACGCTAGAAGTTTTAACTTCAACCAGTGGTATAGCTTCTACCCACTTTGAAAAGTAATCGGTTATTGCTAGGATAAACCGGTGATCTTTTGTCAAAGAGGGGCTGATTGGCCCTACGACATCGATTCCCCATGCTTCAAATGGCCACGAAGCAACGGTTGAATGGAGCAACTCTGAGGGCTGATGTATGAAATCTACATGGATTTGGCAGGCTTTACACCTTCGTGCATATTAGATGGCATCAGCTATCATGGTTGACCAATAATACCCAAGACTGTGCAATCGGTCCTTGAGGTTTGGACCTGGCTGATGAGCTCCGCATATGCCGTCATATGCTTCTTTAAGCACTTCCTGTGTCTCTAAATTAGAAAGGCAACGGAAGAGGATACCGTCATATGAGCAACGGTAAAGTGTCTTTACTATTGGATCATAATAAAAACGAGGAGACCTTCGTCTGATGGATGCCGCTTCTTTAGGGTCGTCCGGCAGCAAACCATGCAAAGCATAGTCGATGAGGGGAAATCGTCAATATCTCGGTTCAAGATCCATCGAGATGTTATAGGCCTCTTTGGTTCTCAGCATATGTTTAGAGCAAACAAGGTGTCGAGTCGCCACTGTAAGGTGATACTTAGTGTCGTCTGGTAAGGCTAGGGTTGTTGCTAATGCAGCCAGAGCATCGACCCTAGTGTTCTGGGATCGAGACACATGACCGATGTAAAAGCCATCAAATAAATTAGCCATTTCGATGACTGCGTGATAATAAGATACCAAATCTTCGTGACGGACCTCATATTCGCCTTTAACCTGATTGATAATCAGTTTTGAATCGCCATAAGCTTCAAGGTAGCATACCCCCATTTCGTGAACGAGCTGAAGACCAATGAGTAGAGCATTGTACTCTGCCACATTGTTGGAGCATGATTCCGTCAGAGAAAATGCCCTAGGAAGGACATGGTTTTGTGGAGAAATAACACAACTCCCACACCGACAATGATCTTGCCTTTAGGGCCTATTCGTGATGCTCCATCGAAGAACATCTGTCAAACTTCATCCTCTGAAGTTATATAAGATTCGAAGACTTCATCTGGAATGTCTTCATGAAGTTTTAAGCTTTCCGGAACCGGATGAGCAGCCAAAAATCTGCAAGTGCCTGGCCTTTAACCGCCTTCTGAGGGACAAAGAGCATGTCATACTGAGATAAAAGGAGTGTCTATTTAGCTAATCTTGAATTTAATGACCCTGATTTCGTCATGAGAAGACGCAAAGGATTCACTCTGAAAATGATATGTATGGTTTGGCCGACCAAATAATGTCGTGTCTTCTGAATTGCAAAGACAAGAGCTAAGCATTCCTTCTCAATAGGATTATAGCGAGATTCTGCCCCTATCAGAGTCCTGCTTAGATAGTAAATAGCTTGTTCGCGACATTATCGTCTTTTTGAGCAAGCAAAGCACCAAGAGAATGGTTCATAGCTTTTACATAGAGCAGGAATGATTTTCCTGATGTGGGAGCTACTAAGACTGGAGGTTTTGTGAGATACCTTTTGATATCTTCGTAAGCTTCTTGACATGCTTGATCCCATACAAAAGAAACACCCTTTTTCATGAGTCGGGTGAACAGTTGACAGCGGCCAGAGAGATTTACGATGAATCTTCTGATATAAGCCAATCTCCCTTGTAGGCCTCTAAGTTCTTTGAGATTCTTAGGTGGATGCATGCTCTGAATGGCTTTGACTTTGTCCGGGTCAAGAAGAATTCCTTTTGATGTAACAATAAATCCAAGGAACTTGCCACTCGAAACCGCCAAGAAGGATTTTGTCGGGTTCATTTTCAGTTGATGAGCCCACATTATGTCAAACACTGTCCTCAAGTCGTAAAGGTGGTCATTCTTATCACGACTTTTGACAGCAATGTCGTCGACATAACATTCTACCGTCTTTCGGAGATGGTCGCGAAAGATTGTACTCATCGCCCGCAAATAAGTTGCTCCCGCGTTCTTTAACCCGAAGGGCATCACGGTATAACAGTATACCCCAACGGTATTCGGAATGAAGTATGTTTTTCATCCCCTGAATACATCTTAATTTGATTGTACCCTGAAAAGCCGTCCATGAAAGACATCCTTTCGAATCCGCAGGTATTGTCAATCATGACATCGGTGATGGGCAATGGGAATTCATCTTTAAGACAGTCTGTATTGAGATCACGGTAGTCGATACATATTCGTATTTTTCTATTCTTCTTGAGAACGGGAACGATGTTAGCAACCCAATCTGGATGTTGTTCCTCCCGTATGAAGCCGCATGCAAGGAGCTTATGAACTTCGACTTCAATAGCCTCCATAATGTTCGGGCGAAACCGGCGTTGCTGCTGCTTGACTGGCTTGGCGTCAGGTTTGATGTTCAGACGATGCATGGCTACTTGTGGATCAAGTCCGGGCATGTCTTCGTAGTTCCATGCAAAGATATCTATATACTCCCTTACAGGTTACCATCAATTCTTCTCTTTTTGTGAGTGATAAGCTTTCACTTACAAAGACGGGCTTAGGGTGATCTTGACTACCCAAGTTAACCTGAATCACCTTGTCTTCAGTAGGTGGTTCGCGTTGTTCAAATCGCTTTGCCCACTGGAGATCCAATTGTTGAGCCCATGGTTTCCCATCAATAGTTTCTGTTGGCTCCAATTGGCTGCTTGAAGTCATATCAACGGTGAGTTCCTTGAACAACGTTCCCACACTGACGTCCGAGTCCCATTCAGAGGAAGAGGCAGAGTGTGATGGGATCGGTTTATCTTTGAACTGAACCGTTGCTAGTGGCGTAGGTGTAACGTATCCCAACACCCTGCGTGTGTTATCATAGTAATTTGCCAGTTTCCCTCTTAGCACAAAGTTGCGCAAAAAATCACGTCTTCCTTTTCTTAAATTCAGACCCTTCCCATGTTGCAGGTTGTATCCCATTTTCCTCATCATATGCTGCGCTGATCGTGCATAATGGAAAAATTGTGGGGTGTCTCAGCCTGAACTTGAATCCGCGGCTGCGGACTTTAGCAGTTGGGCTTTACCGAATATTATTGGTGATTGACCCTCTTTGGATGGAGGAACCACTAAAACGGATCCTTCTATAGATTCCACAGATGTACTTGATGCACTTGATGCACTTGGTTTATATAAGGGCATATGCAGAGAACTATCCATAACGGATTCAAGCAATTTGACACTCACAAGATAATCAAAGGAAATATTGTCATTAATTACTCATTCGCCCTCATCTTCAGAAAGAGTGTTACATTAGGGATTATTAAAACATACTATAACTGGTTCACTGACCAAAATGGCTGACATGTCTGCTTCAGACTCTGAATCTGCCTCATTGCCACTATCATCGTTGTCCGGCGATGATTCTTTTGATGCTCTGCCGACCTCCTGATATAGGAGAGCATCAGTAAAGTTGTTTTCCACGACTTTGAATGGTTGCTTCTCAGCGAAGACAGTCCATCATGTTACATCATCTTCAACATACCTGAAGCACTGGTGCAGAGTGGAGGGAACAATCTAGTTAGCGTGGATCCAAGGCCTTCCTAGTAACAAGTTGTATGACGTGTCAGCGTCGATGACATAGCATGTTACTTCTAATTTCAGACTCCCGATTCGGCAACGGAGTCGGATCTTTCCAAGTGGATGACTACTCCCTGCATTAAAACCGTATATTGTTGTAGTGGTTGCAGACAACCGATATAGTGGTATGCCAAGAAAGTAGAGGAGCATTTTGGGGATGATGCTGAGTGCAGACCCCGGATCAACCTGTACCCTTTCAATGCATGTCGAACCGATGTATCCTGTGTAGTACAAAGGTCGATAGTGCTTATTATCTTTGAGAAGCATATCCTCAGCTGTGAAAGTAATAGCAGGCACTCTCGATTGTACATGATGACATTCAGAGCAAGAGGGTTGAGTGCCCTCCCTAGGGATCTCTGGCATATATGTCAGGAATGATTCTGAATTAACCAGTGCATCCCTAGGTGCTTCTCTTGTTTCCTTTGAAAGACGGAGGAGCTCATGTATGGTGATACGAGCTGGGATATTAGCCAGCTGGGCCAATATGTCAAAGCGAAAAGGTGTGTCAAGTCCTTGACCTGGAGACTTCTTCAAGACATGATCAAACCAGACTTCTTTCTGCTTCTCTTTTCCCTTCGTCGGGACCGGAGCTGGTATGGGTATTTGTACTGACGTCGTTTGTTGTTGTGTCTCGTCAGTAATTTTCTCATACTGTTTTAAGTATGATTTTCCAGACCGAGTACCTGTCGGCTGAGGTACATCGGCTTGTGCTGCGCAAGCGTGCTTTTCCCCCTCAGAATCGCTGAGAGAAGCTGATGTCAGATTGCCGTCATCCGCAAGATAGAGATAACATTGTAAGATTTGCCCTTTGATTTGGATTTCTTCGAATCCCATTGCTCGTCTTGGGCAAGGTCGGGGTGTATCCACATGATTTCCCCTGTTTCTAATGTCAAGGGAACAAGACTCTTACTCTCTTGAGTTTTGGCTGAAGGATGCTTTACCGCTAGCCGTGCTTCAGGGATTGGAAAGTCTCATCAGGAACTGACTTTTAGGGTTTGGCCGAACTCGACAGTCACCATGTTTGCAGTGACTTTCTTTTGTTCTGACTTCAGAGTCAGGATTCCGGCATCGATTAAAGCTTGGATTTTATCCTTGAGGACAAAGCACTTGTCAGTAGGATGATGAACCATCCTATGAAAGAGACAACAGTCAGGATCGTTTGTGCGTCCCATTTCATTAGGACGTCGAACATCTGGCAGCTTCAGTTTATTCCCCTTGTGGAGTAAATGAAATATTGCGACAACCTGCTCGTCTTTGAAGGAGTGTTGTTTCGGAGGAAACTTAGACTCCTGATTATTAAACCCGCTCTTATTGGCCTTCGAATGAACGTCCCCTGACAATTCGACGGACATAATTTCTTTCCCTTTCGCTTGGGAAGATTGCGCCATGTGCCGCGCCCCTTATTATTCATACTCCATTTGCCTTTAGGGGTAGATGGCTCAAACTTTTTAGCCGACTTTTCGGCTATCTCAGCTTGCTCGACCAGTTCTTTTCAGGTATGAGCTTTGACAGCTCCAATGCGAATTTCTACTTGGTCTAAGAAGTTAAGCCTGCATGTTTGCAAGAGCATGGGTAATGGCATCCCTGTTGGGCACATCAGAGATAAGTTTCTAAACCGTTCAATGTAGTCACGGACAGATTCGCCCTTCTTCTGTACGGTAGAGAGGAGTTTATCCATGGTTACCTCGGTATCGTCCTCATAGAAACGAGAAAGAAATCGAGTTTCCAGGTCGATCCAGGAATTGATAGAGCCCGGAGGGAGACTTCGGAACCAGTCAAATGCGACCCCCTTTAAGGTGCCGATGAATAGTCTGGCCATGATAGCATCACTGTCTATAACATTACCGGTCTGAGATCGGAAGTAGTAGATGTGCTGGTTTGGTGAGCTTTTACCATCATACGTATAACGTTGGTGGCTTTAATTTTGGCAGGTACGGTACTGAATCTCATTCCAAAGGGTAAGGACGGACTGCCCCTACTTTCTTTGGTTTGTCCCTCTGAGCTAGGGATGCGATCTGAGCTTGGATGCTTTTAAGAACTTCAGCATCCACAGAAGAATTTTCCTTTGACTTCTCAGTCTTGGGTTGTTCATTGCTATGATGTTCCTCCTCATTATGATTACTCTCGTTATCATTGTTGTTACGGTTGATGAGGAGTTGGGCAAGCATCTGCTGAATGTTGTCCAAGGTTTCTTGCTCAAGCTTAGAGGTTTGTTCTTGAGCTTCCAACCGTCGACGGAGGTCATCATCACCGTTATCAGCCATATGGACTAACGCTCTATCTGTTCGTATCGAGCTGACTGTGGCCGAAAAGGCATACCCACTGTCTTCGTCTTCCTCATCAGACCATTGGAATAATTTTCTCATTCGTTCTGGTGAGGTTACTGTGGTTGAGGAGGATGGCTGCTCATAACTGTAGGGTATTGCGACCCTAGACCAAGTAAGCCCGGACTATAATTCGGATCTAGAGAACTGGAGGGAGGAGAGTTAGCGGCATGCGACGCTCGTCTGCCCCTATGTGGTGCCCGTCCCCTTCCGATCATATTGACAGACGCAGAGGTGGGATCTGGTAGATCTTGCAATACGCTCCTTTTGCGATGCTTCACAGGAGCTTGTTCCGATAGTCGATCAAAAACTGATCGTCGATTTGGAGGAGTGGCGGGGATTGGTCCCAGCCGGCAATGGACTGAATGGATTGTCACCAACTGACATCCCACTTGTTAAAAACAAGAGGAAGAAGTCTGGAGTAAGTCTGACTTCTGTTTGTTCGTTAAGAACTCTCGCAAGTCAGACGTAGCCGGGCTTAAGCGACTCAACGCAGAGGCTCTGTTGGATTGCGCAAAGCAGGATGCCTTGTTCTTTTCATCACCGCAGAGGTGATTAGCACTAGATAGTGCTTTAGCTCTAGCTTTGCGGCTAAGAATTTTGGGAACGCCCTTAGGCGCTGAAGCTGCATAAACACCGCTATCAACACCCAGGGATAATCCCCTAGCTCCGCCGTGAAGGGCGAACTTAGCGATTGAGGAACCGGAGAGCGAAGCACACTGGGGTGCTTTGCTCGCCATCTTGCTGCGAAGGAGGTTAGCACCGCTGGGTGCTTTAGTCCTAGCCTGGCGGCTGGGAACTCCGCGCGTACCCTGAGGTACTGGCGCTGTGTTTGCCACGCCATCAGTAGCTTCGCTCATAAGAACGAGGTTGGCGCGAGGAGTTACTCCTCCTGAATTAGGCGAAGGTATAGTCGCCGTTTTAGCTTCGCGGCTGATAGTCTCAACGAAGCAGGCAGGCATTTTACCGTTGTCTTCGCGGGATAGGCGAGCCTGTGGCGTAGCCACGTCTGAAGCTTCACACGGAGATTTTTGTTTTGGCCTTCACATCTGCTTTGGGAGAGGAAATTTAGGTTCGCAGGGAACCTGGCTAGCCTCGCGCGAGGCTGAGAGGAGTTGGGAAGATTCTGCTTCCGGTTTCTATTCCGAAATCTTGGCCACTGTGACCTTTCTATGCTTTCGTGCGTGGAGCATTGGACTACCTCCAGAGAGGAGTTCTTCGAATTTTCCTTGGTCGAAATGAACGACCAGGTTTTCGAAGGTAATAGGCTCAAGATTCTGACCCTCCTTGTTGCGCCAGAAGACCGTAATAGGCTTGCGGAGAGCCTTATCTGTCCTACAGAGACTTTTTTTCAAAAAACTAGCCAGAGGGGCTCTGCCTACGCCGACTTCCTTGCACTTGCGCATACGTTGGGGACTTTTGCTACCCCCAGGAAGAAGTTGTTTGAACTTCCTTTGGCCAAAGCGAATGACCGGCGTCTCAGCAATAGACCCAAAGGTCTGATCGTCGCATTGCGACACTTGATTCTTAGCAGTGGAGAATTCGCTCCCCAGCGGAGTCGCCATCTTATTTTCCATTGATTTTGCGAAGGGAAAAACTTACAAAAAGGGGGTCGATGAGCTAAATTACAAGTAATTCTTTACAGTAAGAAGATTACAGGTAGATCTCCTCTGAAATTTTTAGGGAAGTGTGCCGGTAGAAATCTGATCAGCGCGTGATCACTTTATCCCTTTGACGATGCGATCAATCAGACAATAGGAATATCGTCTGATGGGATTCCCTTCTCGCCTGGTTCGGAGAATCGGAGAACAGAAGGTCGGTAGAACCCTCTTATTACTTCTCGAACTACCTCCGCTTGGGAATGCCTTCTCGCCTAGTTCCGAAAATTCCTTGAGAGGGAGGAAGATCTTAGGGTATTAGCACCCTGATTAGAGAAGTAGTTCTCTGAATTCTTGGAAGCAATAGAATAAATCCCTATCCTTAACCGTCTCTCCTTTGTTGTCCGCCCAGGGTCCTCTCCTTTTGGTCCCCTTTTCTCCTCTGCCTATGGTAGGCTATTTATAGGGAAACAGGGGTATAATCGCCCTGAAAATCTGAAAACAGATTGAGTCAATCTGTTTTGCATCTGGAAAGTAGCCTCGCCGCGAGGCTAGAAACAGCTTCTGCGAAGCTAAAAGTAGCGCAGGATGCTAATTGAGGAATATTCCCTTCAACTAATTAAGGAATTTCCCTTTATCTCTTCAACTAATTAGGAGATATCCTTTTATGAAAGATCTCTTTAACTAATTGAGAGATCTCCCCGATCTTCTCACCTGATTGGGAGAGTCAAAAGATCATGGCAAACAACTGCCAAATTTGATCTCAATTAGATTTGATCTCAAATGGATTTGATCTCATTTGGAGATTTGATTGGTCAAAGGTGACCATAAAAGACCCGCAGCGAAGTTGCTGCATTGAGCTCATAGCGGAGCTGGGAGAAACATCTGGCGAAGTTAAAAAAAAGCTCTTCAGCGGAGCTGGATAAACCTTGTGGCGAAGCGACCAATTAGCCTTTTGTGGGGCTGCGCGGAGCTTCGAGCTGAGCTAACTTTCTGTGGAGTTAGTTGAGCGTTTCCAGGCGAAACTATAAGTCAGCTCGCAGCGAAGTTATGAAGGAGCTTCCTGCGATGCTAAGCAACTTTAGCTTCTCATGCGAGACTTATCTCATGGGCTCGTGTGAGACTAAGTGTTGAGCTAATTTAGTGTCCCTGGACCTGCCTGGACCTTCTCACGAGCTTTTCTTGGCTTACTGTCTGCTTCACTGGATCAGTAGAGTCCAAGTCGTTGATTCGTCCTTTGAGATAGGTAAAGAACTGGTCGTCAGCTTGTCTGTCGCTTGTCTTTTGTAGATGTCAAAAAGTTTAGACATTGTTCAGGCCAGTTAGGAATCTTGTCTTTTTTAGAGTGTCAACAAAAACAACAGCAGAATCTTTGATATCCCTGTGTAAAGACAAAATTTTGAATTAATCCTTATTTTAAAAATAATTATAAAAATAAACCCCCGCCAAAATAATTGTAAAAACAGACTTCCCTCTGCCGCGTTGGCCCCACGTCGGTCATCGACTATGGCACTAGCGTTGGCCGATGTGGCGCCAGCGTGATTTTTTTCTAATGAAAAAAATAGTCCGGCCTTACCAAGGCCAGACTTAAATTTCTGTAATCTAAAAGTCCGACCTTACCAAAGCCGGACATTTTTGGTGCATTAAAAATTTCCTGCCTTGCCAAGGCCAGGAAAGTCTGCCGCGTTATCGCCACGTCGGTCATCGACTGTGGCACCAACGTTGGCCGATGTGGCACCAGCGTGGCTTTTTTCTAATGAAAAAATAGTCCGGCCTTACCAAGGCCAGACTTAAATTTCTGTAATCTAAAAGTCCGGCCTTACCAAAGCCGGACATTTTTGGTGCATTAAAAATGTCCTTTTCTACCCTTCAACAATTAACAACATTTAGAAGTGCGGCCTTAGCAAGGCCGCACTTATAGTTACAACCACCAACAGAAACTGCAAACACAGATTTCTGTACAATACAAAAAACGTTCCAACTCAATTCAATCTCAACTCAATCTCAACATATCTCAATCTCAATATATCTAATCCACAATCTCCAACTCAACATATCAATCCACAAACTCAATACAAAATATATCAAAACACATATTCAAACTCAATATGCGGTTACTTTGCGGTGATTAGAATTTAATGAAGGTTGGCTATATGTATAATCTATATATTTTTTTGGTCATAAAGTATCCGCATACAGTCTCCATAGGCACAAATCTTTAGAAGTGTTGTCTCCCTCTACCATGATAGCACAAACTGCTGTGTAGTTCGTTTTGTTGCTCTTCACTTGAGTGAATAACACTCCACACATAATGGACCACTCAGTGATTGCTTCTAACAATTTAACCTTTATTTCAAAGATATCTCCCACTTTCAAGTCATCGACCGCAATTCTTATTGTAGACAAGTTGAATTCAGCCCTTATATTCTCCACATATGTGGAGTGGACCCAACCATCACCCTCCAACTCATCGGGGGGTGGGTCTTATGGTTCTACATATTCATTGTTGGCATAACCAGCTTTAACCTCTTCATCATCATCTTCAAGACCTTCTGCTGCTACTTGTATGCTATTATCATGCGGCACATTTTCATCACCATCGGGGTCATCATCATCTTCGGGCTCTACCACCGCATTATCACCTCCAACCGTTGGTGCAATATTCATCTCAAGTGGAGAGAGATTCGTTGAGTCAACGTGTGGCGCTTGAACAAGGGAGACATGATTGTGTCTGGATACGATTGAATGTACGCATCATATCCAAAGTCTATATATGATGTCTCCATATTGTGACACATCTCATCTCCTTGCGCCAAGTTGTTACAGCTGTCTAAAAATAACTGTTAGTTAAACATTTAGTAGAAAGAGTTACATACACTATAATAAAATTCACACACTTACGTGTTATAAACTGATGACACGAAGCATGTTGATTCATTATCCAAATCGAGCATATGTGTGAATTGTCCATGATCTTCAGGCTCTCGATGGATCACAATATCTTTTTTCACGTATAATTCTATGTTGTGCTCAGATGAATACAATTCAAGCATAGCAAGACAGCCATCATCATCTGATATCCCTACGGCTTGATAATTCCCATGTGATATTGGCCACTTGCATGTCAAGTGAAGTGGATGCTCGTTTGAATTAATTTTGGTAATTCAATGAATTTTCTTTATCAATTCACACCTTATAAATTATTTTCTAGCAACCATGAGTTTTACTATTCCATTGACATAGTTTTGGTTATTATCCCTATCTATTATTAGTTTACCATTAAACAAATAAGAAAGAGAGACATGGTCACTAGACATTGTACCTAATGGATGAAACAAAGGATCATTAATTTGCTCGAGTTTTTAAAATTTAACAAACTTACAAAAATTATCACAACAACTAATTAACTAACAATTACAATTTAAAAAAAAATTAACAAACAACAATTTTAACAATATTACAAACAACAATTTTACAAACAATTTATTTTACACAATTTACTCTACATTTACTAAATTTACTCTAATTTTAATCTAAATACAAATTCTGCACAAATGAATCTAACAATTTTACACAAAAAAAATCTACACAATTTCTACACAAATCACTCTAATTTAACACAAAATTAAAAAATGGAACTGTGAGAGAGAGAGAGCGGGAGGGGGGAGAGAACTGAGAGAGCGGGAGAGAGATAGAGGGGATTGAGAGATACAGAGGGGGGAGAAAGAGGGAGGGCTGAGAGAGCAGGGAGAGAGGGCTCGAGAGAGAGAGGAATGAGAGAAAGGAGGAGAGAGAAACGTGGAAGAGAGCGGCGCGACGGTTCGAGGCGACTGGAGGCGGTTGTCAGGGGCTATGGCAAAAGAGGAGGGAGAAATTTAAAGGAGAGAGAGGTGACTGTGTGAGAGGGGGGACCCTATGTTATACAGTTCAAATTTTTTTTATTTTTTCATTCAGAGCCCAGAGATGGGGAGATTTCTCTCTCCTGTTTTAAAATACCGCAAGTGCACAGTCGTTCGATGTAGCACTGGAGGGTCGATCCACAGGGACAGATGGTTCTTACGGTTTCAACACTTCTAGGCGAATTGGTTAAAGAGTTTGTGAGTTTGGGTGAAACTAATTATCAATCTAGATAAGTCAGCACCTAGGATCGAATCCCCTAAACTATAGCATCAATCAGTCAATTTTGGTCTCTTAACCTGCCTGTTGTTACTCACCAATATTCCTAAAAGGCAGATTTAATCTGAACTTTAGATCTAAGCATAGGGCATAAGCGAGTTACATGATCCATTAAAAGTAAATAAAATGCATAAATAAATTAAAAGTAGAAAAGCGGTAAATCCCTAAGCATGAACCATTAACTCCCGATACATATCCTGTCAAACAGCTCGTGGTTTTAGAAATAATCTCCTAAAAGTGGAGGTCTATTGGTGTGTACAGAATCCCAGTTAAGATAACAAATTATGACCACATGAATTTAACATGAGTTCCTCTCCCCTAGTTGCTTACAGAAATTTAGCCACACATTACTAAGTTAATAAATCTAATAAATAAAATATAATTAAATCTCTAAGCTATTGGTTAAACCAAGTAAAATAACTAAAGCAATTAAAATAATGAATCAATTTCATCTACATAATATAGCATCATTTAATTAATTAAGTCAAATTAAACAAACTAATTAAGTTAATTAACTTACCTGAGCGCTTCACCGCTGTAGACCCCACCAACACGCGCTCACCTCTTCAGCGCCTTAATGTGCGTGAGCCCCACTCGATGGTAGCCGTCCCTGGGCTGTTATAGTGCTCGTGTGTGCAGCACAACACCTCGCACTCGTACACGAAATCAAGCGAGAGGAAACAGTTACGATTCCTCTTGCACGCCAACCGAGATGAGAGGGATAAAGACTTGCAAATGAAAACGACATTAGGGGATTCAGCTGCCAATGAATACCGTAAATCCAAAAAACAAAGAAGATGCCACAAAAAAATATTTTTAATTAAAACCAATTCTGGAAATAAAATGCGGCCAAAGACTAGAGCATACAAAATGTGGCCAAAACAAGGGGCAAAACTGGCCAAAACAAAGGCAACCTCCTCCTTTCATAAAACAAAGAAAAATACAAAAAAATAAAAATAAACCTAAAACCTAGCTACAATTAATGGTGGCTAAAAAATAATAAAAAAACTAAAACCTAGATGCCGCCACAGCAGCCCTCTCTCCTCCTTATATAATAAGGAATTTTTACATAAAAGCCCCTCAAATTAAAGATTAGTACATATTAAATCGGTTTTAACTCAGATTAATTCTGTAAATAGCCAATATAAGCAACTAAACAGTCGAATCAGCAAAAACTCTCAACATCAAAGTTGTAAATTTTCGAATTCTCTTTCAGTAAACATCTTGAATAACCTCTTTCGGGGTCCTTAACCAAAGTTATGACTAAAATACAACATCATGCTCAGAAGATAACCCTCAATCCTTTCAAATTGCGTGATTTAATTACTGAAAGTAACTGGATTCCTTTTTCTCTTTCTCTTACATGTTTGCCATAAAATACAATCAAATATACCCGAGTAGCATTATTTATATACAAATAATAGGTAAATAAAAGTATGAAAATGTGATAAAATTATGCTCATCAAATATCCCCCACGCCTATCTTTTGCTAGTCCTCAAGCAAAACTAATAAAAATAAAAAATAAAAATAAACAAATAGAAAAATTAAACTATCCTAACTCACTTTTGTAAGAATCACGGTTACAGTTAGCACATCCAATAAGACGTTAGACTCCCTTAGTTACTCCTAGAGGACGAGTTTTGTCATGTGAGGGTTTTTAGTGGATTACACCCACAAAATTCATAAAAAATGAGATTAAGAAATAAACAAAAGTAAAATAAGGATAACCGAAAATCAAGAAAAGAAAAAACACCATTTTTTTTACTCAAGTTAACTAGTTAGAAAGATCATAAATTTTTCATGAGTTTCAGTTTTTAGATCAATCGCAACTCAAGAAATCATATTGTCTATAAAATAAAGTCTTAAATCCAAAAACTTTACACCACATATTCCAAGTCTCAGATCCTATGCAGCTAGTGATAGTGATATAGTTCTCAAGCTTGGGAATATTTGATTCCAACTTTAATTCTTATTTTGCAACATTTTTCTTTTCTTTTTCTTTTTTTAACACTTTTTAACTATCTTTCGCGTAGATACCGAGGCTTTCTGAGACCAAGACATCTAGTTAATTGAAAACAAAAGTTAAGTTTTATGGTGTCTTGTCCTATTAGGCATTCTCAGCTACTCATATAACGAGTTTTAAGCCAATGCACCCAAACCAAATGGTCTTAGGGTAATAAGTGTAAAAGCACTCCTACAGACTTAATTACTCAAGCAACTGAGGCCACAAAACAAGACTTAATTAATATATATATATATATATATATATATATATATATATATATATAAAATTTTTAATAATATATATTTTTTTAAATCTTCCAGTTGTCATCAACATTCTAAGCCTATGAATTAATAGTGTAAGTGTTATTGGGAACATAATCACTTAAACTAAGTTTAGATGCTATGTCAGTTTTTAGATTTTTACTTTTTATTTTAAGACTCAAAGACTCTTTCATCTTGTTTCACCTTTAAAATCTACTCGTGGATACTAAATCACTCACATACTAGCTAATCATTTATAGAAAATTTTCAACTCTTTTTTTTTCAATTTTTTCTGAAGATTCCTAAAAGAAAATAAAATAAAAAACAAAAAAACAAAAACAAAACCCAAAAAGCATCACAAAACAAAAAAGACTCCTAAAAGAAAAGAAATACCAAAAAGCAAAACAAAACCAAAAAGACTCCTAAAAAGAAAAGAAATATGTGAATCATCATTTTTTTACTCAAGTTAACTAAAAGATCATAAATTTTTCATGAGTTCCATTTTTTAGATCAATCGCAACTCCAGAAATTATATTGTCTATAAAATAAAGTCTTAAATCTAAAAATTTTACACCACATATTCCAGGTCTCAGATCCTATGCAGCCAGTGATAGTGATATAGTTCTCAAGCTTGAGAATATTTGATTCAAACTTTAATACTTATTTTGCAATATTTTTACTTTTCTTTTTCTTTTTTAACACTTTTTAATTATCTTTCGCGTAGATACCGAGACTTCCTGAGGCCAAGGCACCTAGCTAATTGAAAATCAAAGTTGCTATGTTTTATGGTATCTTGTCTTATTAGGCTTTCTCAGTTACCCATATAACGAGCTTTAGGCCAATGCACCCAAACCAGATGGTCTTAGGTCAATAAGTGTAAAAACACTCCTACGGACTTAATTACTCAAGCAACTGAGGCCACAAACCAAGACTTAATTAATAAATATAAATATAATTTTTTTAATAATATAATTTTTTTTAAATCTTCCAGTTGTCATCAACATCCCAAGCCTATGAACTAATAGTGTAAGTGTTGTTGTGTACATAATCACTTAAACTAAGTTTAGATGGTATGCCAGTTTTAGATTCTACTCGTTATTTTAAGACTTAATGACTATCATCTTGATATCACCTTTAAAATCCACTCGTGGATGCTAAATTACTCACACACTAGCAAACCATTTGTAAAAAAAATTCAACTCTTTTTTTTTCAATTTTTTTCAGAAGATTCCTAAAAGAAAATAAAGATAAAAAAAGAAAACAAAACAAAAAAACCCAAAAAGCAAAACAAAACCAAAAGAACTCCTAAAAGAAAAGAACTACTAAAAAGCAAAACAAAACCAAAAAGACTCCTAAAAGAAAAGAAATATGTGAATCATCATTTTTTTACTCAAGTTAACTAGTTAGCAAGATCACAAATTTCTATGAGTTTTAATTTCTAGATTAATTGCAACTTAAGAAATCATATTATCTATAAAATAAAGTCTTAAATCCAAAACTTTACACCACATATTCCAGGTCTCAGATCCTATAGATCTTATGTCAGTTTTTAGATTCTGTTCTTTATTTTAAGACTTAATGACTCTCTCATCTTGATTTCACCTTTAAAATCCAGTCGTGGATACTAAATCACTCACATACTCTAAGCAAACCATTTGTAGAACATTTTCAGCTCTTTTTTTTCAATTTTTTCAAAAGATTCCTAAAAGAAAATAAAGATAAAAAAACAAAACAAAACAAAAAAAACACAAAAAGCAAAACAAAACCAAAAGGACTCCTAAAAGAAAAGAAATACCAAAAAGCAAAACAAAACCAAAAAGACTCCTAAAAGAAAAGAAATATGTGAATCATCATTTTTTTACTCAAGTTAACTAGTTAGCAAGATCATAAATTTCCATGAGTTTTATTTTCTACATTAATTGCAACTCAAGAAATCATATTGTCTATAAAATAAAGTCTTAAATCTAAAACTTTACACCACATATTCCAGGTCTCAGATCCTATAGATCCTATGCACCCAGTGATAGTGATATAGTTCTCAAGCGTGGAAATATTTGATTCCAACTTTAATACTTATTTTGTAATACTTTTTTTCTTTTTTTTAACACTTTTTAACTATCTTTCGCGTAGATACCGAGGCTTCATGAGGCCAAGCGACCTAGCTAATTGATAACCAAAGTTGCTAGGTTTTATGGTATCTTGTCCTATTAGGCTTTCTCAGTTACTCATATAACGAGCTTTAGGCCAATGCACCCAAACCAGATGGTCTTAGGGCAATAAGTGTAAAAACACTCCTACGGACTTAATTACTCAAGCAACTGAGGCCACAAAACAAGACTTAATCAATAAATAAATATATAATTTTTTTAATAATATAATTTTTTTAAATCTTCCAGTTGTCATCAACATCCCAAGCCTATGAACTAATAGTGTAAGTGTTGTTGGGTACATAATCACTTAAACTAAGTTTAGATGGTATGCCAGTTTTTAGATTCTACTCGTTATTTTAAGACTTAATGACTATCATCTTGATATCACCTTTAAAATCCACTCGTGGATGCTAAATTACTCACACACTAGCAAACCATTTGTAGAAAATTTTCAACTCTTTTTTTCAATTTTTTTCAGAAGATTCCTAAAAGAAAATAAAGATAAAAAAGAAAACAAAACAAAAAAACCCAAAAAGCAAAACAAAACCAAAAGAACTCCTAAAAGAAAAGAACTACTAAAAAGCAAAACAAAACAAAAAAGACTCCTAAAATAAAAGAAATATGTGAATCATCATTTTTTTACTCAAGTTAACTAGTTAGCAAGATCATAAATTTCCATAAGTTTTATTTTCTAGATTAATTGCAACTTAAGAAATCATATTGTCTATAAAATAAAGTCTTAAATCCAAAACTTTACACCACATATTCCAGGTCTCAGATCCTATAGATCTTATGCACCCAGTGATAGTGATATAGTTCTCAAGCTTAGGAATATTTGATTCCAACTTTAATACTTATTTTGTAATACTTTTTTTCTTTTTTTAACACTTTTTAACTATCTTTCGCGTAGATACCGAGACTTCCTGAGGACAAGGCACCTAGCTAATTGATAATCAAAGTTGCTATATTTTATGGTATCTTGTCCTATTAGGCTTTCTCAGTTACCCATGTAACGAGTTTAGGCCAATGCACCCAAACCAGATAGTCTAAGGGCAATAAGTGTAAAAACACTCTTACGGACTTAATTACTCAAGCAACTGAGGCCACAGAACAAGACTTAATTAATAAATATATATATAATTTTTTAATAATATAATTTTTTTTTTAAAATCTTCCAGTTGTCATCAACATCCCAAGCCTATGAACTAATAGTGTAAGTGTTGTTGGGTACATAATCACTTAAACTAAGTTTATATGATATGTCAGTTTTTAGATTCTACTCTTTATTTTAAGACTTAATGACTCTCTCATCTTGATTTCACCTTTAAAATCCAGTCGTGGATACTAAATCACTCACATACTAAGCAAACCATTTGTAGAAAATTTTCAACTCTTTTTTTCAATTTTTCCAAAAGATTCCTAAAAGAAAATAAAGATAAAAAAACAAAACAAAACAAAAAAAAAACACAAAAAGCAAAACAAAACCAAAAGGACTCCTAAAAGAAAATTAATACCAAAAAGCAAAACAAAACCAAAAAGACTCCTAAAATAAAAGAAATATGTGAATCATCATTTTTTACTCAAGTTAACTAGTTAGCAAGATCATAAATTTCCATGAGTTTTATTTTCTAGCTTAATTGCTCACATTGTCTATAAAATAAAGTCTTAAATCCAAAACTTTACACCACATATTCCAGGTCTCAGATCCTATAGATCTTATGCACCCAGTGATAATGATATAGTTCTCAAGCTTGGGAATATATGATTCCAACTTTAATACTTATTTTGTAATATTTTTTTCTTTTTTTAACACTTTTTAACTATCTTTCGCGTAGATACCGAGGCTTCCTAAGGCCAAGGCGCCTAGCTAATTGATAATCAAAGTTGCTATGTTTTATGGTATCTTGTCCTATTAGGCTTTCTCAGTTACCCATGTAACGAGCTTTAGGCCAATGCACCCAAACCAGATGGTCTTAGGGCAATAAGTGTAAAAACACTCCTACGGACTTAATTACTCAAGCAACTGAGGCACAAAACACGACTTAATCAATAAATATATATACAATTTTTTTAATAATATATATTTTTTTAAATCTTCCAGTTGTCATCAACTTCCCAAGCCTATGAACTAATAGCGTAAGAGTTGTTGGGTACATAATCACTTAAACTAAGTTTAGATGGTATGTCAGTTTTTAGATTCTGTTCTTTATTTTAAGACTTAATGACTCTCTCATCTTGATTTCACCTTTAAAATCCAGTCGTGGATACTAAATCACTCACATACTCTAAGCAAACCATTTGTAGAACATTTTCAACTCTTTTTTTTTCAATTTTTTCAAAAGATTCCTAAAAGAAAATAAAGATAAAAAAACAAAACAAAACAAAAAAAACACAAAAAGCAAAACAAAACCAAAAGGACTCCTAAAAGAAAATAAATACCAAAAAGCAAAACAAAACCAAAAAGACTCCTAAAAGAAAAGAAATATGTGAATCATCATTTTTTACTCAAGTTAACTAGTTAGCAAGATCATAAATTTCCATGAGTTTTATTTTCTAGATTAATTGCAACTCAAGAAATCACATTGTCTATAAAATAAAGTCTTAAATCTAAAACTTTACACCACATATTCCAGGTCTCAGATCTTATAGATCTTATGCACCCAGTGATAGTGATATAGTTCTCAAGCTTGAGAATATTTGATTCCAACTTTAATACTTATTTTGTAATATTTTTTTTCTTTTTTTAACACTTTTTAACTATCTTTCGCGTAGATACCGAGGCTTCCTGAGGCCAAGGGACCTAGTTAATTGATAATCAAAGTTGCTAGGTTTTATGGTATCTTGTCCAATTAGGCTTTCTCAGTTACCCATGTAACGAGCTTTAGGCCAATGCACCCAAACCAGATGGTCTTAGGGCAATAAGTGTAAAAACACTCATACGGACTTAATTACTCAAGCAACTGAGGCCACAAAACAAGACTTAATCAATAAACATATATATAATTTTTTTAACACTTTTTAACTATCTTTCGCGTAGATACCGAGACTTCCTGAGGCCAAGGCACCTAGCTAATTGATAATCAAAGTTGCTATCTTTTATGGCATCTTGTCCTATTAGGCTTTCTCAGTTACCCATGTAACGAGCTTTAGGCCAATGCACCCAAACCAGATGGTCTTAGGGCAATAAGTGTAAAAACACTCCTACGGACTTAATTACTCAAGCAACTGAGGCCACAAAACAAGACTTAATTAATAAATATATATATATATATAATTTTTTTAATAATATAATTTTTTTTAAATCTTCCAGTTGTCATCAACATCCCAAGCCTATGAACTAATAGTGTAAGTGTTGTTGGGTACATAATCACTTAAACTAAGTTTAGATGGTATGCCAGTTTTTAGATTCTACTCGTTATTTTAAGACTTAATGACTAACATCTTGATATCACCTTTAAAATCCACTCGTGGATGCTAAATTACTCACACACTAGCAAACCATTTGTAGAAAATTTTCAACTCTTTTTTTTCAATTTTTTTCAGAAGATTCCTAAAAGAAAATAAAGATAAAAAAAGAAAACAAAACAAAAAAACCCAAAAAGCAAAACAAAACCAAAAGAACTCCTAAAAGAAAAGAACTACTAAAAAGCAAAACAAAACAAAAAGACTCCTAAAATAAAAGAAATATGTGAATCATCATTTTTTTACTCAAGTTAACTAGTTAGCAGGATCATAAATTTCCATGAGTTTTATTTTCTAGATTAATTGCAACTTAAGAAATCATATTGTCTATAAAATAAAGTCTTAAATCCAAAACTTTACACCACATATTCCAGGTCTCAGATCCTATAGATCTTATGCACCCAGTGATAGTGATATAGTTCTCAAGCTTGGGAATATTTGATTCCAACTTTAATACTTATTTTGTAATACTTTTTTTCTTTTTTAACACTTTTTAACTATCTTTCGCGTAGATACCGAGACTTCCTGAGGCCAAGGCACCTAACTAATTGATAATCAAAGTTGCTATATTTTATAATATCTTGTCCTATTAGGCTTTCTCAGTTACCCATGTAACGAGCTTTAGGCCAATGCACCCAAACCAGATGGTCTTAGGGCAATAAGTGTAAAAACACTCCTACGGACTTAATTACTCAAGCAACTGAGGCCACAGAACAAGACTTAATTAATAAATATATATATAATTTTTTAATAATATAATTTTTTTTTAAATCTTCCAGTTGTCATCAACATCCCAAGCCTATGAACTAATAGTGTAAGTGTTGTTGGGTACATAATCACTTAAACTAAGTTTATATGATATGTCAGTTTTTAGATTCTACTCTTTATTTTAAGACTTAATGACTCTCTCATCTTGATTTCACCTTTAAAATCCAGTCGTGGATACTAAATCACTCACATACTAAGCAAACCATTTGTAGAAAATTTTCAACTCTTTTTTTTCAATTTTTTCAAAAGATTCCTAAAAGAAAATAAAGATAAAAAAACAAAACAAAACAAAAAAAACACAAAAAGCAAAACAAAACCAAAAGGACTCCTAAAAGAAAAGAAATACCAAAAAGCAAAACAAAACCAAAAAGACTCCTAAAAGAAAAGAAATATGTGAATCATCATTTTTTTACTCAAGTTAACTAGTTAGCAAGATCATAAATTTCCATGAGTTTTATTTTCTAGCTTAATTGTAACTCAAGAAATCACATTGTCTATAAAATAAAGTCTTAAATCTAAAACTTTACACCACATAGTCTCAGATCCTATAGATCTTATGCACCCAGTGATAGTGATATAGTTCTCAAGCTTGAGAATATTTGATTCCAACATTAATACTTATTTTGTAATATTTTTTTCTTTTTTTAACACTTTTTAACTATCTTTCGCGTAGATACCGAGGCTTCCTGAGGCCAAGGGACCTAGCTAATTGATAATCAAAGTTGCTAGGTTTTATGGTATCTTGTCCTATTAGGCTTTCTCAGTTACCCATGTAACGAGCTTTAGGCCAATGCACCCAAACCAGATGGTCTTAGGGCAATAAGTGTAAAAACACTCCTACGGACTTAATTACTCAAACAACTGAGGCCACAAAACAAGACTTAATCAATAAATATATATATAATTTTTTAACACTTTTTAACTATCTTTCGCGTAGATACCGAGACTTCCTGAGGCCAAGGCACCTAGCTAATTGATAATCAAAGTTGCTATCTTTTATGGTATCTTGTCCTATTAGGCTTTCTCAGTTACCCATGTAACGAGCTTTAGGTCAATGCACCCAAACCAGATGGTCTTAGGGCAATAAGTGTAAAAACACTCCTACGGACTTAATTACTCAAGCAACTGAGGCCACAGAACAAGACTTAATTAATAAATATATATATATAATTTTTTAATAATATTTTTTTTTAAATCTTCCAGTTGTCATCAACATCCCAAGCCTATGAACTAATAGTGTAAGTGTTGTTGGGTACATAATCACTTAAACTAAGTTTATATGATATGTCAGTTTTTAGATTCTACTCTTTATTTTAAGACTTAATGACTCTCTCATCTTGATTTCACCTTTAAAATCCAGTCGTGGATACTAAATCACTCACATACTAAGCAAACCATTTGTAGAAAATTTTCAACTCTTTTTTTTCAATTTTTTCAAAAGATTCCTAAAAGAAAATAAAGATAAAAAAACAAACAAAACAAAAAAAACACAAAAAGCAAAACAAAACCAAAAGGACTCCTAAAAGAAAAGAAATACCAAAAAGCAAAACAAAACCAAAAAGACTCCTAAAAGAAAAGAAATATGTGAATCATCATTTTTTTACTCAAGTTAACTAGTTAGCAAGATCAAAAATTTCCATGAGTTTTATTTTCTAGCTTAATTGTAACTCAAGAAATCACATTGTCTATAAAATAAAGTCTTAAATCTAAAACTTTACACCACATATTCCAGGTCTCAGATCCTATAGATCTTATGCACCCAGTGATAGTGATATAGTTCTCAAGCTTGAGAATATTTAATTCCAACTTTAATACTTATTTTGTAATATTTTTTTCTTTTTTTAACACTTTTTAACTATCTTTCGCGTAGATACTGATGCTTCCTGAGGCCAAGGGACCTAGCTAACTGATAATCAAAGTTGCTAGGTTTTATGGTATCTTATCCTATTAGGCTTTCTCAGTTACCCATGTAACGAGCTTTAGGCCAATGCACCCAAACCAGATGGTCTTAGGGCAATAAGTGTAAAAACACTCCTACGGACTTAATTACTCAAGCAACTGAGGCCACAAAACAAGACTTAATCAATAAATATATATATAATTTTTTTAACACTTTTTAACTATCTTTCGCGTAGATACCGAGACTTCCTGAGGCCAAGGCACCTAGCTAATTGATAATCAAAGTTGCTATCTTTTATGGTATCTTGTCCTATTAGGCTTTCTCAGTTACCCATGTAACGAGCTTTAGGCCAATGCACCCAAACCAGATGGTCTTAGGGCAATAAGTGTAAAAACACTCCTACGGACTTAATTACTCAAGCAACTGAGGCCACAGAACAAGACTTAATTAATAAATATATATATATAATTTTAATAATATTTTTTTTAAAATCTTCCAGTTGTCATTAACATCCCAAGCCTGTGAACTAATAGTGTAAGTGTTGTTGGGTACGTAATCACTTAAACTAAGTTTATATGATATGTCAGTTTTTAGATTCTACTCTTTATTTTAAGACTTAATGACTCTCTCATTTTGATTTCACCTTTAAAATCCAGTCGAGGATACTAAATCACTCACATACTAAGCAAACCATTTGTAGAAAATTTTCAACTCTTTTTTTTCAATTTTTTCAAAAGATTCCTAAAAGAAAATAAAGATTAAAAAAACAAAACAAAACAAAAAAACACAAAAAGCAAAACAAAACCAAAAGGACTCCTAAAAGAAAAGAAATACCAAAAGGCAAAACAAAATCAAAAAGACTCCTAAAAGAAAAGAAATATGTGAATCATCATTTTTTTACTCAAGTTAACTAGTTAGCAAGATCATAAATTTCCATGAGTTTTATTTTCTAGCTTAATTGTAACTCAAGAAATCACATTGTCTATAAAATAAAGTCTTAAATCTAAAACTTTACACCACATATTCCAGGTCTCAGATCCTATAGATCTTATGCACCCAGTGATAGTGATATAGTTCTCAAGCTTAAGAATATTTGATTCCAACTTTAATACTTATTTTGTAATATTTTTTTTCTTTTTTTAACACTTTTTAACTATCTTTCGCGTAGATACAGAGACTTCCTTTGGCCAAGAGACCTAGCTAATTGATAATCAAAGTCGCTAGGTTTTATGATATCTTGTCCTATTAGGCTTTCTCAGTTACCCATGTAACGAGCTTTAGGCCAATGCACCCAAACCAGATGGTCTTATGGCAATAAGTGTAAAAACACTCCTACGGACTTAATTGCTCAAGCAACTGAGGCCACAAAACAAGACTTAATCAATAAATATATATATAATTTTTTTAATAATATAATTTTTTTTAAATCTTCCAGTTGTCATCAACATCCCAAGCCTATGAACTAATAGTGTAAGTGTTGTTGGGTACATAATCACTTAAACTAAGTTTAGATGGTATGCCAGTTTTTAGATTCTACTCGTTATTTTAAGACTTAATGACTATCATCTTGATATCACCTTTAAAATCCACTCGTGGATGCTAAATTACTCACACACTAGCAAACCATTTGTAGAAAATTTTCAACTCTTTTTTTTCAATTTTTTTCAGAAGATTCCTAAAAGAAAATAAAGATAAAAAAACAAAACAAAACAAAAAAACCCAAAAAGCAAAACAAAACCAAAAGAACTCCTAAAAGAAAAGAACTACTAAAAAGCAAAACAAAACAAAAAAGACTCCTAAAATAAAAGAAATATGTGAATCATCATTTTTTTTACTCAAGTTAACTAGTTAGCAAGATCATAAATTTCCATGAGTTTTATTTTCTAAATTAATTGCAACTTAAGAAATCATATTGTCTATAAAATAAAGTCTTAAATCCAAAACTTTACACCACATATTCCAGGTCTCAGATCCTATAGATCTTATGCACCCAGTGATAGTGATATAGTTCTCAAGCTTGGGAATATTTGATTCCAACTTTAATACTTATTTTGTAATACTTTTTTTCTTTTTTAACACTTTTTAACTATCTTTCGCGTAGATACCGAAACTTCCTGAGGCCAACGCACCTAGCTAATTGATAATCAAAGTTGCTATATTTTATGGTATCTTGTCCTATTAGGCTTTCTCAGTTACCCATGTAACGAGCTTTAGGCCAATGCACCCAAACCAGATGGTCTTAGGGCAATAAGTGTAAAAACACTCCTACGGACTTAATTACTCAAGCAACTGAGGCCACAGAACAAGACTTAATTAATAAATATATATATAATTTTTTAATAATATAATTTTTTTTTTAAATCTTCAAGTTGTCATCAACATCCCAAGCCTATGAACTAATAGTGTAAGTGTTGTTGGGTACATAATCACTTAAACTAAGTTTATATGATATGTCAGTTTTTAGATTCTACTCTTTATTTTAAGACTTAATGACTCTCTCAGCTTGATTTCACATTTAAAATCCAGTCGTGGATACTAAATCACTCACATACTAAGCAAACCATTTGTAGAAAATTTTCAACTCTTTTTTTCAATTTTTTCAAAAGATTCCTAAAAGAAAACAAAGATAAAAAACAAAACAAAACAAAAAAAAACACAAAAAGCAAAACAAAACCAAAAGGACTCCTAAAAGAAAATTAATACCAAAAAGCAAAACAAAACCAAAAAGACTCCTAAAAGAAAAGAAATATGTGAATCATCATTTTTTACTCAAGTTAACTAGTTAGCAAGATCATAAATTTCCATGAGTTTTATTTTCTAGCTTAATTGCAACTCAAGAAATCACATTGTCTATAAAATAAAGTCTTAACTCCAAAACTTCACACCACATATTCCGGGTCTCAGATCCTATAGATCTTATGCACCCAGTGATAGTGATATAGTTCTCAAGCTTGGGAATATTTGATTCCAACTTTAATACTTATTTTGTAATATTTTTTTTCTTTTTTTAACACTTTTTAACTATCTTTCGCGTAGATACCGAGGCTTCCTGAGGCCAAGGCACCTAGCTAATTGATAATCAAAGTTGCTATGTTTTATGGTATCTTGTCCTATTAGGCTTTCTCAGTTACCCATGTAACGAGCTTTAGGCCAATGCACCCAAACCAGATGGTCTTAGGGCAACAAGTGTAAAAACACTCCTACGGACTTAATTACTCAAGCAACTGAGGCCATAAAACACGACTTAATCAATAAATATATATATAATTTTTTAATAATATATATATTTTTAAATCTTCCAGTTGTCATTAACATCCCAAGCCTATGAACTAATAGCGTAAGAGTTGTTGGGTACATAATCACTTAAACTAAGTTTAGATGGTATGTCAGTTTTTAGATTCTGTTCTTTATTTTAAGACTTAATGACTCTCTCATCTTGATTTCACCTTTAAAATCCAGTCGTGGATACTAAATCACTCGCATACTCTAAGCAAACCATTTGTAGAACATTTTCAACTCTTTTTTTTCAATTTTTTCAAAAGATTCCTAAAAGAAAATAAAGATAAAAAACAAAACAAAACAAAAAAACACAAAAAGCAAAACAAAACCAAAAGGACTCCTAAAAGAAAATAAATACCAAAAAGCAAAACAAAACCAAAAAGACTCCTAAAAGAAAAGAAATATGTGAATCATCATTTTTTTACTCAAGTTAACTAGTTAGCAAGATCATAAATTTCCATGAGTTTTATTTTCTAGATTAATTGCAACTCAAGAAATCATATTGTCTATAAAATAAAGTCTTAAATCTAAAACTTTACACCACATATTCCAGGTCTCAGATCCTATAGATCCTATGCACTCAGTGATAGTGATATAGTTCTCAAGCTTGGGAATATTTGATTCCAACTTTAATACTTATTTTGTAATACTTTTTTTTCTTTTTTTTAACACTTTTTAACTATCTTTCGCGTAGATACCGAGGCTTCCTGAGGCCAAGGGACATAGCTAATTGATAACCAAAGTTGCTAGGTTTTATGGTATCTTGTCCTATTAGGCTTTCTCAGTTACTCATGTAACGAGCTTTAGGCCAATGCACCCAAACCAGATGGTCTTAGGACAATAAGTGTAAAAACACTCCTACGGACTTAATTACTCAAGCAACTGAGGCCACAAAACAAGACTTAATTAATAAATATATATATATATATAATTTTTTTAATAATATAATTTTTTTAAATCTTCCAGTTGTTATCAACATCCCAAGTCTATGAACTAATAGCGTAAGTGTTGTTGGGTACATAATCACTTAAACTAAGTTTAGATGGTATGCCAGTTTTAGATTCTACTCTTTATTTTAAGACTCAATGACTCTCTCATCTTGATTTCAGCTTTAAAATCCAGTCGTGAATACTAAATCACTCACATACTATGCAAACCATTTGTAGAAAATTTTCAACTCTTTTTTTTCAATTTTTTCAAAAGATTCCTAAATGAAAATAAAGTTAAAAAACAAAAAAAAACCCAAAAAACAAAACAAAACCAAAAGGACTCCTAAAAGAAAAGAAATACCAAAAAGCAAAACAAAACCAAAACGACTCCTAAAAGAAAAGAAATATGTGAATCATCATTTTTTTTCCCTAAGTTAACTAGTTAGCAAGATCATAAATTTCCATGAGTTTCATTTTCTAGATTAATTACAACTCAAGAAATCATATTGTCTATAAAATAAAGTCTTAAATCCAAACTTTACAACACATATTTCAGGTCTCAGATCCTATAGATCCTATGCACCCAGTGATAGTGATATAGTTCTTAAGCTTGAGAATATTTGATTCCAACTTTAAAACTTATTTTGTAATACTTTTTTTTCTTTTTCTTTTTTTAACACTTTTTAACTATATTTCGAGTAGATACCGAGGCTTCCTGAGGCCAAGACACCGAGCTAATTGATAACCAAAGTTGTTATGTTTTATGGTGTCTTATCCTATTAGGCTTTCTCAGGTACCCATGTAACGAGCTTTAGGCCAATGCACCCAACCAGATGGTCTTAGGGCAATAAGTGTAAAAACACTCCTACGAGCTTAATTACTCAAGCAATTGAGGCCACAAAACAAGACTTAATTAATAAATATATATATATAATTTTTTAATAATATAATTTTTTTAAATCTTCCAGTTGTCATCAACATCCCAAGTCTATGAACTAATAGTGTAAGTGTTATTGGGTACATAATCACTTAAACTAAGCTTAGATGGTATGTCAGTTTTTAAATTCTACTCTTTATTTTAAGACTCAATGACTCTCTCATCTTGATTTCACCTTTAAAAAATCCACTCGTGGATGCTAAATCACTCACATATTAGCTATAACCATTTGTAGAAAATTTTCAACTCTTTTTTTTCAATTTTTTTTAAGATTCCTAAAAGAAAAATAAAGATAAAGAAAGAAAAAAAAACCCAAAAAGCAAAACAAAACTAAAAAAAACTCCTAAAAGAAAAGAAATACCAAAAAGCAAAACAAAACCAAAAATACTCCTAAAAGAAAAGAAATATGTGAATCTCCCCCTAGACCTAAATTGTGTCATGTCCTCATGCACACACATGAATACAGAGATAAAAAGAATCTAACACTTGCACTTGGCAGCGGCCTTCCCTCTGTTCTGTACATGATCATGAGTCCCAAAGATATGTGCCATCTGCTCGTGTGCAAGCATCTCCCTGCAAGACTTCAACGTTTTGATTAGCATCTGTCTCTCTCAGGTGCAAGCAATATTCAAAAACAATAGGAAACATCAGCAACATTACAACAGCAGATCACATCAGTGAGTCTTATTTCAACAATTGAGTCATCAGATTGTTACATCAATTGATTATCTCTGAAATATTATCATTATTGTCTGTTGCTCACTGTATGGTGAGATATGTGAATCTGTTAACTTGTGATCGCTTGTCTTAATATTGTGAAGAGAACTGTCGCAATCATGCATGATTATTGTTTTTAATTTCGTTAAGATTAGAGATGTTCAAAGCTACACTTCCAATCTTACTTAAATCCATTTGAAATACTACTAGTTTTGAGTTGTTTTTCTGTCAAAAATCTTTCTATTTGGTGAAACGTAGCGAGTTTAATCATATCACTGATTTCCAACATGACACGCACGCACCATTTCACATCATAGGGTTTTGAGTGAACATCGAATAATTTCAATATGGTTGAAAGCTCATTGGATTTCCAAAGTGTAGAACTACTTTGGATTACAATAAAAGGAGTTTGAAACGTACATCCCGACAAATCATTAACTTCTGTCCCAAAAAGTAGTTTTCTGTCCAGGATAGACCCTTTTGATAAATAGAAGAAAAAGAACTCACCCTTTTTATTCTAATTCAAAGGATTGATCAATTTTTGGATTGCAATCAGTTGGATTTTAGTCAAAACTGGACAGCCAAATAATGTCATTCCTATGGATTTCCCAAATACAGTGGAGAAATAAACTCTAGGACTACAGTCGTTGGGATTGGATCAATCCAACATGTCCTAAAGCATGCATTTAAATATCAACCGATTATAATATATATTGACATACCATGTCAGGTTTTGAGGTACTCGAATACGATATTAACCCAATAATATTGGTCGATATTACCGATATTGACAACCAATACTAGCGATATTAATATTAAAAATCATTCCGTTCATACCGATACCAATATCAAAATTTTAGATTATGATGTAAAGCTTCTAATGCAATACAGTGAATCATTAACTTTGAAGCTGTACTGCCAAAAGGTAGTGAGAACGTAACTAAACTCAAATAAAAGCCAATAAAAATGACAGGAGAAATGATTTTATGCATAAGCAAAATAATTCCAGAGAGACGAAGAGGAAAAGAGAAGAGAAGAGATAGGGAAAATAAATGCCTAAGTCTTACCACACAATTCAAATTAATTCAGTTCACTTATTTCACACGACTCAACCCTTCTAACATAATGAAATTTCGGTTCACAAGGTTACTATTCATGTGAATAGTAAAGTTATAAAACATTCTTGCATTTGTCTTTTCACTCACTTATTTGACTTTGATACCAAATTCCAAACAGATTTGACTCTATATAGTACTCCGCAAGATTTTTCCTTATTTAAATAAGAGATAGACTTATATTTCCAAACTATCTAATAGAGCCCAAAAAACTCCTACAAGACACAAAAGGTAAACTAAAATCCTAAAAAATTGAAGGTTTTGCATTTTGATGATCTGACTTAGATTGCATTGTCTAATCTAGTTACATGTTCGTGTAATTGCTATATAGATGTTGAATATAAATAAGGGTGTTTAAGATATGTACCCCCTCAAATCTTTTAAATTTAGAAATTTACCCCTCAAATGACTGATATTGTTAATTTACCTCTCAAATCTTTTGATTGGTAAAAACGTTTACTGTCAGTTGTGGATGGAAAGCAAGCAAAATCTCACCCACAATATAGTAGATTTTACAGCACAAAATGGATGGGAAAAGTTGTCTTTTTACATTCCCATTGTGTGCAACCAAAAATTTAACATGAAAATGAACCAAAACCCTTCAAACTTTATGATGATGATGAAGAATCAAAACCAACCGAAGGGAGGTTTTCCCACGTCTCTTTCATAAATTTTGTCCGTTGTCCGTCCATCCATCCCCCCCCCCCCCCCTCCCTCTCTCCGCCTCTCCCCTCCCCCCCACCACCGTCCCCGCCGCCGGTCAATTCCCACCGACCGACGGTGGTAAACTAGTAAATAATAATAATACAACCTGGACAACAATATTATACAGGGCATAACCAACTTGAAAATGCCTAATAGACCATATTCCACACCGAGATGACATATTATATTTAAATTTAAATTTCTCCCGGAGCCTTTATAACTAGATTCATTCAATATGGAGGTGATCACACTGAAGAAATAAAGCAGTCATCTTTTGCAATCCCTTCATTACAAATCATCAGCCGAAATAAACCAAGATCCTGGGAAAAGAAAATTAAAATAGAACGCAACAACCTAGAAAGACAGGAAAATAATAAAACCCCTTGAAAAAGATAAAATTCCTAGTGAGGTTTTCACAGTCATACTGCATACATTCACAAAATAGTTAGATTTAACATGAATTCTGAACAGCTAATGGAGCAAAATATGCGAATCACAATGTAAAAAGCAACAGAAAATTAAGAAAAAAGAATTTCTTTTTTGGCTACCATAAAACAGCGAGTTCAACATGAAAAGGCAACCAAACCCTAAAACCTCGAAAGAAAACCCTAATCAAGAAAATAACAAACAGGCGCAAGAACCGAACCTGGAGGAGGAGAAGGCGGAAACTGGGGACCAGTGAGGCGCTTCTGGAAGACTGAGGCGAAGAACTTGGAGGCGCCCCGCGCGATGATTCTAGAAGCGGGATCCACAATCTTTGAAATCCAGCCATTATTGCCACCAATAGGGTTGTTAGGGCTATGGTTAGGGTTTTCCCGTCTGATTGCGGCCTGGGGGCGGTCGTTGGGGGGTCGCCGGCGCTCTGCGGAAGGGGCGCCTCCGGAATTTCCCGCCGACTCCGCCGTCGTTCTCAGAGGACACCACAGATGAAAGAAGAGAGTGGGAGACAAAAGGAGGGGCTTTCTTTTAACTGCAATGAAGAGAGAGAGGAGAGAAAGCAAGAAAAAGAGAGCAGAAAGAGAGGGGAAATGGAATTTGGGATCTTGAAACCGCCTGCGACGCTGCGACGAATTGAGACGTTAAATCTTTTAGGTTGCTTAATTTAAAAAGATATGGGCTCCGGAATGTGGACTTTGCAGGCCGATTGGGGCTTAGATGGGCCATTTCATATAAGTATGGGCTAATTTCAAGAAGAAATAAAGCCAGATGTGGGCCTTTAAACTAGCCCGGTAACAAACAGGCCTGAACTCAAGCAAACTTTTATTATTTTAAGATTATAATAATCTACTCTATTTTCCTCCTCTCCAATCTTTTAGGATAAAAAAATCAAAATATAGAAGTACACCTATATCAAAAAAAAAGGATGTGGTTTGTGTTATTCCAAAAGTTTGAGCGTGCAATGAGTATTTCCGTCTGATATCGAGGGGTGGTCGGATACATATCAGTCACAATATATCAGAAAGTGCTACAAGTAATACTATTCTAGCGCAAGCATTCTGAATTAAATTAAATTTAATATACTCTATCTTATGTATTTTAAGTTAGAATTATTCAAGCACCATGTAGCTGCCAACCAAACTTTTTCCAAAATGCACATCTTAATGTTTCTTTGGACTTTTACATTGTTTGTTACACATTTTTTAACAAGAAGCATCTCAACGTTAGAATTTCATGTGAATCTTCCATCCCAAAACCAGCAAAGTTTACATCCCACACGCTTTAGCAGTTGAAACAAATGCACTTAGAATTCAACCACAAATGTGAGAACAGATAAATAAAAAATCAACTATTTTTTATGACCTTATTCTCGCAAATCGCAATAGAATGAAAGACAATGCCATGGGATTCTTCTCGCGTGAGTTCATGTCTCAAAGAGTCAACAGGCACTGTCAATTTATTCACCCAACAACTAGCCCGCCATCTTATATATAAACAAAGTGCTAATGATATGAGAAGTATGCACTGAAAAAATTTGAAAGACTAGCCCGCCATCTAAAGACGTAGATCAAAGCAATATGCCTAGTTTGTGATAATATAGTCGGTAAACTGGCTAGTCGTCTCGGATTGCAAACTATGCGTGACCGGACAAATGAAGAATACTAGTAACTACTCGCTCTGTTATCTCCCTTTTTTACTATTAAATCAGTCCAAGAAACTGACAATATCCAAATATATAACCATTACAACTATATAATAAGAATAATCTTAGTCTTCAGACTATTTTTTCTTAACATGTACAACTCTAAATTATGGTCGTAAATTTTATCTCTTTTTTTTTAATTTTTGAAATGTAACTTAATTTATTGTGCGATAACTTGAGTGAATTTTTTTTTAATAGAAAAAGCTCGCGGTTAACTATTAAGTCCATATAAATGTTCTATTTACATGTCTCAAACACGCATCACTGAGAATCAAATCCAGTAAGTTGAACCGCAGGCCATTCGCGTGAAACATAGCTTGAGTGAACAAGGAGGCTCATTGTGATCAACGGATCAAGTACGCAGCGGGACGATGATAAAGAAGCTCATATGGCATCTGAGAGAGAAAAGGTGGGCCCTACATTTCAATTTCAATGAGTTGACTGCCACCTCATCATCATCAAGCAACTGGTTGCTGTGCGAGGCCCGGCACCAGCTTCTCCTCCAAATTCCAAGCCTTTCGTTTTCAACTCTACCCCTCTCACCAAATTTCCAACCATATTTCTTAAGGAAAGGGAAGTAAGTATGGGCACAACTAACAGCACACTATCTCAAGGAAACAGTAAAATGATCCCTGCAGAACCAAATACGATATAGAACATTAGTAATGTAGAACAACCTGAGTTCCACAACAAAAGTATCAAAGCCTAATTTGTCTAAAAGATCAAGTTTTCATCATTTTATGATAGTTAGCAGAGACACATGATTTATTTAGTAATCAGTGTTTGAGTCATGTTTGACTCTTCTCTTGATTAAAGTCAGTATTTATTTGTGTCTTTAGTTTGTATTCAGCTTGCTTGTTGGACTGGTATATCATTGTTTAAATTATCAGTGGTACTTTGGTTAAAATGTCAAAAAAAAAAACAGCCCTAATATATGTACTAGAATTGCTGTCATTAATATCACGCAATACTTTGTGATTTCATATTACTGAACCAAGGAAAATTTTCTTCCTCCAGATTTGTGTCAAGTGATGCTGGATACAAAATCCTATTGAAAAGGTGTGAAATCATCTTTTTGCTGCCATTAACTTTCTGTGTTCAGTTCTTCAAGATCCCTTTAAAATCTAACCCTAAATAGCCTTAAAATCGTTCACAAATTTATTCACTACTAATCAGCTTCTTAGTCTACAGCTGAAATTGTGGCCATTCGAATTAACTTCTTCATCAAGACCAACGGGAACATATTAAGTCTACTGATTTATTACATTACAGGCAGATAATGAATTAAAGATGCACTCTTACTGTTTCTTGATTATTATTAAAATGGGAGCAGACCATACTAAAAAGTACATATTATAATGAGACAGGTTAGCTTGTATGAGTTAAAGCATCAAAAACTGATGCCATATGAACCCAACAAACTGAGTCAAAAAAAATGAGATCTTCACATCCAACAAGGCTTATGCCAAAATTAGGAACAAGCTGTTCATGAACTCAACTGGGTTCCATGCTAGCTCGTAAGAGCATGTTAATTTAGCTTTAGCAAGTCAAGGTCAAGTGTAACATTAAGCTCCATTATTATGCAAACCAAGCACAAAAGCTCCAATCTATTATCATGAAGTTGTACTTGTGGTCAGAAGTACATAGAAACATGCGTGTTAGAACACGTCAACACACATGGATGCTCCTTGCGCACATGTTGGACACTTCTGCAACATGTCCTCAACCATATACTACATTTTTAAATTTAGGACATTTGTCGCACACTTCTTGGACACATGTCCAAGATTTCTCATGCACTTGTTCGCATTACATGTTTGACATGTTTATTCACTTCCAATTATTCAAATACTATTTTTTGGTGAAGAACGGCCACCAAAATATTGCCTTTTGTGGAACTATGATAGCTAAGATATGTTTCATTATAAGAAGTGAGATGCATTCAGTTACTCTAGAAATTTGAAGAGGCAATGACTACTTTTGCAGTGTCGTAAAACATGCAAGATTGTAATCATTGTGTATTATATTATTTGAAATATATGTCATCTATGCACTTACACACATACACACATATATATGGGGTTACTGTACCTCAGCCTACAGCTGAGAGAGTTTCTCAGCCGGCGGGACGTGGCAACATAATAGCCACGAATTTGACATTAATTTTGGCGGACAAAAACTAAAAAATTCCCGCCCGAGTTAGTATCAGTCACTTCAACAATCGCTTTGATGAAAATACCCTCCCAAACAACTTTTTACTATATGTACAATCTTTCCTTTCAAAAAATTTTACAGATCTAAATCTTCAATTGATCAATCCGGAAAGATTAGTGCCATTGTTTCCCAATATTTCTTAGTTTTTGTAAAAAATATCTGCTAAAGATGGCTCCAAAGAAATCATCCGCGGAAAAAGGTAATGAGGAAACCCAGAAATTTTTTTTTAGGGTTTGTAAATTTTAGTAGTTATATTTTTTTTCAGATTTGATTCCATTTTTACTTTTTTTGGAAATATTCCTATTTTAACTTAACTTAAATTAAAAGTGTCTGATTAACTGTATTCCTACTATATTTTTTATTTTTTTATTTTTCCAGTTTTTTGGTTTTTTAAAAAAATAGTTAAATAATTTTTTTAAAAACTTGCGACCATGGTCGTAAATAAAAGAGAAAAAGATTCCCAAACTTGCGATCATGAATCGCTTTTTAAATTTTTAAATTTTCTAACACAGCGACCAAGGTCAATTTTTTTTTTACATTCCCTTTTATGTCGACTTGGGTCGCAGTTGTCGGAATTAGCGTTTTAGGTCTATGCGACCTTAGTCGCAGACATTTAAAAATTATTTGTTTTAAAAATTATTCACTTTCATTTTTTTTAAGGTTTTTTTTACTAAAACTCTGCGACTAATGTCGCAGTGTAGCCGTTCGTTCTACTAAATTGGATTAACTACAGTGCGACCATGATCGCAATGTATTATATTCTACTAAATTAGATTAACTGGACACTGATATATTACACTGCGACCTTGGTCGCAATAACCTTGGTCATAGTGTATTATAAGTTATTAAAGTCTGTTGCGACCAAGATTGCAGTCTTATTTTCTATTATTTCTTTAAATAAACGTCATGCGACCATGGTCTTTTATACTAATATTTTTAATGTTGCTGCATCTAGAGGTAAACAAGAAGTGAAGGTTCGTCCTATGAGATCGAGCCTAAAGCCTATGTGCGAATTCATTCGAAAATTCAAAAAGCACATTCAGGCTGATTTCGTAGATGCGATGGAGACCCCTTTTGGCCCAATCTTCATGGCCTTCTACAATGAGGAGTTTGGAGCTGAAAAGGTCTGAAATTAAACATCAGTGTGCTGAAAATTGTACACCAGTATGATAGGTATACAAGGACCTTTAGAATTGGGGGTAAAGAAATTGAAATAACAGTGGAGGACGTTGCCCTAACTTTTGGTCTACCTATCAATGAGACGGATTTTATTATGTATAAGACCTGTACAATGAAGGACAGAGGGGTTATAAAATATTATTTCCCTAATATAAAGAAGATCATGAAAGTATCCATTGAAGAACCTTTGGATGATCTTCTGGTCAAGAAAAGAAGGAGGACTGAATTAGATGTGACGAAGGATGAACAGCTTGAGTAGCAAGTGACTTTAAATGAAATTATAAGAGACAAACAAAGGCTTGCAGCTCAAGACTTTACGACAATAATCATCCTATATATGTCGGGCACTCTTTTCTTTTCTGGCAGTAAATGCACGGTGCCGTGGTATATTGTGGAACAGATTGTCAATATGCAGCTGATGAAGACAATATGCTGGGCTAAATCTGTTTGGCAATTCCTGATTGAGTCAATGGATATCTTCAGGCACACCACATCTTCAGGCACACCACATAGGATGCTCCGTGCAAATTATTGTAAGTATGAATATCATATTTGGCAAACATTATTGAAATCTCCTTATATATTGTCAATGTTTATGTAAACTAATGTAATTATACATTTTTTCAGTATTGACTCTGTGAAAGGGCTGATATCTTTAAGCCGAGGTCTGGTTTGGAGGACAAAACCCACGTGCAGTAAGATGGGACCTCCAAAATATTAGTAGATCTCTGGCTGAAATTGATCTAAATGATCTTGACGCAGATATCGTAAGTTTTTAAATGTTAGCGACCATATACTGTTGATTATAATTTTATACATTAAAATTGAGTGCGACCACGGTCGCAATTCAACTGATGTGGAGTACAATGGTGTGCGACCATGGTCGCATTTCCTTGATAATTCGTTATAAATAAACTGCGACCATGGTCGCAGTTATATTTATTTCATTAATATGTGCTGCGACCATGGTCGCAGTATGGATTTACTTGTCTGATTTAATGCTTATAACTGCGACCTAGGTCGCAGTTCCTTGATAGCTATTCCAGTAAATGTTTCATTCATCTGTGATACAACTATAAGATTTGTATAAGATCTCAATTTATAAGTTTTTATTTCAGATTTTTGTCGAATGGCCAACATTTCTAATGATGAAAGAAATATGATTGGCATTCCTGTTGAAGGAGGAGGAGGAGAAGAAGATATACATAATGAAGCTAACATCCCGGCGGAAACAGAACCAGAGCCTGTCGAAATAGTTGAGGAACCAACGAGTGAACAGGAACCAACTATTGTAGGTTATTTGCCAGCACCACGAGATGAACAAACTGAAGAAATTGAACTTTTGAGAAATGAAAATCAGTACTTGAGATCATATGTTTATGAGATAGAAAGAAAAATTAAAAAAATGGAGACTGAGAAAACTCTCAAGGCTGAATTAAAGGAAAATAGAAGAGAGAGAAGAGAGAAGAGAAAATTTAAAAAGCAGCAGAGGAAATTAAAAGTGAAAGAAGAAGAAGAAGAGCTGCTGAGAACAGCCACTGCTGCGGAGGAAAAGGAGAAGAGGAGGAGGGAAGAGGAGGAGCAGGAGAAGGGAGGAGAAGAGGAGGGGAAGGAGAAGAGGAGGGAAGAGGAGGAGCAGGAGAAGGAAAAGAGGTGGAAGGAAGAGGAGGAGAAGGAGAAGAGGAGGAGACGAAGAGGCAGTTGAAGGCGGAGGAGGAGAATAATCGTAAAATTCTAGAGGAGAAGAGGAATAAAGAGCTGGAAGAGAACAAGGAGAGGATGAAAGAAGAGGAGAGGAGGAAGGAGGAAGAGGAGAAGAAGCAAAAAAGGATAAGGGAGCAGATGGAGAAGCAGGCAGAAGAGCAGAAGAAAAAGGAAGAGGAGGATTTCAAGGGTTCTGAATTTGAAGTAAGTATTTCTTGGGAAGATTTTCTCACTTTTTCTTTAAATTTAACTAAATAGATACTTGAACTCTAAAAAGACAGAGCTTCTAAAGAAAAAATTTAAGAACAGACTCCAGCTCAGAGGGAAGTATTCAAAAGAAAAGTTTGGGATTACTCTAAAGGAACGATAGAAAGGGAAGTCAAAGAACGCAAGCGTGCTGAAAGAGATTGCGATGACTCCGACTTCGTTTATCCAAAACAAAAAAAGAAAATTAATGAAGAACATCTTCCACAGTCTGCGGCTCAGACTTCTGCCACTGGTTTCGGCAACGAACAGATTTCAGACACTCAGCCAAAAACTAAGGAATTGACTGAAACCACTGCATACAGAATTCTGCAGCCACATCAACAAGCTCTCATCAAAAATTTCTTAGACAAAGCCTTCTCTAAGTAAGTTAATTAATTTTATTTCAGATTATATCAAAAATATAAGATATTTATATTAGAACAATCTAATTATTAACTTTTTTTTGTTTTTCTTACAGTTCTACTGCATATCAGGATACCGACAACGGAATAATGGTTGGAAAAACTGACATTGAGGACCTGATGTTCAGTAGAGACTTAGATGCCAATATAATTCATTTTTACATGAAGCATCTACAGAAGAGTGGGGGATTGCAAAGTCTATTCTTTCAAAGTGAAGCTTGGGTAAACATCTATTTTCTCCTTTATAATTAATTAAAACATCAATTTTCTAATTAATTTAGATCTTTAAATTTTTGAAGGTTAAAAATTCTACTAGTCGCCTTAGCTGTTGATAAGGCATAACGAATGGATTGCGACCTAGGTCGCAGTCGAGGTTATTATTAATCCTTAAGAATATCAATTGAGTAATGATGGTTGCGACCTTGGTCGCAGTCGTTTGCACGACTACGACCTTGGTCGAAGTGCATGTTAATAATTAATACTTATAACAGTCGTAGTTGCTAAGAAATCCTTAAAAATTAAACATAGATGCTGATGAATGCGATCAAGGTCGCAGTCAAAAATATATTAACCAAAACACACTGCGACCTTGGTCGCAGTCAGTTGTCTTGACAGAATAATATCTGTTTTTCATATCATTTTTTATATTTTGATTGCATTTTGAATTTATTTTGTTTTTAACAGCACGGTGTTGTATCTAAAAATAGAGATCTTGAAAATTATTTCATAAAGCAGTTGTTGAAAAACTGGACAACTGATGTGCAATACATGTTCTTCCCGATGAATCACAAACACAGTGCCAACGAAGCTGAATTTCACTGGACCTTATTGGTATTTGATTGTCAAACACAAGAGTAGATTTTTTACAACTCTTTGGTCCCAGTGGAAAATTCAAGTAATACTTTAAAACTTTATCAAAAAGATGCAAGAACAATGGTGAGTTGTTTTTTAATTTTGCGATTACTGAATATTTGCATTTATTTTGATTAATATTGATATTTTTTTCTATTGACATTGCAGAAAGAAAAGTTATTACAAATTTTTGAAATTGATTTCAACAAAGGGCTGCTATCTTTGAGCTGAGGTCTGATTTGGAGGACAAAACCCCACGGGCAGTAAGATGGGACCTCCAAAACATTAGCAGATCTCTGGCTGAAATTGATCTAAATGATCTTGACGCAGATATCGTAAGTTTTTAAATGTTATCGACCATATACTGTTGATTATAATTTTATACATTAAAATTGAGTGCGACCACGGTCGCAGTTCAACTGATATGGAGTACAATGGTGTGCGACCATAGTCGCATTTCCTTGATAATTCGTTGTAAATAAACTGCGACCATGGTCGCAGTTATATTTATCTCATTGATATGTGCTGCGACCATGGTCGCAGTATGGATTTACTTGTCTGATTTAATGCTTATGACTGCGACCTAGGTCGCAGTTCCTTGATAACTATTCTAGTAAATGTTTCATTCATCTGCGATACAACTATAAGATTTGTATAAGATCTCAGTTTATAAGTTTTTATTTCAGATCTTTTTGTCGAATGGCCAACATTTCTAATGATGAAAGAAATATGATTGGCCTTCCTGTTGGAGGAGGAGGAGAAGAAGATATACATAATGAAGCTAACATCCCGGCGGAAACAGAACCAGAGCCTGTCGAAATAGTTGAGGAACCAACGAGTGAACAGGAACCAACTATTACAGGTTATTTGTCAGCACCACGGGATTAACAAGCTGAAGAAATTGAACTTTTGAGGAATGAAAATAAGTACTTGAGATCATATATGTTTATGAGCTAGAAAGAAAAATTGAAAAAATGGACACTGAGAAAACTCTCAAGGCTGCGAAAAAAGAAGAGAGAGAAGAGAAAATTTAAAAAGCAGCAGAGGAAATTAAAAGTGAAAGAAGAAGAGCTGCTGAGAGCAGCCACTGCTGCGGAGGAGAAGGAGAAGGAGAAGAGGAGGAGGGAGGAGCAGGAGAAGGGGAGGAGAAGAGGAAGGGAAGGAGAAGAGGAAGAGGGAAGAGGAGGAGCAGGAGAAGTAGAAGAGGAGGAAGGAAGAGGAGGAGAAGGAGAAGAGGAGGAAGGAAGAGGAAGAGACGAAGAGGCAGTTGAAGGCGAGGAGAAGAATCGTAAAATTCTAGAGGAAAAGAGGAATAAAGAGCTGGAAGAGAACAAGGAGAGGATGAAAGAAGAGGAGAGAAGGAAGAAGAAAGAGGAGAAGAAGCAAAAAAGGATAAGGGAGCAGATGGAGAAGCAGGCAGAAGAGCAGAAGAAAACGGAAGATGAGGATTCCAAGGGTTCTGAATTTGAAGTATTGCTGGGGAAGATTTTCCCACTTTTTCTTTAAATTTAACTCAATAGATACTTGAACTCCAAAAAGATAGAGCTTCTAAAAAAAAAATTCAAGAACAAACTCCGGCTCAGAGGAAAGTATTCAAAAGAAAAGTTTGGTATTACTCTAAAGGAACGATAGAAAGGGGAGTCAAAGAACGCAAGCGTGCTGAAAGAGATTGCGATGACTCCGACTTCGTTTATCCAAAACAAAAAAAGAAAATTAATGAAGAACCTCTTCCATAGTCTGCGGCTCAGACTTCTGCCACTAGTTTCGGCAACGAACAGATTTCAGACACTCAGCCAAAAATTAGGGAATTGACTGAAACCACTGCATACAGAATTCTGCAGCCACATCAACAAGCTCTCATCAAAAATTTCTTAGACAAAGCCTTCTCTGAGTAAGTTAATTAATTTTATTTCAAATTATATCAAAAATATAAGATATTTATATTAGAACAATCTAATTATTAACTTTTTTGTTTTTCTTACAGTTCTACTACATATCTGGATACTGACAACGGAATAATGGTTGCAAACACTGACATTGAAGACCTGATGTTCAGTAAAGATTTAGATGCCAATATAATTCATTTCTACATGAAGCATCTACAGAAGAGTGGGGGATTGCAAAATCTATTCTTTCAGAATGAAGCTTGGGTAAACATCTATTTTCTCCTTTATAGTTAATTAAAACATCAATTTTCTAATTAATTTAGATATTTAAATTTTTGAAGGTTAAAAATTCTACTACTCGTCTTTACTGTTGATAAGGCATAACGAATGGATTGCGACCTAGGTCGCAGTCGAGGTTATTATTAATCCTTAAGAATATCAATTGAGTGATGATGGTTGCGACCTTGGTCGCAGTCGTTTGCACGACTGCGACCAAGGTCGAAGTGCATGTTAATAATTAATCCTTATAACAGTCGTAGTTACTAAGAAATCCTTAAAAATTAAACATAGATACTGATGAATGCGATCAAGGTCGCAGTCAAAAATATATTAACCAAAACACACTGCGACCTTGGTCGCAGTCAGTTGTCTTGGCAGAATAACATCTATTTTTCATATCGTTTTTTATATTTTGATTGCATTTTGAACTTATTTTGTTTTTAACAGCACGGTGTTGTATCTAAAAGTAGAGATCTTGAAGATTATTTCATCAAACAGTTGTTGAAAAACTGGACAACTGATGTGCAATACATGTCAATCACAAACACAGTGCCAACGAAGCTAGATTTCACTGGACCTTATTGGTATTTGATTGCCAAACACAAGAGTAGATTTTTTACAACTCTTTGGTCCCAGTGGAAAAATCAAGTAATACTTTAAAACTTTATCAAAAAGATGCAAGAACAATGGTGAGTTGTTTTTTAATTTTGCGATTACTGAATATTTGCATTTATTTTGATTAATATTGATATTTTTTTTATTGACATTGCAGAAAGAAAGGTTATTACAAAATTTTGAAATTAATTTTAATAAATTAATGAAAAAACATATATAAAATACGCGAGATGTCCTCAACAAGCAAACAGGTATTTTTTTTCTTGTGACATTTACCTAACATATTTCCTGATTAATTAGAGTACAAAAATCTAATCTCATTTAATTTCCCTATACAATTTTCAGTGTTGATTGCGCTGTATATGTATGCAAGTACATGAAAAGTATAACATTTGGTAGTCCATCAACCATTGATACTGTGACGGCATCCGATGTACAGAGACTAAGAAGCGAGCTTGCATACATGTTACTAGCAGACAGAGAGAAAAATTAGGATGAAGAAACAGAATTTATAAGAAGGATAGTATTTGAAGACCGATAATTGACTTAATTTTTTAATTATAATATTGTTAATTCATTGACATACCTCAATTTTTTTTGATAAATGTAACATTAGAGATGTAAAGCAGGTCTGTTGTCTTTATTAATGTAATTTGTAAACATTTTTATTCATTTGTTATACAATCTAGGTCACAGTATACGAACTACATCTCTCTTCGTAGTGCGACCATAGTCGCAGTTGATGACTGAAGCTGTGAAAATGAAATCATTATTCGTTCTAGGTAGACGTAACATGAAACTACTTCCTCTACAATTAAAAAGGAAGAGTAAGAATTTGAAACATCAAACTTTAAAAAGAATTATATAACAGGTTTAATTTAATACCAATAATGGACAATCAGTCCTGTAATGGCCCAGCTGTTGACAGTTTTCACACTTTCGATGCTTCACTTCCTTCTGTGATAGACAATCTTCAAAACCAGACTTAAACCTGGATGCACCTCTAGGCCTCCCCTTGGTGGTACAGGACCAATTGGATCGCATATAGTCAATTCTTCACCATCCCGCAGAACAACGACGGATCCACTGGAACCAATATTAGTTTTAGACTGTGATGATTGATAATTTACTGACCTGGCTTTGTATTCATTACTGATTTCTTCAGCAAATCTTTCCAAAACAGCATCCAGCTTTGAAAGATGGAGATCAGAATCGGCCACCATTTCAAGAATTGCATTAAATTTGAAACGAAGTGTCCACAATCTAGCCGTCCCTCGAGTGCCTTGACTGGGAAAAGGCCTAATGCTATTTTCAATTGCAACATTTTTATAACGAGCATCCAACCTCCATCTCTAAAGTATATAGGATTTTGGTATATGTGTAACGTGATTGCGCCACAAAATGCACAGAATATGTCTACAAAAGATACCCTCTGTTTCAAATAATGAGCAACTACACGACACATCAAGTTTATCAGACTTCTCATAACTGACCTTTTCTAGGTGTCTTTTGATTCTGAAAAATCACCAACCAAATAATTTGCTTCAGGTCCATCATGTCCCAACTCTTCTGAAAAGAGTGTCATTACAACTGCCCATTCTTTTTTGAACAACTGAAAAATCTTCGGGGTATACAACTTCAAAACTTGTATCTCATATGGATTCGATGTACAGTTGGGCACAGAATTCAAACCCTGAAAGTCTTTTTGAGATTCAGAACTACGACGGGTCGCAACAGCTTTATCATATTGGTGGACAAATTCAACTAGTTTCGTGTTTGCATTGACAAATCCATCAAAGAAAGAATTAATACTCTCAGACCTCTGACTGGTTGTCATTCCAGCACAGAAAACATCCTTGAGATATGCATTAACCCAGTGTCCACGCAATCTGTACATCTTCAACAACCAACTGTCTTCTTCTTCATCAAAATGATGTTTTTCATTCATCAGTCTCCATCGCTCCTCGCATGTGCTTATACCATGGGAGGTGTACTAAAGATGAAAATCAGAGACCATATCTTCCCCATACTTGTTCGTCATCAAGATTTGTTGCTCGGCAATATGTTTCCGTACATGCCAAAAATAGTACCGGTGCCGAGTAGTTGGAAACACGATCTTGATGTCATCACCGATCTGGGCATCCTGATCAGTAATAATCAACTTTTGTGCAATTTCGTGCATGCACTTGAACCATTTATTTAACAGCCACACAAATGTATCCCTCTGCTCATCCGCCAGCAATGCACAACTAAACAAAATTGACTGCCGATGATGATTTACTCCAGTGAATGGAGCAAATGGCAAGCTCAAGTGATTAGTCATGTATGTTGTGTCAAAAACGATCACATCACAAAACCTCAAATACGAGAAAATAGCTCTTCCATCAGCCCAAAAATACTTCTAAGTGTGCCCGTATTATCAACTTCACTTGCAAAGAAAAATTCTGGATCGGACTCGGCTTTTTCTTGAAAATATTTGATGATCGCAATAAACTCATGGCCAATGTTATTCATACGGTGACGAGTAAAATCAATAACTTTTTGCGGGCTTACTTCTTCATAACCTTCTCCGTAGTTCATTGCATTAACACGGAAAATATTTGAAGGGCGAATTCCTACATCAACCAAATTGCTCATAATGCTTCCGCTAATCTTTGATCGATGTGTCTGGTGAGAGTAATGGTGATGGACCTTATCGGGCTTGATAATTTATGTGAATGAGAATCAACAAACTTGGTGATAACCCAAGATCTTCTGTCAAATAAAAAACGAAGACGCACATGTATCTCAGCAGGACACGCTACTCTAGTGTCGATTCGACGGTGGACTTTAAGCCCATCTTGTCTTTTGTCACACAACTTCTTCACACCCTCCTTGTTGCAACAAAATTTTCTGTAAATAACTTCATGAGGAGGCCTCCGTGACTTATCTATTCCTTTTCTTCTCACACCAAAATCTCTGTTCCTTGCATAAGAATTATATAAGTTGTATGCTTCCTCATCTGTGATAAACTGTTTTCCTACAAAAAGATTTAAGCTTCCAGACATTTCTCCATGTGAATTCAGATCCTACAAAACAAATTGCTGAACTAAATAAAAACAAATAATTGAATATCACACGTCTGAACTGTAATTACTAAAATTGCGACCAATGTCGTAGATGTAAAGAAATCTATAACTTCTAAATAAAAGACTGCAATCGTAGTCGCAGTTTTCCGTATGTCCAAATTTTTAAAAACGTGAATAATAACTGTGCAACTCTCTCATTAGTATATACTGCGACCTTAAGTCGCAGTTCTTTAAATTTAGTGTATAAAATAGATATAATTAACATGGACACGTGTAAGAATTATAAAAAAAAGACTGCGACTAAGGTCGCAGTTATAAAAATAGCTTTTACAGCCGAAAAATGTTTTTAATACAAACTGCGATCGTGGTCGCAGTTAGTAAAATTTAGTGTATTAAATTAGCGGTCGCAGTTCATAAATTTTAGTGTATTAAATTAAGTAGGTGCGACTAAGATCGCATTTAACAAACTGTGAAATTCTTTCTGAAAAAAAGACTTCAACTCTGACAAAGAGCGGTAAAAGAAATAGGAAAAAAAATAATAATAATAATACGGGACAAGTACCTTATACCGAGGGGCATTTAATAATTTAACTTATTCCAATAAGCGGGCCGCAACTTAGTGGTGTGGCAAATATTGTGCCACGTCACCGCAGGCAGAGAGAGACTCTCAGCTGTCGACTGATATACATATTTCTGTGTATATATACATATTTCTGTGTGTGTATATATATATATATATATATATTTATCATTCCAGAAGGACTCGAGGCCGAATTCTTCCCACTCAAATACAACCCTACGATATCCGAATGCAAGATCCACTTCGTTGAAGTTGATCTACATTATTTCAAGTAGTTAAAAATCAAAAATCAAGTATTTTAAATACTTTTTGCCCATGCATCAAGTAGGGGAAAATAGACGGCCAAAATATTGAGTTGGTTAGTTTAACAGTGTTGAATATTTGAAATCTAACAAAAAAAATAGTGTGCGAGGGTTTTAAGAGTTTAGATCTGATGAAATGGTCAGATCGAGAATTTATATGTCTAAGGATGTAGATCTAAGCAAAATGCTATTTTCGGCTGTCCATTTTGTGCTTACTTGATGGACGAGTAAAAAGTATTCAAAATATATGATTTTGATGTATGTATACTTTAAATAATGTAGATCAACTTCAATGGAGTGGATCTTATTTTTAAATGTTGCGGGTTTGTATTTGAGCGGGAAGGACTCGGGCCCGAATCCTTCTCGAAGGATCCTAGTCTATACACGCACACATGCACTTATATTATTTAAGTGTCAAGCCGTTGTATCCCCGTCACCTATTTTTCAATGAACGGTTGTGTTGTGTTCCTTGTCATGTTTGTTTCCAAGCTTCTTAAACTCTAGTAGACCTCAATCATGGTTGAATTTCACTTCACTCACATCAAGAACCTCGACAATCTAATATTGATGCATTTATGCGGGGATGATGTGCCTAATTGTCAAAGTGATACCAAGCAAACAAACTGTGTGGAAGGCAATACATGTCCAAATGATTAAAAAAGAAAGCAATAATATGTGAACAAACTAATTTTTAAATACAAAACAAACAAAAACAATAGAGATCCCTGGAGAATCTAAAATCGTATTCTATACACATCGATGGAGGCCTTGAATTTTCAAAGTTTTGCATTAATGTATTTTGTGTCATTTAAACCAAGGTCTGAGAACTCATTTTCTATTTCGGTTTTGGACTCTTTCAAACATGATAGTTTCCACAAGTTTCAGCCATTCATGGGTTTCAATATTAGTTTCAGTTTTGTTAATAAAGTGCTTAAAAATTATATATATATGTATGTAAACATAATTCAAATAGGAGATGTAATTTTTTTTTATTTTATAGGAGGCTAATATTAAATAAGTCCTAACAAAAAGTGTTTTGTAGTTCGATTTTTAAGGGTTAAATTCAAAAGAAATCAAGGATTCATAATAAGTTAAATAGGTCGGCTTTCGGCTCATATTTGTAAGATAAACTCCAAATGTTTCTTACAATTTAATGGGTTGGTTTATGGATTTCAGGTGATATTTTCAACTATACTCTAAATATTCTTTATCTTAATGAATCAAGTTGATTCTAACCCAACTAGCATTGGTTTAACATAAAAGCTAATCTAACCTCTTTGATCTGTAAGAGAGAGGAGGCAACCCCATTGAGGATGTGGTCCTCGGAAAGGGCCCCCCCCCCACGCCCCCCCCCCCCCCCCCCCCCCCCCCCCCCCCCCCCCCCCCCCCCCCCCTCCTCTCTTTGTTTTTTTTTCTTTTGTTTCTTCTGATCTGAAGCTTTAACAGATCAAATGTTGATTTGATGTTTTTCACATCGATTTTGGGGCTTTTACAGATCAAAGACAAATCTTTGTTTATTCAATTTTCATAATTTCCCCTCTTTATTTTTTAATTTAATGAGCAATAATACTCGTTCAGTTTCGAACGATACAAGCCGAAACTGACCAAAACTTGAAAGTTTCGTCCAATACTTCAAAACCGATTTACCCATTGTTTCACACCAGACACCTTTGAAACCAGTATCGCCTGAAACCGAAATGTCAAAACCTCAATCCATGATTTAAACACATTATGGGGATCTGACATTCCACATTTTGGTGTGATAAGAAGATATCAGCAATGTATCATCCTGAAACATATCCTTCTACAATTAGTTCTATTTGTTGTTGTGCAAGGAAGAGGCAGAGGCGCACTGCCGGCCATGGTGTGCTGGAGATATAAGGCACCATTGTGAAGTCTGAGGTCATTCCATAATGGTGATGTATGGTGGCACCCGAAGGCTGAGGTCTTCTAGTTATCTCCTCTTTCTAATTATGTTGTTCTTCTTCCACTTTCCCTATGATCTTAAGATCTGCCTGGCAGATAATAACCTTCCTTACCCCCCCACCCCCAACCCCCCGCAAAAAAAAAAAAAAAAAACAGATCTCAAGCTTGCAACCAAGGTTACATCAACTTGGTACAAAAACTTCAATGACCAAGTACTCTATTCTTTAATCCATCCTACTTTCTCTTTGCTCTTTAATCTTTATCCTTATCATGTCCACATTTCACAAAATACCGTCATTTTGCAAATGTTTCCTTAGATATTAACCCCCACTGCCTGATGAATAAACCAAGTCAACTTCTCTGAGACAAATTCATCACTAAATATGTCTCATAACTTTGGATTGTTGGATCAAGTTTTTCCCTTATGGAGCACTGGGGGAAGTCCACTAAGAGTTGATGGCTATCAAGCTTTCATTTGATCCTGCAAAATTTGGATGCTATTTCCACTAGAAATCTCTCCATGAATATTCCATCCAATTGTGCCAAATGAATATTCACTTAGATTGAAACAATAAAGAAACAGTATGGCTGTGTTTGATGAGCAGAGTTGGGAGAGTTAAGAGTAAGAGGCTTTAGAGAGAAGAGTTCAGAAGAGTTTGGGAAGAGGTGGGTGTATTCCTACTCCAACTTTGAGTACGGGACAGAGTGCTTAATATTTTTTTTAAAAAAATCCAAAATTTTCCCTTGACAAGCCATCCGTGATTACCCACAAACACTTAATCCAAATGTATTTGGAAGAGTTAGCAAGGGTTAGAAGATTGCCAAACAAGGCCTATGTTCCTCCATGCAACCAAAATATATTCATCCCCAGCATGCCACAGCTTCTTCTCCACCATGGGTACAGAAAAAACAAAATGCAGATTCCTAAGCAAAACACCACAACCCAAAACCAAATCCAAATCCAACCTTCAACCCAGCTGCAATGCCTGTTAATACATCCAGTCCAAATGCAGAAGTTCCAAGCCATATTTCAATCCAGAGTTCAATAATAAATTGATTCCACTCATGAAGTGAAGCATGTTTATGACCTGTTCGATCCACCAACTTGATCAACTTCAGGTTCAACAAACTGCCATGTCCCCCATGCCTGATCAACCAATTCTAGTATATTTCGATTGGCGTTCCAATGGAATTATATTGCACAACGAGTAGACAATCTATTAGTTGCAACCTTAAGCAAGAAATGAACAATGAAGGAAGATGTTCAAGTTGCAAGCAAAGCCGCTTAATAAGAGGCAGGTTTCTTCAAACCATGAGAAAATTAATGCATTCTTGTACATGAATAAAAGATTTAGGAGGGTAACTACAATTTTTGTTAAGCTGTTTAATTCAGGCTTAGGGGTTTTCTAGTTCTCTCCTTTTTTAACGAAGTTATTCTTCCTACTCATTCCATATTTCCTTCTCTGTTCCGATCTGGACAGTAAGATGATAATCTCGTTTAGTCTCCCAAATTTTATCCACTTAAAACGCCCCAAAATTCGTGTCCTTGTAACCTCGCAACCCAAGATTACAACACTCTTTAATCAATGTCTGTACTAATGTGCCATTGTCAGCTCATGTAATAATATGGGAAAACGCAACTCTTACGGAGAAACACATTAGAATACAAAATAAGGACAGGAAAACATGAAATGTACAGCACTTGTTTATGCAAGAGAATCTGCTCGAGTCATGACTCAGAAGTAAATAATGCAAGTATCAAGTGTCCAAATTTTGATCCAGAAGCAGAATATGGTCACATAATTCAAGATATTAGATTTTACTTATAAGTTGTTGATGCAGGTAAAGACACTGGCCAATACAAATTTACCAGAGCCAGGTGACAGTGATCCATGGTGGCTCTCTTATGAAGCCACAAGGAACAGGGAGTCCAGGAGACTTGAGTGACCCAGGACCCCCAATATCCATCTGGCTCGAACTATATAAATAAACAAAACAACCAAGCAAAAACTAATATACTGGACAATCATAAAGCAAAATAAAGATAATAGTGACCAAAGAACAAGCGTACCTTCTTGCCACTAGAAAACATATTTTGTGGTAGTAGTGGAGATGACATCGAGGAGCCAGCTAAGCCATCCCTGACAGGTCTGCCACCCTGAAGTCATAGCATATCAAGATTGATGATCACAGAATGCAACTTATGACAACATAAAAGCTTTGGCTCCCAACTTCAATAAATAATAGGTAGTGACAGGTCTACAAGCATTGGCACATACCGTGGTCTTTGTGGTTTTATGGACATTAAAATACGGAGAACAAGACATCTTGTACAATGTTGATCTCTCACGAGGTCTAGGAGTCATATAGCCGTTTTCAGAATGTTAGGCAATTCTAGAAGAATGAACAGAAGGTCTGGAAGCAAGCAAGGCAATAGATGGCTTCTTTGGATATGACTCAGTTGATAAAGTAGTATCTTCCTGAATGACTTTGCAAACTCAAAGTGGAAGGAGACACTTTTGATGGCCTAGAGTCCATATATTCCTTGGCACGTTCTGTCGGTGAAATAGCTTCTTCCTGAGGACTCTGAAAACCAAATATGATAATAACAAAAAGTACAAGCATGATTAACAAACAATTGTGGCCATTCAAGATATTGTGATTTTGAAGAAAAACGTGGAACTTCACAAAGACTATTGACATTCAGAAATTACATGAAAATGTAAGACAAATTCCGTAAAATATCATTTATCGGCAACCATATAGAAGACAAAAAAGTTGTCTTTTTGAAATCCAAGATCTCTTGCACCCGGATCTCAACCCGGATGATTTTTAAATTGACATTTGAATCCTAGCAAAGATAAATTTTAGCAGGAAAGGAGCCTGATGTGGAAGACAAAACACCAGTCTTTTGTTACTGAGACAATACACGCTGACGCTGATCATAGAATATACAGTTTAAGATCACATAACAGAGCGCGGAGGTGCTAGCCAAATTTGGACCCTGATTTTTCATACCATTCCCACGAAAGGTTGAGTCTATCTTAATCAAGACTGCGTGAGTAAAACAGAGTGGAAGAGAAACCAGAAAGGGTTGTCCTCTTACACGCAACTGTTTTCTATTGATTTTGCGAAGGAAAAAACTTACAAAAAGGGGGTCGATGAGCTAAATTACAAGTATTTCGCAGTAAGAAGATTACATGTAAATCTCCTCTGAGATTTCTGGGGAAGTGTACAGGTAGGAATCTGATCAGCGCGCGATCACTTTATCCCTTTGACAATGCGATCAATCAGACAATAGGAATATCGTTTGATGGATTCCCTTCTCGCCTGGTTCGGGGAATCGGAAAACAGAAGGTTGGTAGAACCCTCTTATTACTTCTCGAACTACCTCCGCTTGGGAATTCCTTCTCGCCTGGTTCCGAAAATTCCTTGAGAGGGAGGAAGATCTTAGGGTATTAGCACCCAGAATAGAGAAGTAGTTCTCTGAATTCTTAGAAGCAAGAGAATAGATTCCTATCCTTAGCCGTCTCTCCTTTTTTGTCCGCCCGGGGTCCTCTCCTTTTGGTCCCCTTAGCGGAGCTAGATAAACCTTGTGGCGAAGCTACCAATTAGACTTTTGCGCGGAGCTTCGAGCTGAGCTAACTTTCTGCGGAGTTAGCTAAGCGTCTCCAGGCGAAACTGTATGTCAGCTCGCAGTGAAGTTATGAAGCAGCTTCCTACGATGCTAAGCAACTTTAGCTTCTTATACGAGACTTATCTCGTGGGCTCGTGCGAGACTAAGTGTTGAGCTAATTTAGTGTCCCTGGACCTGCCTGGACCTTCTCACCAGCTTTTCTTGGCTTACTGTCTGCTTCACTGGATCAGTAGAGTCCAAGTCGTTGATTCGTCCCTTTGAGATGGGTAAAGAACTGGTCATCAGCTTGTCTGCCGCTTATCTTTTGTAGATGTAAACAAGTTTAGACACTGTTCAGACCAGTTAGGAATCTTGTCTTTTTTAGAGTGTCAACAAGACCCCCTTCAAAGTTTTCGTGAATCTACAATGGAATGGTTCAGATTCTGAAATACTTTGAACTACTTTGATGGTGGTGTGTGGGTATGAACATCGCCTTTAGCCCCGCTTTCGGGCTGGACTAGGTTCGCCCATGAACTGTTAGTAAGTTTGCTTCTGAATAGCTTTGCGCTTGGATAGATTCGTGCTTCTGAATAGCTTTGCGCTTGGGTAGCTTCGCACTTGAATCTCCCGGAGTGGCTTCACTTCAAATCGGGCTAAATTAACGTTCCTTTCCCGAGGCTAACTGCTTTTTTGCGAGTTACAAGAAGGACTGCTCCCTTTTTCGAGGTTAGAATAACCTCTCTTGTATTTACGAAGGAGATTATTCCCTTCTCCGAAGTTCAAATAACTTCGTGTGGATTTTCGAGGGAGATTATTTCCTTTCTCAAGGTCAAGCATTTGAATGCTTTAACTTCGCCAGCGTTCCCAAACTTGAAGTGGAAACGGCGTGGTCAGGACATGAGGCCTATAAATAGGACACTTGTAGTCCTTCTCAGAGAGACATACTTTTCCCTTTCTGAAAAATTTGTTTATGACGTCTCCTTATTGCCTAGGAAAGGAGACTGAGGTCTCTAAAGTAGCGGGAACGCCCACTCTGGTCATCATCCGGCCAAGAGCCGGTGAGTCTCGGTCTTCCAGAGACTTTACCAATAAACTAGTGACTATAGGGAGTTTATCTCCCTTACTTTTCTTAGCTTTACCAGCTATTTCAGGGATTGACTTCCCTTGGCCTCTGCATTTGGCTGACTTGCAGAAAAGGGTTTTAGCCCCATTTTCTAGCTTCTCGGCGAAGCTATCATTCTCGCTTGATCAGGAGAAAGATCTTTCCATGAGAGTTCTTGCCTTGATCTGTTAAATCTGCCTGTTAAATTTGCCATGCAGGCAAGGCTTAGGACTTGGCCTCTTCAAAGTTGAGTCAGTCTTGCCATATAGGTGGGGTCAAGACTGCGTCCCTCTGGACCTGTTTGGCCCAGCCATATAGGCGATGCTAGGACTTGGCTTATGCTGAGCTAGTCTATCATCACTGTGCAAGCGAGGTTATCCTCTGCTTAACTGAAATCCATTTTTAAGGCACAACTGGATCGGATATGAATTGCTTCGTCCAAAGAATTTTAACTTAGCATTCCATCTTTACATTTTTAATCCTAACTTGTTTCCAGTTTGCATTGCAGCGAACTCTGTTCCCCATTCTTTCGTCTTGATGAAAGATACCAAAAACTTGCTGTTTTCCACTGATTTTGCAAAGGGGAAAACTTACAAAAAAGAGTCGAGGAGCTAAATTACAAGTAACACAAAAGATTACAAGTAGATCTCCTCGGAGATTCTGGAGAAGTGTGCCGATAGGAGTCTGGTCAGCGCGCGACCACTTTGTCCCTTTGACGATGCGATCGATAGGATTCCCTTCTCGCCTGGTTCGGGGAATCGGAGAACGGAAGGTTGGTAGAACTCTCTTGTTACTTCTTAAACTGTCTCCACTTGGGAATTCCTTCTCGCCTGGTTCCAGACATTCCTTAAGAGGAAGGTATTAGGGTATCAGCACCCTGATTAGAGAAGAGTTCTCTGAATTCTCTGAATTATTGGAAGCAAGAGAATAGATCTCTGTTTAGCCTCTCTCTGTTTTTCAGCCTCTCGCCTCTCTTTTTGCGCGCCCCCTCCCTTTTCCTGTGTACCCCTGGTGGACTATTTTATAGGGAGAGTAAGGGTATAATTGTCCCTTGAAAATATGGAAACAGATTGAGTCAATCTGTTTAAATCTGGAAAGTAGCCTTGCTGGGAGGCTAGAATCAGCTTCTGCGAAGCTAGAAGGTCGGTCTCCTTATCTGTTTTGATCCTTTCCATATAATTAGAAGATCTCCCCTGATCCTCTTACTCGTTTTAGGAGAGTCAAGAGATTATGGCAAGCAACTACCAAATTTGATCTCAGATTTGATCTTGATCTTGAATTGATTTGATCTTATATGGAGATTTAATTGGTCAAAGGCAGACCATAATAGACCCGCAGCGGAGCTGTCGCGTCGAGCTCGCAGCGGAGCTGGAAGTAGCATCTGGCGAAGTTAGAAGAAAGCTCTTCAGTGGAGCTAGATAATCATCTGTGGCGAAGCTACCGACTATCTGCGCGGTTGCGTGTGGCTTCGAGCGAAACTAACTCTCTGGCGAAGCTACCAACTATCCCCTGTTGTATTTCCAACTTGTTTTATCTTCTGAATTCTCGCTTTCAAGTTGTATTGCAGCCATTTGAGAAAATAGTCCTTACTGGACTAAAAGATGAGATTTGGCTATCTGCCGGTTCAGAGGTCGAAATGACGTAACCGATTGAGAAGCCACCAAGCTCGAAATAGTCTTTGCCGGACTGAAAGATGAGACTTGGCTATCTGCCGGTTCAGAGGTCGCAATGACATAACCGATTGAGAAGCCACCAAGCTCGAAATAGTCCTTGTCGGACTGAAAGATGAGACTTGGCTATCTGCCGGTTCAGAGGTCGCAATGACATAACCGATTGAGAAGCCACCAAGCTCGAAATAGTCCTTGCCGGACTGAAAGATGAGACTTGGCTATCTGCCGGTTCAGATGTCGCAATGACATAACCGATTGAGAAGCCACCAAGCTCGAAATAGTCCTTGCCGGACTGAAAGATGAGACTTGACTATCTGCCGGTTCAGAGGTCGCAATGACATAACCGATTGAGAAGTCACCAAGCTCGAAATTTGGATGGAATCTGGAAGAAATTATCAGAGGTATATTGTTAACGTGACAAAAAGAACAGTCCAGCAAAGACTGAGTGGGACTCAGGAACTTGCTGGGGAGCTAGGAAATGAATTTCATGGAAGATCATATGTCAGAGGTTTAATGTTAACTTGACAAAAAGAACTTCGTAGGAATTCGGAAAGCAATTTGTCAGAGAAAAACGAGGAGATCACTGTCATAGGTTTAATGTTAACTTAACAGCGAAATGGATGCCAGAGGTGTAGTGTTAAACATAACATGAAAAGGTCTCATTTTCACTGGAAAAATCGGGGGGATCACTGTCATAGGTTTAGTGTTAACTTAACAGCGAAATGGATGCCAGAGTTATACTGTTAAACATAGCATGAAAGGGGTCTCGTTCTCGCAGAGAGAAACGAGGAAATCACTATCATAAGTTTAATGTTAACGTAACAGTGAAATGGATGCCAGAGGTATACTGTTAAACATAGCATGGAAAGGTCTCGTTCTTACAGAGAGAAACGAGGAAATCACTGTCATAGGTTTAATGTTAACTTAACAGCGAAATGGATGCCAGAGGTATACTGTTAAACATAGCATGGAAGGGTCTCGTTCTCGCAGGGAGAAACGAGGAAATCACTGTCATAGGTTTAATGTTAACTTAACAGCGAAATGAATGGAAAGATCTTTATATGTGGTCTTACCATTCTATGGATGAGAATTAGTAAGTGATTTTGGAGAGAGAATCAAATGGGAACAGGTCCCTAAGGATTTTTAGCAAATCCTCAACTGTCAACGGGTTTGATATGCCTTTACCAACTACCGTTTGAGTCGGGCTAGCCATGCTATTCCCCTCAGCATGATGAGTTGTCGAGGACTTATGTTGGGCTTAAATGCCAACATTTTCCTCTATCCTTAACCGTTAAAGGTGTTGGATCATGTGGTTAGTGCATGTAACCTTGATTCTCCTTTGAGACAACTAGTGTATGACCAGGTTCCTGCCGGTTTATGGTTGTATGATCTCGTTTGGAGGAAGAGAGAGGGCTCTTTCTGCGTACCTTAGATTTGAAGGTCTTGATCAGAGGTGTAATGTTAACTTGATCATAAGAAGGATCCTTAATCAAGGATAATACTTCTTTAAGAACTTGCCATTGATCGGCATCATGAGTAAATCACCATCTGAAGTCATAAGGCGATATGCTCCGTTTGAATAGACTGTTTCTATTATAAACGGTCCTTCCCATTTGGGCTGAAATTTGCCTTTGGTTTTGTGAGTCATGATCATTGGTCGTCTGACGGCTAAAACCAAATCTCCTTTCTGGAAGACTCTTTGTTTGACCTTATTGAAGGCTTTTGAGATTCGAGCTTGATACAATTCGATGTGTTGCTGAGCTTGTAGCCGCTTCTCATCTAGGGCTTCGAGCTCTTGAAGACGCCACCGATCATTGTCCTCTGATGTGATCTAAGTCATTAAAGCGACTCGTAGTGACGGTATCTGGATTTCCAACGGTATGACTGCTTCACACCCGTACACCAGGGAAAAAGGCGTATTGACTGTCGGGGTTCGGACCGTGGTTCGGTAGGCCCAAAGACATTCACCAAGCTTTTCGTCCCAATCTCGCTTATTCGAGAAGATGAACTTTTTGAGTAACTTGATGATCGTCTTGTTGAATGCTTCCGCCAAGCCATTAGCGGTAGGATTATAGGCAGTTGAAGCCACATTCTGAATTCGGTATTTATCGCAGAATCGATAGAATACCTGGCTTATGAACTGGGGACCGTTATCATGGATGATCCGCCTAGGTACACCAAATCGATGGATGACATGGTGTTTGATGAAATTAACCACGTTAGAAGTTTTGACTTCAACCAGTGGTATGGCTTCTGTCCACTTTGAAAAGTAATCGGTTATTACCAAGATAAACCGGTGACCTTTTGTTGAAGAGGGGCTGATTGGCCCTACGACATCGATTCCCCATGCTTAAAATGGCCACGAAGCAATAGTTGGATGGAGCAACTCTGAGGGCTGATGTATAAAGTCTGCATGGATTTGGCATGCTTTACACCTTCGTGCATATTGGATGGCATCGGCTATCATGGTTGGCCAATAATATACAAGCCTATGTAATCTGTATTTAAGTTTTGGACCTGGTTGATGAGCTCCGCATATGCCGTCGTGTGCTTCTTTAAGCACTTCTTGTGCCTCTGAATTAAAAAGGCAACGGAGGAGGACACCGTCATATGAACGACGGTAAAGTGTCTTCAGAGTTGGATCATAGTAAAAACGGAGAGACCTTCGTCTGATAGATGCCGCTTCTTTAGGATTGTCTGGCAGCAGACCATGTAGAACATAGTCGATGAAAGGAAATCGCCAATTTCTCGGCTCAAGATCCGTCAAATATTATAAACCTCTCTGGTTCTTAACATATGTTTAGAGCAGACAAGGTGTCGAGTCGCCACTGTAAGGTGATACTCGGTGTCGACTGGCAAGGCTAGCGTTGTTGCTAATGCAGCAAGAGCATCTGCCTTAGTATTCTGAGATCGAGATACGTGCCCGATGTAAAAGCCATCAAACAGATTAGCCAATTCGATGACTGCGTGATAATAAGACACCAAATCCTCGTGACGGACCTCATATTCGCCTTTAACCTGATTGATAATCAGTTTTGAGTCGTCGTAAGCTTCAAGGTAGCGTACCCCCATTCCATGGGCGAGCTGAAGACCAATGAGTAGAGCATTATATTCCGCTACATTGTTGGAGCATGATTCCGTCAGAGAGAATGCTCTAGGAAGGACATGATTCTGTGGAGAGATAAACACAACCCCCATGCCAGCAATGATCTTGCCTTTAGGGCTTGTTCGTGATGCTCCATCGAAGAACATCTGTCCAACTTCATCCTCTGAAGTTACATTGGACTCGAAGACTTCATCTGGAATATCTTTATGAAGTTTTGAGTGTTCCGGAACTGGATGAGCAGCCAGGAACTCTGCAAGGGCCTGGCCTTTAACCGCCTTCTGAGGGATAAAGATCATGTCGTATTGAGACAAAAGAAGCGCCAATTTAGCTAACCTTGAATTCAATGATCCTGACTTCGTCATGAGAAGACGCAAAGGATTCACTCTAGAGATGACATGTATGGTTTGGCCGACCAAATAATGTCGTGTCTTCTGAACGGCAAAGACAAGAGCTAAGCACTCATTCTCAATAGGATTGTAGCGAGATTCCGCTCCTATCAGAGTCCTGCTCAGATAATAAATGGCATGTTCGTGACCATTGTCGTCTTTTTGAGCAAGCAGGGCACCAAGAGAATGGTCCATAGCTTTCACATAGAGTAAGAATGGTTTCCCTGATGTGGGAGCTACCAAGACTGAAGGTTTTGTGAGATATGTCTTGATATCCTCATAAGCTTCCTGACAAGCTTGATCTCATACAAAGGAAACACCCTTTTTCATGAGTTGGGTGAACGGTTGACAGCGGCCCGAGAGATTTGCGATGAATCTTCTGATATAAGCCAGTCTACCTTGCAAACCTCTAAGCTCTTTGAGGTTCCTAGGTGGGTGCATGTTTTGAATGGCTTTGACTTTGTCTGGGTCAAGATGAATTCCTTTTGATGTAACAATAAACCCAAGGAACTTGCCACTCGAAACTCCCAAGAAGGATTTTGTCGGATTCATTTTCAGTTGATGAGCCCGCATTATGTCGAACATCGTTCTTAAGTCACGAAGATGGTCATTCTTATTGCGGCTTTTGACAGCAATGTCGTCGACATAGCATTCTACCGTTTTTCAGAGATGATCGCGGAAGATTGTACTCATTGCCCGCTGATAGGTTGCCCCGGCGTTCTTCAGCCCGAAGGGCATCACAGTGTAGCAGTATACCCCCAATGGTGTTCCCAACGAAGTATACTTCTCGTCGTCGGGATACATCTTAATCTGATTGTACCCTGAAAAGCCGTCCATAAAAGACATTCTTTCGAATCCACAGGTGTTGTCAATCATGACATCGGTGATGGGCAGTGAGAATTCGTCTTTAGGACAGGCTGTATTGAGATCACGGTAGTCGATGCAGATCCGTATTTTCCCATTCTTCTTGAGGACGGGAACGATATTAGCAACCCAATCTGGATGCTGTTCCTCCCGTATGAAGCAACATGCAATGAGCTTATGAACTTCGACTTCAATAGCCTCCATAATGGTCGGGCGAAACCGACGTTGTTGCTGCTTGACTGGCTTGACGTCAGGTTTGATATTTAGACGATGCATGGCTACTTGTGGATCAAGTCCGGGCATGTCTTCGTAGTTCCATGCAAAGACGTCTATATATTCCTTTACGAGTATTATTAATTCTTCCTTTTCCATAAGTGACAAGCTTTCACTTATAAAGATGGATTTAGGGTGATCTTGACTACCCAAGTTGACCTGCATCACCTTATCTTCAGTAGGTGGTTCGCGCAGTTCGAATCGCTTTTCCCATTGGAGGTCTAATTGCTGAGCCCATGGTTCCTCATCAGTAGCTTCCTCAGGCTCCAATTGACTGCTTGAAGTCATGTTAACGATGAGATTCTTGAACAACATTCTCATACTGACATCTGAGTCTCACTCGGAGGAAGAGGTAGAATGTGATGGAATCGGTTCGTCATCCTTGAATTGAACCATTGCTGGTGGTGTGGGTGTAATGTATCCCAACCCTTGCGTGTGTTATCATAGTAATTTGCAGGTTTCCCTTTTGGCACAAAGTTACGCAGCAAACTACGCCTTCCTTTCCCGAAATTCAGGCCCTCTCCATGCTTTAGGTTGTACCCCATTTTCTTCATCATATGGCGCGCTGGTCGCGCGTAATGGAAAAATTGTGGGGTGTCTGAGTCTGAACTTGAATCTGTGGCTATAGACCCTCGAGGTTGGGCTCTACCGAATATTATTGGTAACTAACCTTCTTTGGATGGAGGGATCACTAAAACGGCCCCTTCTACAGATTCCATTGGTGTGCCGGATGCACTTGGTCTATGTAAAGGCATGTGCAGAGAGCTATCCATAATGGATTCAAACAACCTAACACTCACAGGATAATCAAAGGAAACATTATCATTAATTACCCATTCGCCCTCATCTTCAGAAGGAGCGTTACATTGGGGATTATTAAGACATGCTATAATTGGTTCACCACTCAAAATGGCTGGCATGTCCGCTTCAGATTCTGAATCCGCCTCATTGCCACTATCATCATCCGACAATGGTTGTTTCGATGTTTCACTGGTCTCTTGATAAGGGAGAGCGTCAGTGAAGTAATTTTTCACCCCTTTGAATGGTTGCTTCTCAGCGAAGACAGTTCGTACTGTCGCGTCATCTTCAACATATTTGAAGCACTGGTGCAGAGTGGAGGGAACGATCCAGTTGGCGTGGATCCACGGTCGTCCAAGCAACAAGTTGTATGAAGTGTCAGCGTCAATGACATAGCATTTTACTTCCGACTTCAGGCTCCCGATTCGGCAACAGAGTCGAATTTTCCCAAGTGGATGACTACTCCCGCATTGAAACCGTATATTGTAGTAGTGGTTGCGGACAACCTATATAGTGGTATACCGATGAAGTAGAGGAGCCTTTTGGGGATGATGCTCAGTGCCGATCCCGGATCAACCTGTACCCTTTCAATGCATGTTGAACCGATGTATCCGGTGTAGTACAGAGGTCGATCGTGCTTGTTATCCTTGAGAAGCATATCTTCCGCTGTGAAGGTAATAGCCGATACCTTTGATTGTATATGATGGCATTCAGGGCAAGAAGACTGAGCGACATCGTTAGGGATTTCTGGAATATATGTCAGGAATGATTCTGAATTAGCCAGTGCATCTCTGAGTGCTTCTCTTGTCTCTTTTGAGAGACGAAGGAGCTCGTGTATGGTAATACGAGCCGGGATATTAGCCAGCTGGGCCAATATGTCAAAACGAAAAGGCGTATCAAGCGCTGGGCCTGAAGGCTTCTTCAGGACATGGTCGAAACGGACTTCCTTTGGCTTCTCCTTTCCCTTGGTTGGAACCGAAGCGGATGCCAGTACTTATACTGACGTCGTTTGTTGTTGTGTCTCGTCAGTAGCTTTCTCATACTGTTTTAAGTATGATTTTCCGGACCGAGTACCCGTCGGCTAGGGTACATCAGCCTGTGTTGTGCAAGCGTGCTTTTCTCCTTCAGAATCGCTGAAAGAAGCTGATGTGAAATTGTCATCGTCTGGCAAGATGGAGATGACATTGCAAGATTTGCCCTTCGACTTGGACTTCTTCGAATCCCATTGTTCGTCTTGGACAAGGTCTGGGTGTATCCACATATTTTTCCCTCTCTTCAATGTCAAGGGAACAAGACCCCTATGATCTTGAGTTTTAGCTGAAGGATGCTTGACTTCCAGCCGTGGCGCAGGGACTGGATAAGTCCCGTCAGGAACTGTGACCTTTGGGGTTTTGCCGAACTCGATGGTCACCATATTTGCAGTGACTTTCTTCTGCTCTGACTTCAGTGTCAGGACTTCGGCGTCGATCAAGGCTTGAATTCTGTCCTTAAGGACAAAGCACTTGTCGGTGGGATGGTGAATCATCCTATGAAAGAGACAGTATTTGGGATCATTCGTGCGTCCTATTTCATTGGGACGTCGAGCGTCCGGCAGCTTCAATTTATTCCCTTTGTGGAGTAAATGGAATATTGTGGCCACCTGATCGTCTTTGAAGGAGTATTGTTTCGGAGGAAACTTGGACTCCAGATTATTGAAGCCGCCCTTCTTGGCCTTTGACTGAACATCCTCTGATAATTCAACGGACATAGTCTCTTTCCCTTTGGCTTGAGCAGACTGCGGCATGTCACCACGTCATTTATTATTCATACCCCATTTGCTTTTAGGGGTGGATGGTTCGAACTTTTTAGCCGACTTTTCGGCTATCTCAGCTTGTTCGACCAGTTCTTTCCAGGTATGGGCTTTGACAGCCCCCATGCGAACCTCTACTTGGGCCTGTTTGTTTCGTTGCAAAACGTCGCAAGTCGTAAGTCGTAAAATGAGAATGGAAAAAGTGAACTGTAGCAGAGAAAATATATTGTGTTTTATGGTGTTTGGTTGATAAAGTGAAGTGTAAATGGAAAAGTATATTGTGTTTTACGGTGTTTGGTTGATAAAGTGAAAGTGTAAATGGTAAGTATATTGTGTTTTACGGTGTTTGGTTGGTAATGTAAAAGTGTAAGTGAAAAAGTTGACCACAAAATTAACTGTAGCAGTGATTTAAATATTATAAATACTATTAAATTAAATCTACTATTGCAAATTAAATTATATTAATAAATTTGAGATAAAAAATTAATAATCTTAATATTTTATTTATAACAATAATATTAATAAAATATTAGTATAAATAGTAAAATATTACTAAAATATTAACTAAATAAATAATATAAAATTTTAAGAAAATCTAAACATTAATAAAATTTTAAGAATACTAATAAAATATAAATATTAAAAAAACTTACAAAAATAATAAAATATAGTTATAATATTTTAATATTAAAATACTTGAAAATTATTATAATATAAATTTTATTATAATATTAAAAAATCTTACAAAAATAATAAAATATAGTTATAATATTATAATATTAAAAATACTTGAAAATTATTATAATATAAATTTTATTATAATATTATTGTAATATTATAGAAATATAAAATTAACAAAGTAAAATGTAATTATAATTTAATAATAAATTATCATTATAGTATTATTATACTGAATTATTATTACAATATTAACATAATAAAATATTAATATAATAATAAAATATATTATGATATTAATAAAGTAATTTTTTATATTAAAAATAAATAACTAAATATATAATAATTTTATATTAAATTATAATATTGTTATATTAATAAAATATTAACTCTAAATAAAATAATAAAAAATGGAATAAGTATTAATAAAATAATAAAGTATTAAATAAAATATTAAATTAAAATAGTAAAATATTAAATATTAAAACAATATTAAAAACAATAAAAAAATTAAAGATTAAAAATATAAAATAATTAAATAATTAAATAAGAAATTGAACACTATTTAAAATATTAAATATTTAATAATATTAAATTATATATTGATTATCAAGTAACTGTTTTGAACTATAAGTGTACTACAAGTGAGAGTTACATGATCACAAAATTAACTGTAGCAACTGCAAGTGGGAAATATGAGTGTAAAAGTGATATTTACATGACCACAAATTTAACTGTAGCAACTGCAAATGGGAAAAGAAGAGTTACATTTTGCAACTTGTTTTTCAGCGAAACAAACAACGAAAAATGGAAAAGAAGTTTTACGACTTGCGTTTTGCGGCGTCTTGCGGCGAAACAAACACGCCCTTGGTCTAAGAAGTTGTGCCTGCATGTTTGTAAGAGCATGGGTAATGGCATCCCTGCTGGGCACATCAAAGACAAGTTTCTGAACCGCTCAATGTAGTCACGGACAGATTCGCCCTTCTTCTGCACGGTGGAGAGGAGCTTGTCCATGGTTACCTCGGTATCGTCCTCATAGAAACGAGAAAGGAATCGGGTTTCCAGGTCGATCCAGGAATTGACGGAGCCCGGAGGGAGACTTCGAAACCAATCAAATGCTACCCCCTTTAAGGTGCCAATGAACAGCCTAGCCATGATAGCATCATTGTCTATAACATTACCGGTCTGAGACCGAAAATAGTAGATGTGCTGGTTTGGCGAGCTGTTACCATCGTACGTATGTAACGTTGGTGGTTTGAACTTTGGTGGGTATGATACTGAATCCCACTCCAGCGGGTAAGGACGGACTGTCCCTACTTTCTTTAATTCATCCCTCTGAGCTAGGGATGCGATTTGAGCTTGGATGCCTTTAAGGACTTCAGCGTCCAAAGAAGAACCTTCCTTCGACTTCTCCGTCCTTGGCTGTTCATTGCTAAGATGTTCTTCCTCATCATGATTACTCCCGGTATCATTATTATTCCGGTTATTGAGGAGTTAGCGAGCATCTGTTGAATGTTGTTCAAAGCTTCTTGCTGGGTCTTGGAAGTTTGCTCCTGAGCTTCCAAATGCCGATGAAGGTCATCATTACAATTATCAGCCATGTTCACTGATACTCTGTCTGTTCGCACTGAGCTGACTGTCGCCGAAGAGGCATATCTACTATCTTCATCCTCTTCATCAGACCACTGGACTGATCCTCTCTTTGGTTTCGGTGAGGCTACTGTCGTTGAGGAAGATGGTTGTTCATAACTGTAGGGTATTGCAACCCTAGATCTGGTATTTCGGAAGACACCCTCTTCATGTACCAAGACTTCGCCTAAGCCGGGGCTATAATCCGGATCTGGGGAACTGTAGGGAGTGTCGTGAGACGCTCGTCTGCCCCTGTGTAGCTCTCGTCCTCTTTCGGTCATGTTAACGGACGCAGAGGGCAGATCTCGTGGTATGCTCCTTTTGCGATGTTCTACCGGAGCTTGCACCGTCAGTCGATCAAAAACTGACCGTCGACCTGGAGGAGCGGCGGGGATTGGCCCTAGCCGGCAATGGACTGAGTGGACTGTCACCAACTGACATCCCACTTGTCGACAACAAAGGGGAGTAGTTCGAAAAGATTCCGACTTCCGTTTATTTGTCAAGAATTCCCGCAAGTCAGACCCAGTCGGGCCTAAACGATCCAGCGCAGAGGCTCTATTGGGTTGCACATAGGATGATGTCCTGTTCTTCTTATCACCGCAGAGGGGATTAGCACTAAATAGTACTTCAGCTCTAGCTTCGCGGCTAAGAACCTTGGGAATGCCCTTGGATGTTGAAGCTACATAAGCACCGCTGTCAACACTTAGGGACGATCCCTTAGCTCCGCTACAAAGCGCGAGCTTAGCGCTTGATGGATTGGGGAGCGGAGCACGCTGTGGTGCTTTATCCGCTATGCTGCTGCGAAGGCGATTAGCCTTAGATAGTGTTGTGGCTCTAAATTCGCGGCTAAAAGCTTTGGAAACGCCCTTGGGCGCTGAAGCTGCATAAGCAACGCTATCAGCACTTAGGGACAATCCCTTAGCTTCGCTGCGAAGAGCGAGCTTAGTACTTGAAGAACTGGGGAACGAAGCACGCTGTGGTGCTTTGGTTCCAGCTTCGCGGCTATGAACATCATGCGTACCCTGAGGTACTGTAGCTTCGCTCATGAGAACGAGGCTGGCGCGAGGCGTTACCGCTCTTGAATTGGGCGAAGGTATGGTCGCTGCTGTGACTTCGCGGCTAGCAGCCTTGTTGAAGCAGGCAGACATCTTGCCTTCGCAAGAGAGACGCACTTGTGGCGTAGCTACGCCTGAGGTTTTATACAGAGCCTTCTGCTTTGGCCTCCACATCTGCTTTGACAAGGGAGACATAGGTTCGCAGGGAACCTGACTAGCCATACGCGAGGCTGAGGGGTGTTAGCAGAATTCTGGTTCTGGTTTCTGTTCTGAAACCTTGGTCATGGAGACCTTTCTATGCTTCCGTGCATGAAGCATTAGGCCACCCCCCAGAGAGGACTTCTTCAAATTTTTCTTGGTCGAAGTGAACGACCAGGTTCTCGAAAGTGATAGGCTTGCACTGCGGGCCTACTTCCTTGTTGCGCCAGAGGACCGCGGTAGGCTCGCAGAGAGCCTTATCTGTCTCCTCTGAGGCTTGCTTTGAAGATTTAGCCAGAGGGGCTCTGGCCACACCGGCTTTCTTGAATTCAGAGATAGACCCGAAAGTCTGTTCGTCGCATTGCGACACTTGATTCTCAGCAGTGGAGAAATCATTCCCCAGCGGAGTCGCCATCTTGTTTTCCATTGATTTTGCAAAGGGGAAAACTTACAAAAAAGGGTCGAGGAGCTAAATTACAAGTAACACAAAAGATTACAAGTAGATCTCCTTGGAGATTCTGTAGAAGTGTGCCGATAAGAGTCTGATCAGCGCGCGACCACTTTGTCCCTTTGACGATGCGATCGATAGGATTCCCTTCTCGTCTGGTTCGGGGAATCGGAGAACGGAAGGTTGGTAGAACCCTCTTGTTACTTCTCAAACTGCCTCCACTTGGGAATTCCTTCTCGCCTGGTTCCGGAAATTCCTTGAGAGGAAGATATTAGGGTATCAGCACCCTGATTAGAGAAGAGTTCTCTGAATTCTCTGAATTATTGGAAGCAAGAGAATAGATCTCTGTTTAGCCTCTCTGTTTTTCAGCCTCTCGCCTCTCTTTTTGCACGCCCCCCTCCCTTTTCCTGTGTACCCCCGGTAGGCTATTTATAGGGAGAGCAAGGGTATAATTGTCCCTTGAAAATATGGAAACAGATTGAGTCAATCTGTTTAAATCTAAAAAGTAGCCTTGCTGCGAGGCTAGAATCAGCTTCTGCTAAGCTAGAAGGTCGGTCTCCTGATCTGTTTTGATCCTTTCCATATAATTGGAAGATCTCCCCTGATCCTCTTACTCGTTTTAGGAGAGTCAAGAGATTATGGCAAGCAACTGCCAAATTTGATCTCAGATTTAATCTTGATTAGATTTGATCTTGATCTTGAATTGATTTGATCTTATCTAGAGATTTAATTGGTCAAAGGTTGACCATAATAGACCCGCAGCGAAGCTGCCGCATCGAGCTCGCAGCGGAGCTGGAAGGAGCATCTGGCGAAGTTAGAAGAAAGCTTTTCAGCGGAGCTGGATAATCATCTGTGGCGAAGCTACCGACTATCTGCGCGGTTGCGTGTGGCTTCGAGCGAAGCTAACTCTCTGCGGAGTTAACTGAGCACTTCAGGCGAAGCTGTAAATTAGCTCACTGATGGAGCTTTAAACTGCTTCAATGTGAAGTTGGACAATCTTAGCCTCTCAGCGAGGCTATCCCCTTAGGCTCATGTGATGCTAAGTGTTGAGCTAACCTAGCATTTTAGACCTGCTGAGGTCTGATCAAAGACAATCCGGGCTCACTGTCTGCTTCACTGGATCAGTAGAGTCCAAGTCCCTGCTTTGTCCCTCGGAGATGGGTGAAAACTGGTCGTCAGCTTGTCTGTCACTTGTCTTTTATAAATGTCAACAAGTTTAGACATCGTTCAGGCCAGTAAGAATCATGTCTTTTTAAAGTGTCAATACTTGCCCCTTGATTTTCAAGTTGAAGCTTTGATCATAAGCAGGAGGAACACATTGGAGCAGCTAATGTGCGTTCCAAGAAGAGGCTGGCAGTCGCTTATCCGAGATGATCCACTTCGGGAAAGCGAACATCACCAGTAAGGTCTCGGATCCTTTCTTTGCCAATTTTGATTACGGAAGATCCAATTTTCTTGATGGCAAAATCTGCCATTAAACGAAGGATTACGGCCTTGTGCAGGAGGAAGACCTTTCTTGTCCAGTTGGAATGGTTCATCACCTTGGAAGTAGATAGGAGAGCAATGATTCTGTTGTATGAAAGACAATCTTGATGTAGTATCAATGTATCTTCCCTTTTGAATCAATGAAAATGTTTATTTTCTACTTATCTACTTTGTTTCCCTCCTCTTTCTTTGGAATGGATCGGCGGAGGAGCTAAAACTTCCTGCGAAGTTAAAGAGAGATTTTCAGCCAAGTCAGGAACGAGCTTCCAGCGAAGCTAGCATGAATTTTCTACGAAGTTAGAACCGAGCATTTAGCGGAGTTAAGGTTCATCTTTCAGCGAAGTTATTCGAACGTCGTATAAGGTCGACGCTGAACTCCAGCGAAGTTGGCCCTTAGCGGAGCTGACTATCCAGCTTATCGGGAAAGCGCTTAGGCGTCGTTTAAAATTAATTTGAAACGACCGCCTGCGCTCCTCTCGAGGAGGCGTAATTTAGGTAATCATCAACCTATAAAAGCCCGATTGGGCTGAAAAAGAAAGAACTACTTCTCTTTGAACTTTCAGAGAACACGAATCTCTTCTTCTTTCTTTCTTCTTCGTTTGATATTTTAAGAACTTCTTCAGTTCTCCGATGGCTCCCAAAAGACGAGCAGGCAAAGAGGGAGCTACCTCTGCGACGGAGGGACCTTCTCCTCCTCCAGTCATCGAACGACCTATCGCGGGTAGGGATTTTTCCCTTTTACTCAGAAATTTTCATCTCTTTTCGAAGCCAATTCCTGGCTATTTCATGATGAATCTAGAACGATTCATTGCGATCTAGTGATCCCAGGGAGTTCAAGTCCCTTAATTCCCCTTCATTTCTCAATTGGAAATTTAAGAACCAAAAGGTTTCTTCTCCAAGCTTCTATGCGAAGCTAACTCTTAAGCGGTTTACATCCTGTCGAATAATAGGATGCGAAGCTAGCCCTCATAGCGCAGCTGGAAAAGGGCTTTAAAGCCCTTAAAATAAGTGACGCGGACTACCGACTCCGTTCACGTGGGGAAATTGATAGCTCCGTCCCCCGGTTATACAAGAACGGGTCCTCCTCGCTGCATATTGGGTCTCCACCCTGGAAACGTACCTCCGGACATCCCAGTGGGAGAAAATCCCGCGGTGGCTCAGACTTTTGGAAATCAATTTTTTAAGGCTCCTGGTAATTATCCAGCCACTGATTTCAGGACCCATGGGTGGATTCATCCCCCCAGGCATGGTGGAGGACTTGACCTTATATGTCTTAGCACATTTTGAAGAGGATCTGGAGAGGCTGGCATCTACGAGGCCGTCAGGGCGACCTGTTACGGCATCCAGATGAGCGTAGCGAACTTCTACGCCATCTTCGAGTTATACTGCCCAGCTACAGGGACCTTCACCCCAATTGGCGAATTGGGCATGGCTTTGCACGAGATGTGGGATGTCTCTGCTGCCTTTGGGATCTCTCCTATATGAAGAATATTTTCCGTGCAAGGCGAAATTGGCACTTCTGGAGAAGCAGGAGCCCGCCTTGTTTGAGACTTACCGGGAATTGATGTACCACCTTTACATTTGCTCGAGTATGCATGGGAGCCATAAGGGAGCTTCATGCACCTTGAAGAGCTGGGGGAATTATTTGTTCCCCAACCTAGAAGGTGCTCCCGACGCGGCTCACTGCGGAGTTGCAGACGAGGACATCTTCCGAAGGATGCAAGAACACTCAAAAGGGGATTTGATTTTGAAAGAATATGATGGACCCTATGAGAAAGGTAATATTCTTCGGAGTTTCCATTACCAGGCTCGTCGACCGACATCCCTGAAGGCACTTTTGGCCGGCTTTTTATCGATTTGGCTGAAGAGATGTGTGGTGCCATCTCCCTCTAACGACGTCATCCTTCCGACTGCCTTATTACCGGCTGTTCGTCTAGTCCATGGTCGTTCCCTTGGACTTCTTCCAGCAATGGTGTGTTGTATTCAACGAGGCCTTCGTGCATTGACGGAGGCTTTCTGTAGACCACCAACGACGAAGCGGGGAAAAGGCACTATCTTGCCTCGCGACGGACCAAACCCCAGAATCGGTTTGCCATACACCTATTTGATGGCATGGTTCGCCCTTCACTGCCCCTCCATTATCCAAACCGGTGAGGAGCTGCCAGAAGGTGTTCGAATGGCGCTTCTCCGTCGATTCGAGGGATGTTCGTGGTGACGGACTTATGTGGCTGCGGTCCGCAAACTGTTGTGCCGACATGACGTCTTCTGTCTTTTTCGGTGCTTTCCCTACATTCGTGATGCAGGCTATGGTGAAGAATTCAAGGATGTAGGTGATGGGCAGACGTCGTTGAGCCGGGGAGTCTTCGAATGGCTGGTTAGCATCCGGCCATCCTATTTAGTGTAGAAGCGGGGACACCTGCTACTTGGGGAGCCTTATGTTCCAAGTCGGTTTGCTCGTCAGTTTGGGTATGACCAACTGTACGTAGGTAACCCGAACACCAGCCTGGCCTTTATAGGGAGCCTCATTGATGGAGCTCGTGCCTAGCGGTTTTACATTGCTGGCTGTACTGAGACGCGGCTTTGCATGCCGCTAAGGACCCCGAACCTTCTGACAACCCTGGGGTTCTGCCAGTGGTACAGAACTTCGAACTCCACACCAACTGGGTTTTCTATTAATTCCTTTGGTGTGAAGTTGATCTCTCAGTGGCTGAAGCGGAAAGTTACTGTGAGAAGCGAAGGTAAGAGGGTCCGTGTACCAGGCTTCGGGGAGTTCATCGCTGTTGATGATAGTGAGGCTTCGGACGCAAAAAGTCCCCGTTTTGAGGGGGATACAGGTGTTGAGGCTTCAGCAGATGCTCCTGGTGGGGTAGGCACAGCCCCCATGGAAGATGTAGAGGTGGAGGAGGTGGAGGAAGAAGATCCTGACGTCCACTTCAAACGAAAGCGGTAAGGCGGATCTCACAGGAAGAGGGTAGTGAAGAAGCCTCGTCACTACGCTCCTACTGTTATTAGAGAGGGCGAATCATCTACAATGCCTCCTCTTGCTCCATTAGTCATTAAGCTGTCGGCTCCTAGGCAGACCGTTGGTAAAGTTGTTCCTGACCCGAGTAAGATCAGCTATGTTCTTACAAATATTCTTATATATTCCATACAGCTCATTGTTTATTCCATGACTCAGGAACTGAGACGGTAATAGACCCGAGAGCCGAGGCTGCAGAAGAACAGGGGGAGTATTATGATCCCCTGTTCACTTATAGAGAAGGCGATAAGCTAGCTACTTCGTCGTCTCAGAAGAATCTGGAAGTGATGCGGCCGACGTAGTCCTTCGGGTGCTGGGACCTCAAAAGGAAGCCCCATGGCCTCCAGCTCTTTGGGGTGGACCACAGAGGGTTCAGCGAGTGAAGGTGAGCCGGCCGTCCGTGTTGATTCTGCTAAAGATTTTCCTATAGAGCCTGAGGGGACTGAAGCCGTCGTCGAGGGATTTCAGAGAGAGATTGCGGCCAAGGCAGTTGAGGCGATACCATCTCTTGGTAACATTTTGATCTTTCGTGAGTAATTTTCTCTTGATATTTATTACGCCTTGCTCAATCGAAGTTTTACCACAGGGGCTCCGCCCTTGGGCGCATCGACTTCAAGGGAACCAACCAATCTTCCTGAGGGACTCAGGGGTGAAGCAAGTACTTCGACCGCGGCGGATGCTGCTGAGTTGGTTGTTTTGTATCACGACCTGCCCTCTTATCAGCCCGAACCGATCAGAGGAAAAGAGGTTGAGGGGACAGTAGTCACGAAACCAATCTCACTTCCAACTTATATCGGTAAGTGAGATGCCATTGGTTCTACCTGTGCCGCTTATCTTGCCAAACGCGGAGCTGAAGGTGATTACCAGTCCTACTTCTCCAACACTGGTGGTTGAGCCAGCTCTCCCAGAAATAGTCACTAGTCATTCTTCGGTTGTAGCTAGTGTACTGGTTTCAATGAGGACTCCTCCGAGATCACCGACGGTCCCTCATATTGCTCCAGCCAGTGCTTCTGCCATCCCTTCCACAGTTATGTCAGTGAAACCGGTGGAAGATTTGCCTTCAGGGGCCGCTCGTTCACCAGGAGTAGTTGAGGCCGAGAATGAATTTGTGACTGAGCTAGTCGACAGCTTTTATAAGAGCTTGAAGCGATCCGTTGCTTTGGTCTTGAAGGACTCGACTACCTCGTTCTCTGCTTTAAAGGTGGTCCTCTCCTGAAGCATTGACAGCATCCGAGACTTTGGAAGGGACGATCAGGCCGCCACATTCGAGCTTCTGGTGGACAGGCTTGAGAGGGATGTGGACGAATGGCGCAGTCTTAGCCATTCAGATCTGGAGTCTTCAGTTAATGAACAACTCGCACACCTCGCTGCTCAAATGCATGAAGCTCATCTTGCTGCTCAAGAAGCAGCTAAGGCAATTTCCTCCGACTTGAAATCCTTGGAGATGAGGAGAGTAGAACTTGGGGACGCCATAGATGCTTCTAACAGCGCTCTTCTCGACGCTGAGGATAAGATTGAAAGGGCCAAGGAAATGATTAAGAAGGCTAATCTTCTTTTGTCCAAGGCTGAACCGGTGCGTCTTGAGGATTGCTTGGCTAGAGCAGCTTAAGGCTCAGAATGACAAAGTCCTGCAGCAGGAGCTAGCACAGAGGGCAACTTTGGTTGAAATTGAGGCTCGCCTGTCCCAAACGGCGAGCTTTAACGAGGCCAAGTTGAGGTCGCAGGAACTTATCAGAGCTGTTGAGGAGAGGAAGAATAGGCCGGCCACTCTTGAAGAACGGATCAAGTCCTACGAAGCACCCTCGTAGCTTGTAATCCGAGCACCCATGTATCCCTCTTTTGGAATAAAAAAAATTTTATTTGACTCCTCTGTTGCATTTCCAACTTGTTTTATTTTCTAAATTTTCAATTCTTACTTTCAAGTTGTATTACAATCCTCAAAAGGAAACGGAATAACGGTATAACTAATCTAATCAGCCATGATAAACTGATAGGGTTAGTTACACATTCGAGAAATGATTTGGCAAATTCTATCGGGGGAAATAGGATTTAATTATGAACGCCATGGGGATTCTGATATCTCCTTCGGATGTTATTTGGAAGAAATTGTCAGAGGTATATTGTTAACGTGACAACCAGAAAAGTCCACTGAGGACTGAGTGAAAAATAATAGACTTTGAAGGGAGTCTACCAGAAACTCGTTGGGGAGTTAGAAAATGAATCCCATAAGAGATTATATGTCAGAGGTAATCATTAACGTGACAAAAAGAACTCCGTGGGGATTTGATAAGGAAGGGGTTATTCCCTAAAAAGTTGTCAGAGGTAATCATTAACGTGACAATCAAATCCCTTGCTGGTAAATTTGAAAGGAGATTTTGTCAGAAGTGATCGTGACAGCCTCTCCACTAGGGGATTTGTAAAGCAATTTGTCAGAGGTGTGATGTTAACTTGACAAGGATTCATTTACTGTTAGAGGTGCTTGAACATAACAATAATTCGAGTGGACCTGTCGTTCTGTTAAAGAGAATGACAAGCGGGGTTTATTCACTGAGGACGTTGGTTTTATCCGTTGGGAAGTAGATTATAGTCTTGCTATCAGAAGTTTAATGTTAACATGATAGGTTAGACTTGTCACTTCGCAAGGGATATGAATACCTTTATATGTGGTATTACCATTCCATGGATGGGAATTGGTAAGTGATTTTGGAGAGGGAATCAAATGGGAACATGTCCTTTAGGATTTTTAGCAAATCCTCAGCTGTCAACGGACTACCGTTTGAGTTGGGCTAGCCATGCTATTCCCCTCAGCATGATGAGTTATCGAGGACTTGTGATGGGCTTAAAGGCCAACATTTCCCTCTATCGATAAGTGGGAACAGGTCCCTTAGGATTTTTAGCAAATTCTCAGCTGTCAACGGGTTTGACATGCCTTTACCAACTACCGTTTGCGTTGGGCTAGCCATGTTATTCCCCTCAGCATGATGAGTTGTCGAGGACTTGCGTTGGGCGTAAAGGCCAACATTTCCCTCTATCGATAAGTGGGAACAGGTCCCTTAGGATTTTTAGCAAATCCTCAGCTGTCAACGGGTTTGACATGCCTTTACCAACTATCGTTTGAGTTGGGCTAGCCATGTTATTCTCCTCAGAATGATGAGTTGTCGAGAACTTGTGTTGGGCTTAAAGGCCAACATTTCCCTCTATCCTTAGCCGTTAGAGGCGTTGGATTATTTTGTTACTTTAAGTAACGTGATTCTTCCCCTGGGTGTTCACTCTATAGGTGGGTTGGGGTGAATTCCGCGAGACCTTGATCTGAAGGTCTTGATGAGAAGGATCCTATCAAGGATAATACTTCTTTAAAAACTTGTCGTTGATTGGCATCATGAGAAAGTCTCCATCTGAAGTCATAAGGCGATATGCTCTGTTTGAATAGACTGTCTCTATCACAAACGGTCCTTCCCATTTGGGCTGAAATTTGCCTTTGGTTTTGTGCGTCATGATCATCGGTCATCTGACGGCTAAAACCAAATCTCCTTTCTAGAAAACCCTCTGCTTAACCTTCTTATTGAAGGCTTTAGAGATCCGGGCTTGATACAACTCAATGTGTTGCTGAGCTTGTAACCGCTTCTCATCTAGGGCTTCGAGCTCTTGGAGACGCAACCGATCATTGTCCTCCGTTGTCATCTTAGTCATTAAAGCGACTCATAATGACGGCATTTGAATTTTTAACGGTATGACTGCTTCGCATCCGTACACCAAGGAAAAAGACGTATTGCCTGTGGGGGTCCAAACCGTGGTTCGGTAAGCCCAAAGACATTCACTAAGCTTCTCATTCCAGTCTCGCTTATTTGATGAAACGAATTTTTAAGTAGTTTAATGATTATCTTGTTGAATGCCTCCGCCAAGCCATTAGTGGCAAGATTATAAGCAGTTAATGCCACGTTCTGAATCCGGTACTTATCGTAAAACCGGTGGAACACCTGGCTCACGAATTGGGGACCGTTATCATGGATGATCCGCCTAGGGACACCAAATCGATGGATGACATGGTGTTTGATGAAATTAACTATGCTAGAAGTTTTAACTTCAACCAGTGGTATAGCTTCTACCCACTTTGAAAAGTAATCGGTTATTGCTAGGATAAATCGGTGACATTTTGTCCAAGAGGGGCTGATTGGCCCTACGACATCGATTCCCCATGCTTCAAATGGCCACGAAGCAAGGTTGGATGGAGCAACTCTGAGGGCTGATATATGAAGTCTGCATGGATTTGGCAGGCTTTACACCTTCGTGCATATTGGATGGCATCGGCTATCATGGTTGACCAATAATACCCACGCCTGTGCAATCGGTCCTTGAGGTTTGGACCTGGCTGATGAGCTCCGCATATGCCGTCATATGCTTCTTTGAGCACTTCCTGTGTCTCTAAATTAGAAAGGCAACGGAAGAGGATACCGTCATATGAGCAACGGTAAAGTGTCTTTACTATTGGATCATAGTAAAAACGGGGAGACCTTCGTCTGATGGATGCCGCTTCTTTAGGGTCGTCCGGCAGCAAACCATGCAAAGCATAGTCGATGAGGGGAAATCGTCAATATCTCGGTTCAAGATCCGTCGAGATGTTATAGGCCTCTTTGGTTCACAGCATATGTTTAGAGCAAACAAGGTGTCGAGTCGCCACTGTAAGGTGATACTTAGTGTCGTCTGGTAAGGCTAGGGTTGTTGCTAATGCAGCCAGAGCATCGACCCTAGTGTTCTGGGATCGAGACACGTGACCGATGTAAAAGCCATCAAATAAATTAGCCATTTCGATGACTGCGTGATAATAAGATACCAAATCTTCGTGACGGACCTCATATTCGCCTTTAACCTGATTGATAATCAGTTTTGAATCGCCATAAGCTTCAAGGTAGCATACCCCCATTTCGTGAGCGAGCTGAAGACCAATGAGTAGAGCATTGAACTCTGCCACATTGTTGGAGCATGATTCCATCAGAGAAAATGCCCTAGGAAGGACATGGTTTTGTGGAGAAATAACACAACTCCCACACCGGCAATGATCTTGCCTTTAGGGCATATTCGTGATGCTCCATCGAAGAACATCTGCCAAACTTCATCCTCTGAAGTTATATAAAATTCGAAGACTTCATCTGGAATGTCTTCATGAAGTTTTAAGCTTTCCGGAACCGGATGAGCAGCCAAAAATTCTGCAAGTGCCTGGCCTTTAACCGCCTTCTAAGGGACAAAGAGCACGTCGTACTGAGATAAAAGGAGTGCCCATTTAGCTAATCTTGAATTTAATGACCCTGATTTCGTCATGAGAAGACGCAAAGGATTCACTCTGAAAATGATATGTATGGTTTGACCGACCAAATAATGTCGTGTCTTCTGAATTGCAAAGACAAGAGCTAAGCATTCCTTCTCAATAGAATTATAGCGAGATTCCGCCCCTATCAGAGTCCTGCTTAGATAGTAAATAGCTTGTTCACGACCATTATCATCTTTTTGAGCAAGCAGAGCACCAAGAGAATGGTCCATAGCTTTCACATAGAGCAGGAATGGTTTTCCTGATGTGGGAGCTACTAAGACTGGAGGTTTTGTGAGATACCTTTTGATATCTTTGTAAGCTTCTTGACAGGCTTGATCCCATACAAAAGAAACACCCTTTTTCATGAGTCGGGTGAACAGTTGACAGCGGCCAGAGAGATTTGCGATGAATCTTCTGATATAAGCCAATCTCCCTTACAGGCCTCTAAGTTCTTTGAGATTCTTAGGTGGATGCATGCTCTGAATGGCTTTGACTTTGTCTGGGTCAAGATGAATTCCTTTTGATGTAACAATAAATCCAAGGAACTTGCCACTCGAAACCGCCAAGAAAGATTTTGTCGGGTTCATTTTCAGTTGATGAGCCCGCATTATGTCAAACACTGTCCTCAAGTCGTAAAGGTGGTCATTCTTATCACGACTTTTGACAGCAATGTCGTCGACATAACATTCTACCGTCTTTCGGAGATGGTCGCGAAAGATTGTACTCATCGCCCGCTGATAAGTTGCTCCCGCGTTCTTTAACCCGAAGGGCATCACGGTATAACAGTATACCCCAACGGTGTTCGGAATGAAGTATGTTTTTCATCCCCTGAATACATCTTAATTTGATTGTACCCTGAAAAGCCGTCTATGAAAGACATCCTTTCGAATCCGCAGGTATTGTCAATCATGACATCGGTGATGGGCAATGGGAATTCGTCTTTAAGACAGTCTGTATTGAGATCACGGTAGTCGATACAGATTCGTATTTTTCTATTCTTCTTGAGAACGGGAAAGATGTTAGCAACCCAATCTGGATGTTGTTCCTCCCGTATGAAGCCGTATGCAAGGAGCTTATGAACTTCGACTTCAATAGCCTCCATAATGTTCGGGCGAAACCGGCGTTGCTGCTGCTTGACTGGCTTGGCGTCAAGTTTGATGTTCAGACGATGCATGGCTACTTGTGGATCAAGTCCAGGCATGTCTTCGTAGTTCCATGCAAAGACATCTATATACTCCCTTACAGGTACCATCAATTCTTCTCTTTCTGTGAGTGATAAGCTTTCACTTACAAAGACGGGCTTAGGGTGATCTTGACTACCCAAGTTAACCTGAGTCACCTTGTCTTCAGTAGGTGGTTCGCGTTGTTCAAATCGCTTTGCCCACTGGAGATCCAATTGCTGAGCCCATGGTTCCCCATCAATAGTTTCCGTTGGCTCCAATTGGCTGCTTGAAGTCATATCAACGGTGAGTTCCTTGAACAACGTTCCCACACTGACGTCCGAGTCCCATTCGGAGTAAGAGGCAGAGTGTGATGGGATCGGTTTATCTTTGAACTGAACCGTTGCTAGTGGCGTAGGTGTAACGTATCCCAACACCCTGCGTGTGTTATCATAGTAATTTGCCAGTTTCCCTCTTGGCACAAAGTTGCGCAAAAAAACACGTCTTCCTTTTCCTAAATTCAGACCCTTCCCATGTTGCAGGTTGTATCCCATTTTCCTCATCATATGCTGCGCTGATCGTGCATAATGAAAAAAATTGTGGGGTGTCTGAGCCTGAACTTGAATCCGCGGCTGCAAACTTTTGCAGTTGGGCTTTACCGAATATTATTGGTGATTGACCCTCTTTGGATGGAGGAACCACTAAAACGGATCCTTCTATAGATTCCACAGATGCACTTGATGCACTTGGTTTATGTAAGGGCATGTGCAGAGAACTATCCATAACGGATTCAAGCAATTTGACACTCACAAGATAATCAAAGGAAATATTGTCATTAATTACCCATTCGCCCTCATCTTCAGAAAAAGTGTTACATTAGGGATTATTAAAACATGTTATAACTAGTTCACTGACCAAAATGGCTGGCATGTCTGCTTCAGACTCTGAATCTGCCTCATTGCCACTATCATCGTTGTCCGGCGATGATTCTTTTGATGTTCTGCCGACCTCCTGATATAGGAGAGCATCAGTAAAGTTGTTTTCCACGCCTTTGAATGGTTGCTTCTCAGCGAAGACAGTCCATCATGTTACATCATCTTCAACATACTTGAAGCACTGGTGTAGAGTGGAGGGAACAATCCAGTTAGCGTGGATCCAAGGCCTTCCTAGTAACAAGTTGTATGACGTGTCAGCATCGATGACATAGCATGTTACTTCTGATTTCAGACTCCCAATTCGGCAACGGAGTCGGATCTTTCCAAGTGGATGACTACTCCCTGCATTAAAACCGTATATTGTTGTAGTGGTTGCAGACAACCGATATAGTGGCATGCCAAGGAAGTAAAGGAGCCTTTTAGGGATGATGCTGAGTGCAGACCCCGGGTCAACCTGTACCCTTTCAATGCATGTCGAACCGATGTATCCGGTATAGTACAAAGGTCGATAGTGCTTATTATCTTTGAGAAGCATATCCTCAGCTGTGAAAGTAATAGCAGGCACTCTCGATTGTACATGATGACATTCAGAGCAAGAGGGTTGAGTGTCCTCCCTAGGGATTTCTGGCATATATGTCAGGAATGATTCTGAATTAACCAGTGCATCCCTAGGTGCTTCTCTTGTTTCCTTTGAAAGACGGAGGAGCTCGTGTATGGTGATACGAGCTGGGATATTAGCCAGCTGGGCCAATATGTCAAAGGGAAAAGGTGTGTCAAGTCCTTGACCTGGAGACTTCTTCAAGACATGATCAAACCGGACTTCTTTCTGCTTCTCTTTTCCCTTCGTCGGGACCGGAGCTGGTATAGGTATTTGTACTGACGTCGTTTGCTGTTGTATCTCGTCAGTAACTTTCTCATACTGTTTTAAGTATGATTTTCCAGACCGAGTACCTGTCGGCTGAGGTACATCGGCTTGTGCTGCGCAAGCGTGCTTTTCTCCCTCAGAATCGCTGAGAGAAGCTGATGTCAGATTGCCGTCATCCGGCAAGATAGAGATAACATTGTAAGATTTGCCCTTTGATTTGGATTTCTTCGAATCCCATTGCTCGTCTTGGGCAAGGTCGGGGTGTATCCACATGATTTCCCCTGTTTCTAATGTCAAGGGAACAAGACTCTTTACTCTCTTGAGTTTTGGCTGAAGGATGCTTTACCTCTAGCCGTGCTTCAGGGATTGGAAAGGTCTCATCAGGAACTGTGACTTTTAGGGTTTGGCCGAACTCGAGAGTCACCATGTTTGCAGTGACTTTCTTTTGTTCTGACTTCAGAGTCAGGATTCCGGCATCGATTAAAGCTTGAATTTTATCCTCGAGGACAAAGCACTTGTCAGTAGGATGATGAATCATCCTATGAAAGAGACAACAGTTAGGATCGTTTGTGCGTCCCATTTCGTTAGGACGTCGAACATCTGGCAGCTTCAGTTTATTCCCCTTGTGGAGTAAATGGAATATTACGACAACCTGCTCGTCTTTGAAGGAGTACTGTTTCGGAGGAAACTTAGACTCCTGATTATTGAACCCGCTCTTCTTGGCCTTCGAATGAACGTCCCCTGACAATTCGACGGACATAATTTCTTTCCCTTTCGCTTGGGAAGATTGCGCCATGTGCCGCGCCCCTTATTATTTCATACTCCATTTGCCTTTAGGGGTAGATGGCTTGAACTTTTTAGCCGACTTTTCGGCTATCTCAGCTTGCTCGACCAGTTCTTTTCAGGTATGGGCTTTGACAACTCCAATGCGAATTTCTACTTGGTCTAAGAAGTTAAGCCTGCATGTTTGCAAGAGCATGGGTAATGGCATCCCTGCTGGGCACATCAGAGATAAGTTTCTAAACCGTTCAATGTAGTCACGGACAGATTCGCCCTTCTTCTGTACGGTAGAGAGGAGTTTATCCATGGTTACCTCGGTATCGTCCTCATAGAAACGAGAAAGAAATCGAGTTTCCAGGTCGATCCAGGAATTGATAGAGCCCGGAGGGAGACTTCGGAACCAGTCAAATGCGACCCCCTTTAAGGTGCCGATGAATAGTCTGGCCATGATAGCATCACTGTCTATAACATTACCGGTCTGAGACCGGAAGTAGTAGATGTGCTGGTTTGGTGAGCTTTTACCATCATACGTATGTAACGTTGGTGGCTTGAATTTTGGCGGGTACGGTACTGAATCTCATTCCAAAGGGTAAGGACGGACTGCCCCTACTTTCTTTGGTTCGTCCCTCTGAGTTAGGGATGCGATCTGAGCTTGGATGCTTTTAAGAACTTCAGCATCCACAGAAGAACTTTCCTTTGACTTCTCAGTCTTGGGTTGTTCATTGCTATGATGTTCCTCCTCATTATGATTACTCTCGTTATCATTGTTATTACGGTTGATGAGGAGTTGGGCGAGTATCTGCTGAATGTTGTCCAAGGTTTCTTGCTCAGCCTTAGAGGTTTGTTCTTGAGCTTCCAACCGTCGACGGAGGTCATCATTACCGTTATCAGCCATATAGACTAACGCTCTATCTGTTCGTATCGAGCTGACTGTGGCCGAAAAGGCATACCCACTGTCTTTGTCTTCCTCATCAGACCATTGGAATAATTTTCTCATTGGTTCTGGTGAGGTTACTGTGGTTGAGGAGGATGGCTGCTTATAACTGTAGGGTATTGCGACCCTAGACCAAGCCAGCCCGGACTATAATCCGGATCTGGAGAACTGGAGGGAGGAGAGTTAGCGGCATGCGACGCTCGTCTGCCCCTATGTGGTGCTCGTCCCCTTCCGATCATATTGACAGACGCAGAGGTGGGATCTGGTAGATCTTGCGATACGCTCCTTTTGCGATGCTTCACAGGAGCTTGTTCCGATAGTCGATCAAAAACTGATCGTCGATTTGGAGGAGTGGCGGGGATTGGTCCCAGCCGGCAATGGACTGAATGGATTGTCACCAACTGACATCCCACTTGTTGAAAACAAGAGGAAGAAGTCTGGAGTAAGTCTGACTTCCGTTTGTTCGTTAAGAACTCTCGCAAGTCAGACGTAGCCGGGCTTAAGCGACTCAGCGCAGAGGCTCTGTTGGATTGCGCATAGCAGGATGCCCTGTTCTTTTCATCACCGCAGAGGTGATTAGCACTAGATAGTGCTTTAGCTCTAGCTTCGCGGCTAAGAACTTTGGGAACGCCCTTAGGCGCTGAAACTGCATAAACACCGCTATCAACACCCAGGGATAATCCCTTAGCTCCGCCGTGAAGGGCGAACTTAGCGATTGAGGAACCGGAGAGCGAAGCACACTGGGGTGCTTTGCTCGCCATCTTGCTGCGAAGGAGGTTAGCACCGCTGGGTGCTTTAGTCCTAGCCTGGCGGCTGGGAACTCCGCGCGTACCCTGAGGTACTGGCGCTGTGTTTGCCACGCCATCAGTAGCTTCGCTCATAAGAACGAGGTTGGCGCGAGGAGTTACTGCTCCTGAATTAGGCGAAGGTATAGTCGTCGTTTTAGCTTCGCGGCTAATAGTCTCAACGAAGCAGGCAGGCATTTTACCGTTGTCTTCGCGGGATAGGCGAGCCTGTGGCATAGCCACGTCTGAAGCTTCACACGGAGATTTTTGTTTTGGCCTCCACATCTGCTTTGGGAGAGGAAATTTAGGTTCGCAGGGAACCTGGCTAGCCTCGCGCGAGGCTGAGAGGAGTTGGGAGGATTCTGCTTCCGGTTTCTATTCCGAAACCTTGGCCATTGTGACCTTTCTATGCTTTCGTGCGTGGAGCATTGGACTACCTGCAAAGAGGAGTTCTTCGAATTTTCCTTGATCGAAATGAACGACCAGGTTTTCGAAGGTAATAGGCTCAAGATTCTGACCCTCCTTGTTGCGCCAGAAGACCGTAATAGGCTTGCAGAGAGCCTTATCTGTCCTACAGAGACTTTTTTTTCAAAAAACTAGCCAGAGAGGCTCTGGCTACGCCGACTTCCTTGCACTTGCGCATACGTTGGGGACTTTTGCTACCCCCAGGAAGAAGTTGTTTGAACTTCCTTTGGCCAAAGCGAATGACCGGCGTCTCAGCAATAGACCCAAAGGTCTGATCGTCGCATTGCGACACTTGATTCTTAGCAGTGGAGAATTCGCTCCCCAGCGAAGTCGCCATCTTATTTTCCATTGATTTTGCGAAGGGGAAAACTTACAAAAAGGGGATCGAGGAGCTAAATTACAAGTAATTCTTTGCAGTAAGAAGATTACAGGTAGATCTCCTCTGAGATTTTTAGGGAAGTGTGCCGGTAGAAATCTGATCAGCGCGCGATCACTTTATCCCTTTGACGATGCGATCAATCAGACAATAGGAATATCGTCTGATGGGATTCCCTTCTCGCCTGGTTCGGGAATCGGAGAACAGAAGGTCGGTAGAACCCTCTTATTACTTCTCGAACTACCTCCGCTTGGGAATTCCTTCTCGCCTGGTTCCGGAAATTCCTTAAGAGGGAGAAAGATCTTAGGGTATTAGCACCCTGATTAGAGAAGTAGTTCTCTGAATTCTTGGAAGCAAGAGAATAAATCCCTATCCTTAGCCGTCTCTCCTTTTTTGTCCGCCCGGGGTCCTCTCCTTTTGGTCCCCTTTTCTCCTCTGCCTATGGTAGGCTATTTATAGGGAAACAGGGGTATAATCGCCCTGAAAATCTGAAAACAGTGCATCTGGAAAGTAGCCTCGCGAGGCTAGAAACAGCTTCTGCGAAGCTAAAAGTAGCGCAGGATGCTAATTGAGGAATATTCCCTTCAACTAATTAAGGAATTTCCCTTTATCTCTTCAACTAATTAGGAGATATCCTTTTATGAAAGATATCTCTTTAACTAATTGAGAGATCTCCCCCGATCTTCTCACCTGATTGGGAGAGTCAAAAGATCATGGCAAACAACTGCCAAATTTGATCTCAATTAGATTTGATCTCAAATGGATTTGATCTCATTTGGAGATTTGATTGGTCAAAGGTGACCATAAAAGACCCGCAGCGAAGCTGCTGCATTGAGCTCATAGCGGAGCTGGGAGAAACATCTGGCGAAGTTAAAAGAAAGCTCTTCAGCAGAGCTGGATAAACCTTGTGGCGAAGCTACCAATTAGCCTTTTACGTGGCTGCGCAGAGCTTCGAGCTGAGCTAACTTTCTGCGGAGTTAGCTGAGCGTTTCCGGGCGAAACTGTAAGTCAGCTTGCAGCGAAGTTATGAAGGAGCTTCCTGCGATGCTAAGCAACTTTAGCTTCTCATGCGAGACTTATCTCATGGGCTCGTGTGAGACTAAGTGTTGAGCTAATTTAGTGTCCCTGGACCTGCCTGGACCTTCTCACGAGCTTTTCTTGGCTTACTGTCTGCTTCACTGGATCAGTAGAGTCCAAGTCGTTGATTCGTCCCTTTGAGATGGGTAAAGAACTGGTCGTCAGCTTGTCTGCCGCTTGTTTTTTGTAGATGTCAAAAAGTTTAGACATTGTTCAGGCCAGTTAGGAATCTTGTCTTTTTTAGAGTGTCAACAAAAATAACAGCAGAATCTTTGATATCCCTGTGTAAAGACAAAATTTTGAATTAATCCTTATTTTAAAAATAATTATAAAAATAAATTCCCACCAAAATAATTGTAAAAACAGACTTCCCTCTGCCGCGTTGGCCCCACGTCTGTCATCGACTATGGCACCAGCGTTGGCCGATGTAGCGCCAGCGTGATTTTTTTCTAATGAAAAAAATAGTACGGCCTTACCAAGGCCAGACTTAAATTTCTGTAATCTAAAAGTCCGGCCTTACCAAAGCTCGACATTTTTGGTGCATTAAAAATTTCCTGCCTTGCCAAGGCCAGGAAGTCTGCCGCGTTATCGCCACGTCGGTCATCGACTGTGGCACCAGCGTTGGCCGATGTGGCGCCAGCGTGGCTTTTTTCTAATGAAAAAAATAGTCCGGCCTTACCAAGGCCAGACTTAAATTTCTGTAATCTAAAAGTCCGGCCTTACCAAAGCCAGACAATTTTGGTGCATTAAAAATGTCCTGCCTTGCCAAGGCCAGATTTCTACCCTTCAACAATTAACAACATTTAGAAGTGCGCCCTTAGCAAGGCCGCACTTCTAGTTACAACCACCAACAGAAACTGCAAACACAGATTTCTGTACAATACAAAAAAACGTTCCAACTCAATTCAATCTCAACTCAATCTCAACATATCTCAATCTCAATATATCTGATCCACAATCTCCAACTCAACATATCAATCCACAAACTCAATACAAAATATATCAAAACACATATTCAAACTCAATATGCGGTTACTTTGCGGTGATTAGAATTTAATGAAGGTTGGTTATATGTATAATCTATATATTTTTTTGGTCATAAAGTATCCGCATACAGTCTCCATAGGCACAAATCTTTAGAAGTGTTGTCTCCCTCTACCATGATAGCACAAACTGTTGTGTAGTTCGTTTTGTTGCTCTTCACTTGAGTGAATAACACTCCACACATAATGGACCACTCAGTAATTGCTTCTAACAATTTAACCTTTATTTCAAAGATATCTCCCACTTTCAAGTCATCGACCGCAGTTCTTATTGTAGACAAGTTGAATTCAGCCCTTATATTCTCCACACATGTGGAGTGGACCCAACGATCACCCTCCAACTCATCGAGGTGTGGGTCTTCGGGTTCTACATATTCATTGTTGGCATAACCAGCTTTAACCTCTTCATCATCATCTTCAAGACCTTCCGCTGCTACTTGCATACTATTCTCATGCGGCACATTTTCATCACCATCGGGGTCATCATCATCTTCGGGCTCTACCACCGCATTATCACCTCCAACCGTTGGTGCAATATTCATCTCAAGTGGAGAGAGATTCGTTCAGTCAACGTGTGGCGCTTGAACAAGGGAGACATGATTGTGTCTGGATACGATTAAATGTACGCATCATATCCAAAGTATATATATGATGTCTCCATATTGTGACACATCTCATCTCCTTGCGCCAAGTTGTTACAGCTGTCTAAAAATAACTGTTGGTTAAACATTTAGTAGAAAGAGTTACATACACTATAATAAAATTCACAGACACTTACGTGTTATAAACCGATGACATGAAGCATGTTGATTCATTATCCAATCGAGCATATGTGTGAATTGTCCATGATCTTCAGGCTCTCGATGGATCACAATATCTTTTTTCACGTATAATTCTATGTTGTGCTCAGATGAATACAATTCAAGCACAGCATGACAGCCATCATCATCTGATATCCCTACTGCTTGATAATTCTCATGTGATATTGGCCACTTGCATGTCAAGTGAAGTGGATGCTCGTTTGAATTAATTTTGGTAATTCAATGAATTTTCTTTATCAATTCACACCTTATAAATTATTTTCTAGCAACCATGAGTTTTACTATTCCATTGACATAGTTTGGGTTATTATCCCTATCTATTATTAGTTTACCATTAAACAAATAAGAAAGAGAGACATGGTCACTAGACATTGTACCTAATGGATGAAACAAAGGATCATTAATTTGCTCGAGTTTTTAAAATTTAACAAACTTACAAAACATTATCACAACTAATTAACTAACAATTACAATTTTAAAAAAAAATTAACAAACAACAATTTTAACCATATTACAAACAACAATTTTACAAACAATTTATTTTACACAATTTACTCTACATTTACTAAATTTACTCTAATTTTAATCTAAATACAAATTCTACACAAATGAATCTAACAATTTTACACAAAAAAAATCTACACAATTTCTACACAAATCACTCTAATTTAACACAAAAATTAAAAAATGGAACTGTGAGAGAGAGAGCGGGAGGGGGAGAGAGAACTGAGAGAGAGCGGGAGAGAGATAGAGGGGAATGAGAGATACAGAGGGGGGAGAAAGAGGGAGGGCTGAGAGAGCAGGGAGAGAGGGCTGGAGAGAGAGAGAGAGAGGAATGAGAGAAAGGGGGGAGAGAGGGGAGAGAGAAACGTGGAAGAGAGCGGCGCGACGGTTGGAGGCGACTGGAGGCGGCTGTCAGGGGTTATGGCAGAAAAGGAGGGAGAAATTTAAAGGAGAGAGAGGGGACTGTGTGAGAGGGGGGACCCTATGTTATACAGTTCAAACTTTTTTATTTTTTCATTCAGAGCCCAGAGATGGGGAGATTTCTCTCTCCTGTTTTAAAATGTCGCAAGTGCACAGTCGTTTGATGTAGCACTTGAGGGTCGATCCACAGGGACAGGTGGTTCTTACGGTTTCAACACTTCTAGGCGAATTGGTCAAAGAGTTTGTGAGATTGGGTGAAACTAATTATCAATCTAGATAAGTCAGCACCTAGGATCGAATCCCCTAAACTATAGCATCAACCAGTCAATTTTGGTCTCTTAACCTGCCTGTTGTTACTCACCAAATTCTTATTCCTAAAAGGCAGATTTAATCTGAACTTTAGATCTAAGCATAGGGCATAAGCCAGTTACATGATCCATTAAAAGTAAATAAAATGCATAAATAAATTAAAAGTAGAAAAGCGGTAAATCCCTAAGCATGAACCATTAACTCCCGATACATATCCTGTCAAACAGCTCGTGGTTTTAGAAATAATCTCCTAAAAGTGGAGGTCTATTGGTGTGTACAGAATCCCAGTTAAGATTACAAATTAAGACCACATGAATTTAACATGGGTTCATCTCCCCTAGTTGCTTACAGAAATTTAGCCACACATTACTAAGTTAATAAAACTAATAAATAAAATATAATTAAATCTCTAAGCTATTGGTTAAACCAAGTAAATTAACTAAAGCAATTAAAATAATGAATCAATTTCATCTAAATAATATAGCATCAGTTAATTAATTAAGTCAAATTAAACAAACTAATTAAGTTAATTAACTTACCTGAGCGCTTCACCGCTGTAGACCCCACCAACACGCGCTCACCTCTTCAGCGCCTTAATGTGCGTGAGCCCCACTCGATGGCAGCCGTCCCTGGGCTGTTATAGTGCCCGTGTGTGCAGCACAACACCTCGCACTCGTACACGAAATCAAGCGAGAGGAAACAGTTACGGTTCCTCTTGCACGCCAACCGAGATGAGAGGGATAAAGACTTGCAAATGAAAACGACATTAGGGGATTCAGCTGCCAATGAATACCGTAAATCCAAAAACAAAGAAGATGCCACAAAAAAATAATTTTTAATTAAAACCAATTCTGGAAATAAAATGCGGCCAAAGACTAGAGCATACAAAATGTGGCCAAAACAAGGGGCAAACTGGCCAAAACAAAGGCAACCTCCTCCTTTCATAAAACAAAGAAAAATACAAAAAAATAAAAATAAACCTAAAACCTAGCTACAATTAATGGTGGCTAAAAAAATAATAAAAAAACTAAAACCTAGATGCCGCCACAGCAGCCCTCTCTCCTCCTTATATAATAAGGAATTTTTACATAAAAGCCCCTCAAATTAAAGATTAGTACGTATTAAATCGGTTTTAACTCAGATTAATTCTGTAAATAGCCAATACAAGCAACCAAACAGTCGAATCAGCAAAAACTCTCAACATCAAAGTTGTAAATTTTCGAATTCTCTTTCAGTAAACATCTTGAATGACCTCTTTCGGGGTCCTGTAGCCAAAGTTATGACTAAAATATAACATCATGCTCGGAAGATAACCCTCAATCCTTTCAAAATGCGTGATTTAATTACTGAAAGTAACTGGATTCCTTTTTCTCTTTCTCTTACATGTTTGCCATAAAATACAATCAAATATACCCGAGTAGCATTATTTATATACAAATAATAGGTAAATAAAAGTATGAAAATGTGATAAAATTATGCTCATCAAATATCCCCCCACGCCTAACTTTTGCTAGTCCTCAAGCAAAACTAATAAAATTAAAAATTAAAAATAAACAAATAGAAAAATTAAACTATCCTAACTCACTTTTGTAAGAATCACGGTTGCAGTTAGCACATCCAATAAGACGTTAGACTCCCTTAGTTACTCCTAGAGGACGAGTTTTGTCATGTGAGGGTTTTTAGTGGATTACACCCACAAAATTCATAAAAAATGAGATTAAGAAATAAACAAAAGTAAAATAAGGATAACCGAAAATCAAGAAAAGAAAAAACATCATTTTTTTACTCAAGTTAACTAGCTAGAAAGATCATAAATTTTTCATGAGTTTCATTTTTTAGATCAATCGCAACTCAAGAAATCATATTGTCTATAAAATAAAGTCTTAAATCCAAAAACTTTACACCACATATTCCAAGTCTCAGATCCTATGCAGCTAGTGATAGTGATATAGTTCTCAAGCTTGGGAATATTTGATTCCAACTTTAATTCTTATTTTGCAATATTTTTCTTTTCTTTTTCTTTTTTTAACACTTTTTAACTATCTTTCGCGTAAATACCGAGGCTTTCTGAGACCAAGACACCTAGTTAATTGATAACCAAAGTTATGTTTTATGGTGTCTTGTCCTATTAGGCATTCTCAGCTACCCATATAACGAGCTTTAAGCCAATGCACCCAAACCAGATGGTCTTAGGGTAATAAGTGTAAAAGCACTCCTACAGACTTAATTACTCAAGCAACTGAGGCCACAAAACAAGACTTAATTAATATATATATATAATTTTTAATAATATAATTTTTTTTTAAATCTTCCAGTTGTCATCAACATTCCAAGCCTATGAATTAATAGTGTAAGTGTTATTGGGAACATAATCACTTAAACTAAGTTTAGATGCTATGTCAGTTTTTAGATTTTTACTTTTATTTTAAGACTCAAAGACTCTTTCATCTTGTTTCACCTTTAAAATCTACTTGTGAATACTAAATCACTCACATACTAGCTAACCATTTGTAGAGAATTTTCAACTCTTTTTTTTTCAATTTTTTCTAAAGATTCCTAAAAGAAAATAAAAATAAAAAACAAAAAACAAAAAAAAAACCCAAAAAGCATAACAAAACAAAAAAGACTCCTAAAAGAAAAGAAATACTGAAAAGCAAAACAAAACCAAAAAGACTCCTAAAAAGAAAAGAAATATGTGAATCATCATTTTTTTACTCAAGTTAACTAAAAGATCATAAATTTTTCATGAGTTTCATTTTTTAGATCAATCGCAACTCCAGAAATCATATTGTCTATAAAATAAATCTTAAATCCAAAAATTTTACACCACATATTCCAGGTCTCAGATCCTATGCAGCCAGTGATAGTGATATAGTTCTCAAGCTTGGGAATATTTGATTCCAACTTAATACTTATTTTGCAATATTTTTACTTTCCTTTTTTTAAACACTTTTTAACTATCTTTCGCGTAAATACCGAGGCTTCCTGAGGCCAAGGCACCTAGCTAATTGATAATCAAAGTTGCTATGTTTTATGGTATCTTGTCCTATTAGGCTTTCTCAGTTACCCATGTAACGAGCTTTAGGCCAATGCACCCAAACCAGATGGTCTTAGGGCAATAAGTGTAAAAACACTCCTACGGACTTAATTACTCAAGCAACTGAGGCCACAAAACAAGACTTAATTAATAAATATATATATAATTTTTTAATAATATATTTTTTTAAATCTTTCAGTTGTCATCAACATCCCAAGCCTATGAACTAATAGCGTAAGTGTTGTTGGGTACATAATCACTTAAACTACGTTTAAATGGTATGTCAGTTTTTAGATTCTGTTCTTTATTTTAAGACTTAATGACTCTCTCATCTTGATTTCACCTTTAAAATCCAGTCGTAGATACTAAATCACTCACATACTCTAAGCAAACCATTTGTAGAAAATTTTCAACTCTTTTTTTTCAATTTTTTCAAAAGATTCCTAAAAGAAAATAAAGATAAAAACAAAACAAAACAAAAAAAACCCAAAAAGCAAAACAAAACCATAAGGACTCCTAAAAGAAAATAAATACCAAAAAGCAAAACAAAACCAAAAAGACTCTTAAAAGAAAAGAAATATGTGAATCATCATTTTTTTACTCAAGTTAACTAGTTAGCAAGATCATAAATTTCCATGAGTTTTATTTTATAGATTAATTGCAACTCAAGAAATCATATTGTCTATAAAATAAAGTCTTAAATCCAAAACTTTACACCACATATTCCAGGTCTCAGATCCTATAGATCCTATGCACCCAGTGATAGTGATATAGTTCTCAAGCTTGGGAAATTTGATTCCAACTTTAATACTTATTTTGTAATACTTTTTTTTTCTTTTTCTAAACACTTTTTAACTATCTTTCGCGTAGATACCGAGGCTTCCTGAGGCCAAGGGACCTAGCTAATTGATAACCAAAGTTGCTATGTTTTATGGTATCTTGTCCTATTAGGCATTCTCAGTTACCCATGTAACGAGCTTTAGGCCAATGCACCCAAACCAGATGGTCTTAGGGCAATAAGTGTAAAAACACTCCTACGGACTTAATTACTCAAGCAACTGAGGCCACAGAACAAGACTTAATTAATAAATATATATAGAATTTTTTAATAATATAATTTTTTTTTTAAATCTTCCAGTTGTCATCAACATCCCAAGCCTATGACACTTTTTAACTATCTTTCGCGTAGATACCGAGACTTCCTGAGGCCAAGGCACCTAGCTAATTGATAATCAAAGTTGCTATATTTTATGGTATCTTGTCCTATTAGGCTTTCTCAGTTACCCATGTAACGAGCTTTAGGCCAATGCACCCAAACCAGATGGTCTTAGGGCAATAAGTGTAAAAACACTCCTACGGACTTAATTACTCAAGCAACTGAGGCCACAGAACAAGACTTAATTAATAAATATATATATAATTTTTTAATAATATATTTTTTTTTTAAATCTTCCAGTTGTCATCAACATCCCAAGCCTATGAACTAATAGTGTAAGTGTTGTTGGATACATAATTACTTAAACTAAGTTTATATGGTATGTCAGTTTTTAGATTCTACTCTTTATTTTAAGACTTAATGACTCTCTCATTTTGATTTCACCTTTAAAATCCAATCGTGGATACTAAATCACTCACATACTAAGCAAACCATTTGTAGAAAATTTTCAACTCTTTTTTTTTCAATTTTTTCAAAAGATTCCTAAAAGAAAATAAAGATAAAAAAAACAAAACAAAACAAAAAAAACCCAAAAAGCAAAACAAAACCAAAAGGACTCCTAAAAGAAAAGAAATACCAAAAAGCAAAACAAAACCAAAAAGACTCCTAAAAGAAAAGAAATATGTGAATCATCATTTTTTTACTCAAGTTAACTAGTTAGCAAGATCATAAATTTCTATGAGTTTTATTTTCTAGCTTAATTGCAACTCAAGAAATCACATTGTCTATAAAATAAAGTCTTAAATCCAAAACTTTACACCACATATTCCAGGTCTCAGATCCTATAGATCTTATGCACCCAGTGATAGTGATATAGTTCTCAAACTTGGGAATATTTGATTCCAACTTTAATACTTATTTTGTAATATTTTTTTTCTTTTTTTAACACTTTTTAACTATCTTTCGCGTAGATACCGAGGCTTCCTGAGGCCAAGACACCTAGCTAATTGATAATCAAAGTTGCTATGTTTTATGGTATCTTGTCCTATTAGGCTTTCTCAGTTACCCATGTAACGAGCTTTAGGCCAATGCACCCAAACCAGATGGTCTTAGGGCAATAAGTGTAAAAACACTCCTACGGACTTAATTACTCAAGCAACTGAGGCCACAAAACAAGACTTAATTAATAAATATATATATAATTTTTTAATAATATATTTTTTTTAAATCTTTCAGTTGTCATCAACATCCCAAGCCTATGAACTAATAGCGTAAGTGTTGTTGGGTACATAATCACTTAAACTAAGTTTAGATGGTATGTCAGTTTTTTGATTCTGTTCTTTATTTTAAGACTTAATGACTCTCTCATCTTGATTTCACCTTTAAAATCCAGTCGTGGATACTAAATCACTCACATACTCTAAGCAAACCATTTGTAGAAAATTTTCAACTCTTTTTTTCAATTTTTTCAAAAGATTCCTAAAAGAAAATAAAGATAAAAAAACAAAACAAAACAAAAAAAAACCCAAAAAGCAAAACAAAACCATAAGGACTCCTAAAAGAAAATAAATACCAAAAAGCAAAACAAAACCAAAAAGACTCCTAAAAGAAAAGAAATATGTGAATCATCATTTATTTACTCAAGTTAACTAGTCAGCAAGATCATAAATTTCCATGAGTTTTATTTTATAGATTAATTGCAACTCAAGAAATCATATTGTCTATAAAATAAAGTCTTAAATCTAAAACTTTACACCACATATTCCAGGTCTTAGATCCTATAGATCCTATGCACCCAGTGATAGTGATATAGTTCTCAAGCTTGGGAATATTTGATTCCAACTTTAATACTTATTTTGTAATACTTTTTTTCTTTTTTTAACACTTTTTAACTATCTTTCGCGTAGATACCGAGGCTTCCTGAGGCCAAGGGACCTAGCTAATTGATAACCAAAGTTGCTATGTTTTATGGTATCTTGTCCTATTAGGCTTTCTCAGTAACCCATGTAACGAGCTTTAGGCCAATGCACCCAAACCAGATGCTCTTAGGGCAATAAGTGTAAAAACACTCCTACGGACTTAATTACTCAAGCAACTGAGGCCACAGAACAAGACTTAATTAATAAATATATATATAATTTTTTAATAATATAATTTTTTTTTAAATCTTCCAATTGTCATCAACATCCCAAGCCTATGACACTTTTTAACTATCTTTCGCGTAGATACCGAGACTTCCTGAGGCCAAGGCACCTAGCTAATTGATAATCAAAGTTGCTATATTTTATGGTATCTTGTCCTATTAGGCTTTCTCAGTTACCCATGTAACGAGCTTTAGGCCAATGCACCCAAACCAGATGGTCTTAGGGCAATAAGTGTAAAAACACTCCTACGGACTTAATTACTCAAGCAACTAAGGCCACAGAACAAGACTTAATTAATAAATATACATATAATTTTTTAATAATATAATTTTTTTTTTAAATCTTCCAGTTGTCATCAACATCCCAAGCCTATGAACTAATAGTGTAAGTGTTGTTGGGTACATAATCACTTAAACTAAGTTTATATGGTATATCAGATTTTAGATTCTACTCTTTATTTTAAGACTTAATGACTCTCTCATTTTGTTTTCACCTTTAAAATCCAATCGTGGATACTAAATCACTCACATACTAAGCAAACCATTTGTAGAAAATTTTCAACTCTTTTTTTTTCAATTTTTTCAAAAGATTCCTAAAAGAAAATAAAGATAAAAAAACAAAACAAAACAAAAAAAACCCAAAAAGCAAAACAAAACCAAAAGGACTCCTAAAAGAAAAGAAATACCAAAAGCAAAACAAAACCAAAAAGACTCCTAAAAGAAAAGAAATATGTGAATCATCATTTTTTTACTCAAGTTAACTAGTTAGCAAGATCATAAATTTCCATGAGTTTTATTTTCTAGCTTAATTGCAACTCAAGAAATCACATTGTCTATAAAATAAAGTCTTAAATCCAAAACTTTACACCACATATTCCAGGTCTCAGATCCTATAGATCTTATGCACCCAGTGATAGTGATATAGTTCTCAAGCTTGGGAATATTTGATTCCAACTTTAATACTTATTTTGTAATATTTTTTTCTTTTTTTAACACTTTTTAACTATCTTTCGCGTAGATATCGAGGCTTCCTGAGGCCAAGACACCTAGCTAATTGATAATCAAAGTTGCTATGTTTTATGGTATCTTGTCCTATTAGGCTTTCTCAGTTACCCATGTAACGAGCTTTAGGCCAATGCACCCAAACCAGATGGTCTTAGGGCAATAAGTGTAAAAACACTCCTACGGACTTAATTACTCAAGCAACTGAGGCCACAAAACAAGACTTAATTAATAAATATATATATAATTTTTTAATAATATATATTTTTTAAATCTTTCAGTTGTCATCAACATCCCAAGCCTATGAACTAATAGCGTAAGTGTTGTTGGGTACATAATCACTTAAACTAAGTTTAGATGGTATGTCAGTTTTTAGATTCTGTTCTTTATTTTAAGACTTAATGACTCTCTCATCTTGATTTCACCTTTAAAATCCAGTCGTGGATACTAAATCACTCACATACTCTAAGCAAACCATTTGTAGAAAATTTTCAACTCTTTTTTTTCAATTTTTTCAAAAGATTCCTAAAAGAAAATAAAGATAAAAAAACAAAACAAAAAAAACCCAAAAGCAAAACGAAACCATAAGGACTCCTAAAAGAAAATAAATACCAAAAAGCAAAACAAAACCAAAAAGACTCCTAAAAGAAAAGAAATATGTGAATCATCATTTTTTTACTCAAGTTAACTAGTTAGCAAGATCATAAATTTCCATGAGTTTTATTTTATAGATTAATTGCAACTCAAGAAATCATATTGTCTATAAAATAAAGTCTTAAATCCAAAACTTTACACCACATATTCCAGGTCTCAGATCCTATAGATCCTATGCACCCAGTGATAGTGATATAGTTCTCAAGCTTGGGAATATTTGATTCCAACTTTAATACTTATTTTGTAATACTTTTTTTTCTTTTTTTTAACACTTTTTAACTATCTTTCGCGTAGATACCGAGGCTTCCTGAGGCCAAGGGACCTAGCTAATTGATAACCAAAGTTGCTATGTTTTATGGTATCTCGTCCTATTAGGCTTTCTCAGTTACCCATGTAACGAGCTTTAGGCCAATGCACCCAAACCAGATGGTCTTAGGGCAATAAGTGTAAAAACACTCCTACGGACTTAATTACTCAAGTAACTGAGGCCACAGAACAAGACTTAATTAATAATATATATATAATTTTTTAATAATATAATTTTTTTTTAAATCTTCCAGTTGTCATCAACATCCCAAGCCTATGACACTTTTTAACTATCTTTCGCGTAGATACCGAGACTTCCTGAGGCCAAGGCACCTAGCTAATTGATAATCAAAGTTGCTATATTTTATGGTATCTTGTCCTATTAGGCTTTCTCAGTTGCCCATGTAACGAGCTTTAGGCCAATGCACCCAAATCAGATGGTCTTAGCGCAATAAGTGTAAAAACACTCCTACGGACTTAATTACTCAAGCAACTGAGGCCACAGAACAAGACTTAATTAATAAATATATATAATTTTTTAATAATATAATTTTTTTTTAAATCTTCCAGTTGTCATCAACATCCCAAGCCTATGAACTAATAGTGTAAGTGTTGTTGGGTACATAATCACTTAAACTAAGTTTATATGGTATGTCAGTTTTTAGATTCTACTCTTTATTTTAAGACTTAATGACTCTCTCATCTTGATTTCACCTTTAAAATCCATCGTGGATACTAAATCACTCACATACTAAGCAAACCATTTGTAGAAAATTTTCAACTCTTTTTTTTCAATTTTTTCAAAAGATTCCTAAAAGAAAATAAAGATAAAAAAACAAAACAAAACAAAAAAAACCCAAAAAGCAAAACAAAACCAAAAGGACTCCTAAAAGAAAAGAAATACCAAAAAGCAAAACAAAACCAAAAAGACTCCTAAAAGAAAAGAAATATGTGAATCATCATTTTTTTACTCAAGTTAACTAGTTAGCAAGATCATAAATTTCCATGAGTTTTATTTTCTAGCTTAATTGCAACTCAAGAAATCACATTGTCTATAAAATAAAGTCTTAAATCCAAAACTTTACACCACATATTCCAGGTCTCAGATCCTATAGATCTTATGCACCCAGTGATAGTGATATAGTTCTCAAGCTTGGGAATATTTGATTCCAACTTTAATACTTATTTTGTAATATTTTTTTTCTTTTTTTTAACACTTTTTAACTATCTTTCGCGTAGATACCGAGGCTTCCTGAGGCCAAGACACCTAGCTAATTGATAATCAAAGTTGCTATGTTTTATGGTATCTTGTCCTATTAGGCTTTCTCAGTTACCCATGTAACGAGCTTTAGGCCAATGCACCCAAACCAGATGGTCTTAGGGCAATAAGTGTAAAAACACTCCTACGGACTTAATTACTCAAGCAACTGAGGCCACAAAACAAGACTTAATTAATAAATATATATATAATTTTTTAATAATATATTTTTTTTTAAATCTTTCAGTTGTCATCAACATCCCAAGCCTATGAACTAATAGCGTAAGTGTTGTTGGGTACATAATCACTTAAACTAAGTTTAGATGGTATGTCAGTTTTTAGATTCTACTCTTTATTTTAAGACTCAATGACTCTCTCATCTTGATTTCAGCTTTAAAATCCAGTCGTGAATACTAAATCACTCACATACTAAGCAAACCATTTGTAGAAAATTTTCAACTCTTTTTTTCAATTTTTTCAAAAGATTCCTAAAAGAAAATAAAGATAAAAAACAAAAAAAAACCCAAAAAGCAAAACAAAACCAAAAGGACTCCTAAAAGAAAAGAAATACCAAAAAGCAAAACAAAACCAAAACGACTCCTAAAAGAAAAGAAATATGTGAATCATCATTTTTTTCCTAAGTTAACTAGTTAGCAAGATCATAAATTTCCATGAGTTTCATTTTCTAGATTAATTACAACTCAAGAAATCATATTGTCTATAAAATAAAGCCTTAAATCCAAACTTTACACCACACATTTCAGGTCTCAGATCCTATAGATCCTATGCACCCAGTGATAGTGATATAGTTCTTAAGCTTGGGAATATTTGATTCTAACTTTAATACTTATTTTGTAATACTTTTTTTTCTTTTTCTTTTTTTAACACTTTTTAACTATCTTTCGAGTAGATACCGAGGCTTCCTGAGGCCAAGGCACCTAGCTAATTGATAACCAAAGTTGTTATGTTTTATGGTGTCTTATCCTATTAGGCTTTCTCAGGTACCCATGTAACGAGCTTTAGGCCAATGCACCCAAACCAGATGGTCTTAGGGCAATAAGTGTAAAAACACTCCTACGGGCTTAATTACTCAAGCAACTGAGGCCACAAAACAAGACTTAATTAATAAATATATAGATAGATTTTTTAATAATAATTTTTTTTAAAATCTTTCAGTTGTCATCAATATCCCAAGCCCATGAACTACTAGTGTAAGTGTTATTGGGTACATAATCACTTAAACTAAGTTTAGATGGTATGTCAGTTTTTAAATTCTACTCTTTATTTTAAGACTCAATGACTCTCTCATCTTGATTTCACCTTTAAAAAATCCACTCGTGGATGCTAAATCACTCACATACTAGCTAACCATTTGTAGAAAATTTTCAACTCTTTTTTTTCAATTTTTTTTAAAGATTCCTAAAAGAAAAATAAAGATAAAGAAAGAAAAAAAACCCAAAAAGCAAAACAAAACTAAAAAAACTCCTAAAAGAAAAGAAATACCAAAAAGCAAAACAAAACCAAAAATACTCCTAAAAGAAAAGAAATATGTGAATCTCCCCCTAGACCTAAATTGTGTCATGTCCTCATGCACACACATGAATACAGAGATAAAAAGAATCTAACACTTGCACTTGGTAGCGGCCTTCCCTCTGTTCTGTACATGATCATGAGTCCCAAAGATATGTGCCATCTGCTCGTGTGCAAGCATCTCCCTGCAAGACTTCAACGGTCTAATTAGCATCTGTCTCTCTCAGGTGCAAGCAATATTCAACAACAATAGGAAACATCAGCAACATTACAACAGCAGATCACATCAGTGAGTCTTATTTCAACAATTGAGTCATCAGATTGTTACATCAATTGAGTATCTCTGAAATATTATCATTATTGTCTGTTGCTCACTGTATGGTGAGATATGTGAATCTGTTAACTTGTGAATCGCTTGTCTTAATATTGTGAAGAGAACTGTCGCAATCATGCATGATTATTGTTTTTAATTTCGTTAAGATTAGAGATGTTCAAAGCTACACTTGCAATCTTACTTAAATCCATTTGAAATGTTGCTAGTTTTGAGTTGTTTTTCTGTCAAAAATCTTTCTATTTGGTGAAACGTAGCGAGTTTAATCATATCACTGATTTCCAACATGACACGCACGCACCATTTCACATCATAGGGTTTTGAGTGAACATCGAATAATTTCAATATGGTTGAAAGCTCATTGGATTTCCAAAGTGTAGAACTACTTTGGATTACAATAAAAGGAGTTTGAAACGTACATCCCGACAAATCATTAACTTCTGTCCCAAAAAGTAGTTTTCTGTCCAGGATAGACCCTTTTGATAAATAGAAGAAAAAGAACTCACCCTTTTTATTCTAATTCAAAGGATTGATCAATTTTTTGGATTGCAATCACTTGGATTTTAGTCAAAACTGGACAGCCAAATAATGTCATTCCTATGGATTTCCCAAATACAGTGGAGAAATAAACTCTAGGACTACCGTCGTTGGGATTGGATCAATCCAACATGTCCTAAAGCATGCATTTAAATATCAACCGATTATAATATATATTGAAATACCATGTCAGGTTTTGAGGTACTCGAATACGATATTAACCCAATAATATTGGTCGATATTACCGATATTGACAACCAATACTAGCGATATTAATATTAAAAATCATTCCGTTCATACCGATACCAATATCAAAATTTTAGATTATGTTGTAAAGCTTCTAATGCAATACAGTGAATCATTAACTTTGAAGCTGTACTGCCAAAAGGTAGTGAGAACGCAACTAAACTCAAATAAAAGCCAATAAAAATGACAGGAGAAATGATTTTATGCATAAGCAAAATAATTCCAGAGAGACGAAGAGGAAAAGAGAAGAGAAGAGATAGGGAAAATAAATGCCTAAGTCTTACCACACAATTCAAATTAATTCAGTTCACTTATTTCACACGACTCAACACTTCTAACATAATGAAATTTCGGTTCACAAGGTTACTATTCATGTGAATAGTAATGTTATAAAACATCCTTGCATTTGTCTTTTCACTCACTTATTTGACTTTGATACCAAATTCCAAACAGATTTGACTCTATATAGTACTCCGCAAGATTTTTCCTTATTTAAATAAGAGATAGACTTATATTTCCAAACTATCTAATAGAGCCCAAAAAACTCCTACAAGACACAAAAGGTAAACTAAAATCCTAAAAAATTGAAGGTTTTGCATTTTGATGATCTGACTTAGATTGCATTGTCTAATCTAGTTACATGTTCGTGTAATTGCTATATAGATGTTGAATATAAATAAGGGTGTTTAAGATATGTACCCCTCAAATCTTTTAAATTTAGAAATTTACCCCTCAAATGACTGATATTGTTAATTTACCTCTCAAATCTTTTGATTGGTAAAAACGTTTACTGTCAGTTGTGGATGGAAAGCAAGCAAAATACCCCTCACCCACAATATAGTAGATTTTACAGCACAAAATGGATGGGAAAAGTTGTCTTTTTACATTCCCATTGTGTGCAACCAAAAATTTAACATGAAAATGAACCAAAACCCTTCAAACTTTATGATGATGATGAAGAATCAAAACCAACCGAAGGGAGGTTTTCTCCCGTATCTCTTTCATAAATTTTGTCCGTTGTCCGTCCATCCATCCCCCCCCCCCCCCCTTCCCTCTCTCCGCCTCTCCCCTCCCCCCCACCACCGTCCCCGCCGCCAGTCAATTCCCACCGACCGACGGTGGTAAACTAGTAAATAATAATAATACAACCTGGACAACAATAATATACAGGGCATAACCAACTTGAAAATGCCTAATAGACCATATTCCACACCGAGATGACATATTATATTTAAATTTAAATTTCTCCCGGAGCCTTTATAACTAGATTCATTCAATATGGAGGTGATCACACTGAAGAAATAAAGCAGTCATCTTTTGCAATCCCTTCATTACAAATCATCAGCCGAAATAAACCAAGATCCTGGGAAAAGAAAATTAAAATAGAACGCAACAACCTAGAAAGACAGGAAAATAATAAAACCCCTTGAAAAAGATAAAATTCCAGGTGAGGTTTTCACAGTCATACTGCATACATTCACAAAATAGCTAGATTTAACATGAATTCTGAACAGTTAATGGAGCAAAATATGCGAATCACAATGTAAAAAGCAACAGAAAATTAAGAAAAAAGAATTTCTTTTTTGGCTACCATAAAACAGCGAGTTCAACATGAAAAGGCAACCAAACCCTAAAACCTCGAAAGAAAACCCTAATCAAGAAAATAACAAACAGGCGCAAGAACCGAACCTGGAGGAGGAGAAGGCGGAAACTGGGGACCAGTGAGGCGCTTCTGGAAGACGGAGGCGAAGAACTTGGAGACGCCCCGCGCGATGATTCTAGAAGCGGGATCCACAATCTTTGAAATCCAGCCATTATTGCCACCAATAGGGTTATTAGGGTTATGGTTAGGGTTTTCCCGTCTGATTGCGGCCTGGGGGCGGTCGTTGGGGGGTCGCCGGCGCTCTGCGGAAGGGGCGCCTCCGGAATTTCCCGCCGACTCCGCCGTCGTTCTCAGAGGACACCACAGATGAAAGAAGAGAGTGGGAGACAAAAGGAGGGGCTTTCTTTTAACTGCAATGAAGAGAGAGAGGGAGAGAAAGCAAGAAAAAGAGAGCAGAAAGAGAGGGGAGATGGAATTTGGGGTCTTGAAACCGCCTGCGACGCTGCGACGAATTGAGACGTTAAATCTTTTAGGTTGCTTAATTTAAAAAGATATGGGCTCCGGGATGTGGAATTTGCAGGACGATTCGGGCTTAGATGGGCCAGTTCGTATAAGCATGGGCTAATTTCAAGAAGAAATAAAGCCAGATGTCGGCCTTTAAACTAGTCAGCGGCCCGGTCTGTTAATCTGACAAGCTCATGATCCTTTGCCAGCCCGGTAACAAACAGGCCTGAACCCAAGCAAACTTTTATTATTTTAAGATTATAATCTACTCTATTTCCCTCCTCTCCAATCTTTTAGGATAAAAAATCAAAATATAGAAATACACCTATATCAAAAAAATGGATGTGGTTTGTGTTATTCCAAAAGTTTGAGCGTGCAATGAGTATTTCAGTCTGATATCGAGGGGTGGGTCGGACATACATATCAGTCACAATATATCGGAAAGTGCTAAGGGTCTGTTTGGTTGTCGTAACTGGCCGTAATTCGTAGTTGTAATTGGTAAAATCTTTTACAATTGTAAATGAGTTACATGTATGTAAATTTTACGGTGTTTGGTTGGTAATATAAAATTGTAAAGTGGGAAAGTGTATTATACTTTACGGTGTTTGGTTGTCGTAATGTATAAGTCGTAAGTGAAAAAGTTGACCACAAAATTAACTATTTGGTGATTTTAAAAGTTTTAATACTACAAATAAATATTAAAAAAATTAAATATTAAAAAAATTTAATATTAATATAAAAAAATAATACAAATTTGTATGACCACAAAATTAACTGTAACTGGGCTGTAAGTGAGTGGTAACTGAGTTGCAAGTGAGTGTTAGTTGAGTTACGTAAGTCTTTTACGAATTACGGTCCAAACAAACGCCGTAGTTGTAACTGGGTAGTAAGACATTTACGAATTACGGAGTTTTACGCGAAACAAACGGCCCCTAAGAGTAATACTATTCTAACGCAAGCATTCTGAATTAAATTTAATTTAATATACTCTATGTCATGCATTTTAAGTTAGAATTATTCAAGCACCAGGTAGCTGCCAACCAAACTTTTTCCAAAATGCACATCTAAATGTTTCTTTGGACTTTTTACATAGTTTGATACACATTTTTTAACAAAAAGCATCTCAAGTTAGAATTTCATGTGATTCTTCCATCACAAAACCAGCAAACTTTACATCCCACACGCTTTAGCAGTTGAAACAAATGCACTTAGAATTCAACCACAAATGTGAGAACAGATAAATAAAAAAATCAACTATTTTTTATGACCTTATTCTCGCAAATCGCAATAGAATGAAAGACGATGCCATGGGATTCTTCTCGCGTGAGTTCATGTCTCAAAGAGTCAACAGGCACTGTCAATTTATTCACCCGACAACTAGCCCGCCATCTTATATATAAACAAAGTGCTGATGATATGAGAAGCCTGCACTGAAAAAATTTGAAGCTCAACAATGAATCTCTTCAGCAACTTCATAGGAGAAGCGAAGCTCAACAGAGCATTGGCAATGTCACCAGCAAAGAAGAAGCTCTTCACTGCACTGTTCCTCGTCGTGGCGCTCTACTGCGGGATCGACCCTTTCGGTCACCGCCCGATGGCGCAGTTCCCGGATTTCGAGGCGTACGCGGTGGACATGCCGCGGTGGAGGGAGCTCCCGGCGGCGAGGGACCACGAGGACCGCCTCCAGAGGGCGGAGGTGAAGTTTCTGAACCAGGTTCAGGGGCCGGAGAGCGTGGTGTTCGACCGGGACGGCCGTGGACCCTACACCGGCGTCGCCGACGGCCGGGTTGTGTTCTGGAATGGCAATTCCTGGGCTGACTTTGCTTATACTTCTCCCAACAGGTGCATCTCTGTTCTTCCGACAAAAATCTGAGTTTACTTTGAGACCATCTCAGCTATTTTGTTGGCAATGTGAAGGTCTGAAATCTGTGACCCCAAGCCCTCGGCATTGAGCTACTTGAAGAACGAGCATATCTGTGGTCGACCATTAGGCCTTCGGTTCGACAAGAAAACGGGAGATTTGTACATCGCCGACGCATATTTCGGTGTGTCGAAGGTCGGCCCAGAAGGGGGCTTGGCTGCAAGGCTGGTCACAGAGGTTGAAGGTCGCCCGTTGACGTTCACCAACGATTTGGACATCGACGATCAGGGGAACGTCTACTTCACCGAAAGTAGCACAAACTATCAGAGAAGGTTCGTAGTGATCTTCATCGAGTATTTGATACGAAGTTGCTCAAATGAACGCCATTTCTTGCAGGAATTACGTTCAATTAGTTCTCTCTGCAGAGCCCTCAGGCCGGCTTCTGAAATTCGATCCAGTCACGAACAAAACTAGCGTCCTAGTTTCCAACCTTCAGAACCCCAACGGTGTGTCTCTCAGCAAGGATCAATCCTTCGTCGTGTTTGCTGAAGGACCAGTTGGCAGGTAATTAGACCAACCAAAATTTTCACCGAGCTCAACATGTCCATATGCTCATTTCGAACATATTTGTTTCGACATAGATTGAGTAGATACTGGTTGAAAGGCGAGAAGACTGGGACCTCAGAGATCTTCGTCGTGATGCCTGGACACCCAGACAACGTGAGAACGAACAAGAACGGCGAGTTCTGGGTGGCAATTCACTGTCGCCGAACACTCTTCTCTCATGTGATCAGTTCATGGCCGCGGTTGAGGAAGTTCTTCCTCAAGCTCCCGATCAAAGCGCACTTCACCTACATGATGTACATAGGAGGCAAGCATCACGGGATGGTGCTCAAGTACAGCGCGAAAGGGGAGTTGCTGCAAGTGCTCGAGGATCGAGAAGGGAGGGTGGTTCGAGCTGTGAGTGAGGTGGAAGAACATGACGGCAAGCTCTGGCTTGGATCAGTTCTTATGCCGTTCATTGCTGTGTACTAGACCAAGAGAGCTTGTTTTCTGGCAGCAATGGTTGCGAGATTTAGCCCAAGAAATAAATTTGAATTGAAAATAGAGGAACACATTGGGAGTCTCTGGCTTGGATTGGATCTTATGTCTTTAATTTATTGCTAGTTATTGATAATAGAGGCCAAGATAGTACTTTTTTTTTCCGTAGGAACAGTTCTGCAGGTTTTATCTCAAGGAAGAGAGAGTATGCATCTCCCACAAAAAAAAAAAAGGAGACAAGAAATGCTAGTTCTGCCTACGACGAATATTGCAATAAGAAGATGTTAATGTTTCTCGTGGAGAGTGCCTTATAAATGAAAGAAGGGTAAATTGCACCGAAAAATATTATCCAGTTTGAGGGTACTTTCTAAGAAAATACTCAATAGTTTTTCAGTATAACTTACTACTTTGGACGCTGGACAACTTTCCAGCGTGCACCTAAATATGATAAAAATTACAGTGTGGGCGTAAATTTAATAAAACAAGAGATAGAAATTAAAAGTGATCATTAACGCTACTCAAGTAATTAGGTGTCAACTCTTATACTGATCAGGGGTTTGAAATGGTCAACAAACCTGAAGCTTCACCTGTTGGCGAAGCTAACCTAGCGGCGAAGTTAGGCTTGTAGCTCTGGCAAAGCCGGCCTGTTGGTGAAGCTAAGCTAGCGGCGAAGCTAAACTTGTAATGTTGACACTCCAAAAAGATAAACTCCAAGGCAGCTCTGCAACCGGTCCGAACGATGTCTAACTTGTCGACACTTCTAAAAGACAAGTCACAAACAGGCTGAAAACATGTTCATCCCTGATGGATAAACTAATGACTTGGACTCCACTGATCCAGTGAAGCAGACAGTGAACCAAGCATTTGTCTTCTGAAGAAGCTCAAGAGGCTAACATTTAGCTTTGTTACAAGCTCAACTCTAACTTCGCAGCAAGCTCCGTAGCTCCGTTGTGGGCTCATTTCTTAGCTTTCGCCTGAAGTTTTTCATAGCTCTGTTGAGAGCTATCTTTTAAGTTTTCGCTGCAAGCTCAGTGGTAACTTTGCTGTAAGTTATCATTAGCTCTACTATGGGCTTATCTTTTAGCTTCGCATGAAGCACTTTTTGTAGCTCCGCTGTGAGCTAGCTCCTCTGCGAGCTCTTATGATCATTTTGACCATTTAAATCTCAGCACGAGAGTAATGTGATTGATATCGCATTTTCGGCAGTTAATTGTTGTGATCCTTTTACTTCTCAATCAGTTAGAGAGGATCAAGGAAAATTTCTCAATCAATTGGAGATGATGAAGGGATTATTGTAACAACCCTGAGCCAGCTAGCTGACTAGCGGAGCCAACGTATGCCAGCTTCGCAGAAGCTGCATTTAGCTTAGCAATGAAGCTAAACTACTAAATTTCAGGGGAGCAGTTACACCCCATTAAGCTTATAAATAGCCTACTGCTAGGCAAGCTGGGGGCTGTACTTTGGATTGTTGATTTTGGCTGATCTTTTTGGAGAGATTTCGTAATAGCACTCTTTAGCTTTCAAATTTCTTCAGAAAACTTTGCTTCTCTTTCAGGGTGTTAATTCCATCACGATCTTCCTTTCTCAAAGGATTTTCAGAATCAGGTGAGAAAGAAATCCTTAAGCAGAAGACTCGATCACTCACATCGTCAATGGAACAAAGTGGTCGCACGCTGACTAGACTTTCACCGGCACACTTTCACAGAAACTCTAGAAGAGAGTTCTTGTAATTTTCTTTTAATACTTGTAAATCTCTTCGATTTTTGTAAAATTTTCCCACGCTTCAACATCAATGGAAAACAGTTTCTGGCAAAACTGACCCGTTGGCGAAGCTAAGCGGAGCTAAGCTTACTAGCAAAGCTGAGCTTCAAGCTTTTAGCAAAGCTAGACTGTTTGGCTAACATGGTAACCTTTTAGGCTTGTCTAAGCATGTTCAAAGGTGTACTTCACCCTCTTAACACTTAATTGGATTAGCAGGGTCTAGATGACTGATCTGTCTATCATGAATTGATGCGTGAACTGATGGTCAAATTATCTGACTTGTATTTTAGAAGTGCCGACAAGTTAGACATTGTATAAATCAGTTGAAGAGCTATCTGGGATTTTGTCTTTTAGAATTGTCAACATTATGCAGGTATAGTTCAGTGATCAATAAAGAAAGCTATGGATTGTTGGGCAAGCAGAATCACACACTAACAATTTTATAGAGGACACGAATCAATATTAATAAGAAATTTGAGATATAAAATATTAGACTTGTAATATAAGTAATTCTGGATTGAAATTGTACCTCTGATGCCCTTTGAATTGTTGTACCTCTGATGCCCTTTAATTGTTGCATTGTGTATTTCTTTTCCTTACGAATTCAACGCATCAAAAATCGTGCATTTTGGACTCCAAATGAGAGAGATGCGGTCCGAACAAGGGAGTTCGCTATGGCAGAATTCTGCTCGCCCAAATAAGTGATTTGCTGGTTGTTTGTAACGTAAGAGACTATTTTTCTGGGCTTCAGTAGTGAAAGGAGATGCGTGAGACGATTGCAGGTTATTGTGACGAGGCTTTTGAAGTTTGTTGATGAAGGCGCTGAGTTAAGATAAGAAAGAAATTTAACATGAAGATAAAGAGAGAGGAATAGAGAGAGAAATTAATTATGATATCCCATCAATAATTGAATCTAATATAACATTCTACCACTCATAGAGAAGACGATTGAGAAATCCGTATTAAGCTCAATTGAGAGTAAATATTTTCATTAGTTGTTGTATATTGAAAAAGTAAATACATGAGCCTTTATATAGGCTACAAAATTATACTACTAATTTTATTTGGATTACATAATAAAACTCTTAAAAGAAATTAAGATCTCAGAAAGAAAAAACACATGAAAAGAAAGCCTGCATGAAAAGGAAACAAAAAATCCTACTACAATTCTAATTACTAAAAATCAAAATTAAAAAATATAAGCTAGCAATCTTAATAATAAAAGAACTACTAGATCCATGTCGAGTTAGCGCGTCTTCTCCAATGATGATAGATACACCAGTTACCAAGTACCCGTTCCGTTGTCCTCATCATTTATTGGAGACACCTCATTGATCATTAGTAAGACTATTTAAATAGATGAATTTCCTTTTCTTTACATCTATAATGAAAAATCTGTATTTTTGGGATTTCTTAGTCCTAAATCGCAGCTCAGGAGATTTCCTTAGTTAGGGTCTGTTTGGTTGTCGTAATTGGTCGTAATTCGTAAGTCGTAATTGGTAAAGTCTTTTACAGTTTTAAATGAGTTACATGCATGTAAGTTTTACGGTGTTTGGTTGGTAATATAAAGTTTAAGTGAGAAAATATATTGTATTTTACGATGTTTGGTTATAATAATGTGTAAGTCGTAAGTGAAAACGTAGACCACAAAATTAACTATTTGGTGATTTAAAAAGTTTTAGTATTGCAAATAAATATTAAAAATGCTAAATATTAAAAAAAATTAATATTAACATAAAAATAATACAAATTTGCATGACCACAAAATTAACTGTAACTGAGCTGTAAGTAAGTGGTAATTGGGTTGCAAGTGAGTGATAGTTGAGTTGCGTAAGTCTTTTACGAATTACGGTCCAAACAAACGCCGTAGTTGTAATTGGGTTGTAAGTCATTTACGAATTACGGACTTTTATGCCTTTTACGTCAAAACAAACACCCTTAATAGGAACTAGCAACTACACCCATGGCATGACCCATCCGTATCCCTGCTTCATATCATAAAGAGTCATTTTCAATGGTAATAAGCCAATAAAAGGAAATTAATGTATCAAAATTTCAGAACGCCTAAGTTTACCTACACGACTCCCACGTGAATTTTTTAATATACCGACAATATTAATTTGCAACTCTTTTTTTTTTCTTTTCATTTTAAGAGTACTTCTTGGATAGGGAGGTTGATGTTGCTGGCATTGTGTTTATGTACAAGTAGTTTCTTCGTCTTTGTTTTGAGCTTAAAATAGAACAGAGAGAGAGAAGGGAAAAAAAAAGAAAAGAAAAGAAAAGAAAAGCTAAGAGAAACGGTCAAAAAAAAGAGAAGGAGCTAGGTGAAAATGATGTCAAATTTCTCATGTTGTATTTGTGGAGTAAGTCAAATTTAGCCAAATTACGCATGCATTTCTTATTTTCTGAGGTGATCACGTAGAATACATCATCAACCATTAATTAGTATCATATTAAGAAAGTATCAATAATTCATTAAATGGAATTAATATAGAGAGAGACTTGTGTCTTTCCAATAGGATTTGAGCCGAGTCCTTCCAACTCAAATACAACGTCCGATATTCGAATGCAAGATCCACTCTATTAAAGTTGATATATATTATTTCAAGTATCTAAAATGAAAAATCAAGTATTTTGAATACTTTTTATTTTTTCTGTTTTTAAAAGAAATTCATATTTAACTATGGAGGCTCATTGTGATCAACGGCCCAAGCACGCAGCGGGACGATGATAATGAAGCTCATAGAGCATCTGAGATAAAAGGTGGGCCCCAAATTTCAATTTCAACGAGTTGACTGCCACCTCATCATCATCGAGCAACTGGTTGCCGTGAGAGGCCCGGCACCAACTCCTCCAAATTCCAAGCCTTTCCTTTTCAACTCTAACCCTCTCTCGCCAAATTTCCAACCATATTTCCCCGTTGATTCTTTTGTTATTATCGCAGAAAAAGGAAGACTTGTCCACCGATTCTTCCATCAACCAACTACCCAAAATTAGTCACCTGCCACCCACGCTGCCAGGCCCCACAGCACAACGAGAGAGAGAGACTCCTCTACCCCAAAGCCTCTTCCTCTCTCTTTTTTCAGGTGATTTCTCTTGCTCTTTTACTATTTGAATTATGATTGCTTTGGTGATTTCAATGAAATTAGCATGTGGGTCTCTGCTGGTTCCTATAGTTTTGCTGCCAACTCTCAAAAGTTGCGATTTTTGATTGGATGTGTGCAGCTCATGGCTTTTGTGTGAGTGTAGGGGACATGGTTGGTTTCAGGATTGATTGTCGGCGGAACAGGAGTCAGTTCTGTAGATCTTGGATCTGGGTTCAGGGTCTTTTGGGTTTTTCTGCTAGTTATAGCTGTGGATGAGAAGAAGAGTGTTCCTCTTGTCATATTTGATTGGATTCTATAAATTTGTGATCTGGGTCTGTTGGGTTTTTTGATGGGTTTAGCTGATTGAATTCATTGTACAGTACTGCTGTGTATAGTTGAGAAGCAAGTATTATTGAGGATGCTCTTAGTAAGTGTTAGATTATTTATAGCTCCCCCGCTTTTATTTGTGGCTTGTTCTGTTGTTCAGTTAATTTTCGTATTTTATTTTTTATCAGTGTTGTTGATGTGATGTTGTAGAATTTGGACTTGGGTGGATTCTTCTTGGCAATTTTCATTGTGTGGTTATGATTAGGAGTAGGCCTAGAAAGTGAATGCTGTGAAATGGAGAAGATGAAAGATGTTTTTGGTTGCTTGCTTCTGATTTTTTTTTTTTCAAAATTATGGTTAGGTATAATTTTTGTCTCCTCTGCTAAAAAAGGATGTGTTCATCACCGATTTCATGTGGTCAATTTTGGGTCCATGTACTTTTCTACTCTTTATTCATAGTTCAAATCGGAGTAGCTGGATTATGTAGTAAAATATGTCTAGTGTTTTTTCTTGATAGGGACTTGATATTATGTGCCCATTCGTGGAATTTATAGACTAACAAAACATGAAAATCTCCATGATTTTCTATAATGGCCCTTTTGTGTTACCTTCTGACAGATTTCAACTTGATTATGAAACTGTGGCATGCATAACATAATTTATTGAAAGAAATAGCTCTTTGCTTGTCTTGGTGGTGCAAAAATGGATAACAAGCAAAATATTCTGGAGTTACGAGAGAGATTGGACAAGACGCTGGCTATGCCTGATCTTGTAAATGAAGAGTCGATCAAATCTCTTGTCAAAGACCAGCTCTTACACTCGTCCTTCTGTGGCAATGAGGGTTAGTATTTTATTCTCCAATTTTCCCGTGAATTGTAAGATCAAATTCCTTTTTCTATCTGTCTGTTATTGCCATTATTTGATCAACACTAACATCATTGTAGCTCATAATCATAAGTCGTGATATTTTTTTTAATGTGGTTCAAGGATGATTCACGTATTTGCCAACTGGCTGTAAATGTTCTGCTTCATGGCCCTGGCTTGCATGTTATTGCTTCTGCTCATACTTTGCTCATTAATTTGGTGTCCACTTGTGGAGGATTGACACCAAGTTGATAGCCAAAAAATTTGCACCCCCCCCCCCCCCCCCCCCCCCCACAAAAACAGATAGGTTTTAGCCTGTCTAGGCTAACCTAACTCTGTTAGAGTCATGTGTTCCCCTCTTGTAAAATGAACCTCAGCTTCTCTGGCATTGCATCAGGGTGAAACTTCATCTCAATTCCTCAAGCACCACAACCGGTCACAAAATCTGCCACTCTGTTAGCTTCCCTTGCTAGTTGACCCTTAGCATCATCAAAGAAGCTTAACCACAGCGTGATATCACTAATAAGTAGTTGGCTGCAACCACTGGAAGTCCTCCCCTTGGATATTCATTAGACCACACCTGCAGCATTTCTTTTCCAGCCTTATTGGCCTACTTCCAATCCCAAACATAGCACACTACACACCATGCCAAGCCCCTTTTGTTTCAGTAGCCGGAACCACTATATCCAATGAGGATATACTTCTTGCTAGCGATAAGCAACTGACATGATCCCTAGCTTTGTCAATTCTTTAAAGGAGTTTCCTTGACTCTGATTTGGGTTCCATAGCTATCCCAGCCTGGACACAAAAGGTTTAAATCATGGTTTGAAATATTAACCGATTCCGATATGTATCAACAATATCAATCGGGTTTTGATATACCAGATATGATATTAAATCTATAATATCAGTCGATATTCATGCCGATATTATCGATATGGCCACTCTTGCTGTTATTAATGGTTGATGTTGGCGATACTAACACTAATTATTGGCCGATACAAATATTGAGACCTTAAACCATGGTTTAAATAATGATGATAACACAGGTTGCCTTATTCCATCAAGTTTATAAACTTTCCTCTAGTGTATTCAAGCGTTTAAGGTTTATCTCAGGATATCATCTCAATGGATGTCTTAAATACTTTCATTTCTATCTTAGGATATCATTTCAATGGATGTTCTAACCTCCTGTTTTTTCTTGTGGTAGGAAACATTGGAAAGGTTGTGGAAAAGCGCGCAATGGAAGTTTCTAATTTCCTTGACATGCTAAGAAGTGCTTCAACAAAGGATCAGAAGGCAGTTAAGAATAAATTGTATAACGAGTGGAAGGTAATCCTTTCTCATTTGCACAAGAACTGTTTCTCCTATCTAATTTGCACAAAATGGTTTCTCCTGTAAGATGGATTGGCATTTTCATGGTTGGAATACGTATCTTATACTGCGGAAAAATGATGTAGTTGTATGGGAGGAGCATGGATCCACATGGATACCACAGAGCGAAGAAATTTTGTCAAAATTTAGTGCTTAGGCAGTATACTTTTTGACTTGTCTTGTTGAATTTAGGAAATGCGAGTGTTCACTTCATGTCACCAGAATTTAGGTGGACTTATACCATGCACTACGTGCATGTGGATTGAAGCATTTCCACGGCAAAGAATGTGCAAGCCTCTTGGCTAGTCATTGCATGGCATTTTTACCGTCACAAGAAAGCTGGCGATATATGCTATGCTTCATGTACGAAAATCAAATGCATTGGGTATTGACTTTCACAATGAAGAATATCTTGTAGTTTTTACACTTTTGCCGGATCAAGTGACATCACGAATCGTTATGAGATAACAATGTGCCCTGATTTTTTCATGTAGATATTGCTCGCAAAATATTCCCAAATGATTAAGCTTATAGTTGGATAGGTTCTTTTTTTTTTCTTGGTCGAGCTAAATTGGATAATTCTTTCTTGTTAGAGGTTCATTTCTTGACATTTAGACTGTGTTAGGCATTGCTTGTGATAACTGCTTTCACTGCTTTTAAAGCAAACAAGTGCATTATGCGCAAAATTGGATTTTTGGTAATCAACTTAAGAAAGGACTTTTGAGAAAAGAACAAGTCAAAAACTGTGATTTGACTAAGCCAAAATTCTAGCTTCTCTCAACTGCAGAAGCTAAAAGCCCGCCCATGTGGTCTGTCCTAATTTTTCTCTTGCATGATCTCTCATGGAATCTAATTTCTTTTAGTCATTTTGCAAGTTCCACACTCTATTTTGCTGATGGTTATTATGAATCTTATTTAAACTCTCTCTCACGCATCCATTCTATCCAAACTACTTCAAACAAATCTATCTCAAATATTAATCATTTTTGCTTCGCACTTTTGACTCTAAAATCACCAAAACATAAGAAGCACTTTTGGATTGAGTGCTTCTTTAAGAGGATTTGTCTGTAACCAAAAGCAACACCGAAAACACCATTAGTTTATTTGGTCTATAAGCAACAAGCAACACACAGTTTTGCTTTCTTCATCACTTAAATCACGGGTGAGAAGTCCTCCAGACCCTTGGCCTTTCTTTTTCTTTTATTTGCTGATATTCTGAAGCGTAAAGATTGTAATTAAGTTAATTAACAATGTGGAGTTACACTGAGATGTCTCATCTTGCACGTTGAAAAGTGCAACTGGTTATGCTCTGGGGATCAATTTAGCCTTTCCGTCATATGTAGTATACTCCAATTCTTTTAGGTGGAGTGTGATGATCATTTCTTCTGCTGGTAGTTTCAGAAAGGACACAATTGATTTATTTTGCATTTTTGTAGATCAAACAAGATACTGAGCAACTCCGTGTGATGTATCGGGAAGGCCCCCATGGAACTCCTTTTCATACTTTACTTGCTGAAGGCTTTGCAGATGGACCTATTGATGTCTGTGAGTTTGAAACTCAAGATCTTCAGATTAACATATGGTTTCTAACTAACAACAGCACGATAGGTATATTATAACATGACTTTCTTTTTCTTTTTCTTTTCTAGGTTTATGTGTTTCATGGGAGGCAACTTTGTATAAGAAATGGTGAGTGCATGTAAACTCAAATATTTGTTTGATTTCACCTGTTTTAAATTCACATGTTTCGTAGATTCATTTGAATGTTGTTGATTGTCATAGTTATTAGTCATAGGACACGACCTTTTCTATTTGCTTGTTAGGTGTTCACCTCTGTTGTGATCTATCACCGATTAAACAACAGAGAAACACCGAGTTGAAGACTCCGCGACGGAAGCGAAAACGTAAAAGATCTACCACTAGTAAGCAATTGAAACTATAATCACCACACAACCAAAGAACACCAGATTTAATATAGTTCGGCAATCACGGGGAGAAGGAGAGAAATCTTTATTGAAAATAGAAAAGAAAATATAAGAGTTACAAGAAGATCTCTCTCTCTCTCACAACTCTCAATAGTGAAAATTTGAAATTGTTTTGAATTCTTGACACACCTTCAAAAGATTACCCCCAAGGGGTTTATATAGGCACCTAGGATGATCCTAGTTTAATATAAACTCCAACAACCAAATCAGCACAACCTTAGAGAAATAGAAAATTCGGATCCAAGCTAAAATAGGAAACATAACCGTATTAGAAAACTGCCAGAATTCGATATTAGTCGATTAGGAAACAATCACTAGTCGAATAATACCATGTATTAGTCGACTATACCTAGAACCTAATCGACTACTGTAATACAATCCGAGAATCCAACTTTCTGTTGCAGGGTCTAGTCGACTATACTAAAGTATCAGTCGACTAGCCCAAGACCTAGTCGACTAATAAGACCTATTAGTCGACTAATAACATGCACAATGTCTATACATGTCCATGTTTGATTTGTGAAGCTTGTGAAAGTACACATAGAGGGGGTGAATAAGTATACAAGCTAATATGTGACAAATAATATGGAATTTAATACTTAATTGTAAACACACAACGTGTAACCAAGAGTGAGTCCGAATTTCCTGTGAAGGGCTCTGTAACTACTCCTCTAGATTCCTCTAGATTAAGAGTTGAGGTGCTTTGAAAGCTCTCTTGATCGAACACAAGTTTGGGCACACAAACTATATCAAGCATGTATATGAATATAAACAATGTAAAGCAATGTAAGATATAAAAGAGATGAGAGTTGAAAGAAAAAATCTAAACGCAAACACGAGGATATGTTTCGAGGTTCGAGCCACTGCTTTATATCCCCGCCTTCACACAGAAGGATTTTCACTATGTTCACACAGGACCTTCGACAAAGAAAGACCTCCACCGAGGAATTACAACTCAACACCGGGAGTACACAACTCTTATCAAGCACAATCACCTCTACACAAGAGGAAGGCGCAAAGCCAAAGTAAAGAAAAAGATAACAACTTAGTGATCGTATGATCACAAACAATACTTGGTGATCTCAAAAGATCACAAACAATTTTCTCACAAAACAAGATCCTAACGACAGGTTTAGAATTGAATAGCTCAAGTGTAAGAAATCAAAGTATTTGAAAAATAAATCACAAAGAAAACTCTTGGGAGAAACTTCAAGAAAGACAAAGAAAATGAAGAACAAACTAGATTCTCAAAAACTTATTTTCTTTTGATTTTTCAAAAACTTTGAAAACAAATCAAGATTTAGATTTGAAGCTCAAAAACTTGTTTTAAAACTCTTTAGAAAATGGCAAGAATGCACTAGAAAACTGGTAGAAATTCTCTTGAAAAATCTTAATCAAAATAGCCCCCAAAACTCCTTTATATAGGGTCTAGGAGAAAACTAGTCATTGGGGTCAAAAATTGTCCAGAATGGGCTGTCGGTCGACCAGCCAACGGTCGAATTTTCGACCATTTGAGCCGTCGATTAATCGCCCGGTCGACCGCCCCAAGGCCAAAGCTTGTTGGTCGACCGCTCAGTCGATCGAGGCCAGAACCAAAGAGTCCCCTCTCTGGGTCGGTCGACCGGGGCCAGATCTAGGGAGGAAGCTCTCTGAATCGGTCGACCGTACGGTCGACCGGCCCAATAGCCAAGGCTTTGTGCACGTCTTGTGCACATCGGTCGACCGACCAGCCTGTCGGTCGACCGTCAGTGGGCTCAGAAACTGGGTTTATAGGTTATGAAATTTAACTTGTTAAATACCTAAAATTTTCCATAAACTCCATAAAATCCACAAAAATAAGTTCATATAAATATTTGAAGTACAAATATGTTTGATCAAAGATCAAGTCATATTACAAACAATTTGAACTATTTTTGCGATATAAAAGTTAAAGCTTAAATCAAAAACCGTATTTTTCACAAACAAACTTCTAAATGAAAAATCTATTTTTTCAAAACTTGTTTAAATACAAAAATAAGATATTAAACCACATTTGAAGCATAGTGTGTGTGGATAGAATCCAATACACATATAAATGATATATCAATATTTTTAACAATAAATCCAAAATAGGTTTTGATAAAAAAATAAAACTTTAAACACATGAACTAGATATACATCAAAATAAGTTTTTCTAAACAATATGAACCATCAATGTATATGGATAAAATTCAATATACATATAAACTATGTAAACTTTATTTGATTCTATCTATTCATGAAAATAAAAGATATATTCTTGAATTTTCAAAATGGTTAAACGGAAATCAAAACTTTTAAACTTGTTTGTGTATACTTGAGCATATCAAAACTATCTTTACACAAGATCTAAAACAATAAACTTCTAAACAAAACAAACGTAGATCGAAGTCTTCTTATAAATCTTCTTCTCTAAGATGACTCGATCCAAACACGATCCATAGAGCTTGACTCTATTTCGAGTACTCGATGCGATCTTGACGCGCGAGCTCTTTCAACATTTGTTAGCTCCAAAACTTGACTTTGAATCCTTTATTGAAGCTAAACACCTATTAAGATCTTGATGAATAACTGAAATTATATAAACACAAGATCATTAGTAACTTAACTTCAGAAATTAGTTATCATCAAAACTAAGATGAAGAGCCTTTGGGCTAACAGCTTGTAACACCTCTACCTGAACCTGAATTCTTCTCTAATGAATATGAGGCACTCCAAATACTAACATTTAGATGGTAGATAACCTTAGGAATCAAGGGATAGCGTGAGCCAATTATTTTTCCATTAGCCTGTTACTCAATTTACGAATATGCAAAGGATTCACACCGTCATTTATAAGATACCACACATGATATTTGCACAGATTATACTGTAATATCTGAACATGCCTCCCTAGCTCTAGTCCACATGCTGACCAAGCATCTCTTTTCCAGGTGGCCACAGTACAACATTCCTACTTTTAAAATCACCATGTCCGACTGTTTGCAAAAAGTTTGCATCGGGGAAGAGATATCATTAATAAGGTAGTTTCTTCTATTTTATTGGCAAAATATTTGGGAAATTTGTTGATTGTTGGTTTTACTCATAATTTGAGGTGTTAATATTGATTTTTAACTCTTTGGAAGAAAGGGTGAAGGTTGCCTGGCCAGTCTCAGACAGAGAGACTCTACTGCACTACTTTGAAATTGAATATTTCAAAGAAGATCTTCTCATCGTACTTCTCAACACGGTAAGATTGAGAAAGTTTCTGATTTTGTTAAGGAATTGCTTATTGATTCTGACTTGGAAAAAAACAGTGTCTAACCTTGGCTTAGTTGTGCTAATGAGTTTTCTAATTTTCTATTAGATCTCAGATACTGAGAAAATTGATGTAAATACACATGGATTCACTAGAGATGGGATCCCTGAAGCAAAAGACACAATACGGATAGATTTGGTGGGAGGCTTTGTTTTACAAAAAGTAGACTCTAACAGAAGTTATTTTCGGTGAGTTGTTGCAGAAGCTACCTAAAGATTACATGAAGTTTTCACTCTAGTTTGAGATATTCTTGGATGCTATACCAGTCCAAATCCTCTATTGAAGTTAAATACAACTTTCACAACATCATGCAACTGATAAACAATTTGTAATTTACACTGTTTTATTTAATAGTTCAATTTGAACTCTGTTTACAGGAGATTGCAGTGCATTGATTTTCAATTCATGAATTGACCCAAGTCCACTGTTTTGTTATTATGGAGGAATTCATGTTCTCTCAACAATAAACACTTTCCACAACACCCCACCCCCTGTGTGCATGCCGAAGGTCTGTCCAAATTTGCCAAAAACAAAAATGTAATTTTCATATATGTACGATTACATAAAGAAAAATGCATTAGTTAGTACAGGTATTATACCTTTTTTCTTTAAAAAAAATGTCATTTCGGAGATAATCTCAACTTCTTTTGGGAGAAGGTTATATTTTCAACAACTAAATCCAATCAAATGTGGGATTCACAATCAGGAATTTTAGTTACATTTAACCAAATAGAGTTATTGGAATTAAATAGGTTTCAGCATCCCAACAAAACAAAATGAATCGGAACGATTTCATCATCATCATCTGAGCCTTTTAGCATCATAATGGGGTCGAATGTGGAGCAAGGCTCTATGGATGATTCGACAAAGTTTTATAACTAGTTGTTGGTCTTACATGAACCCTCTCATTAGTGTGAATTCTTAGATAAGGAGTTACGGACAAGAGAGGGGTTGTTGTAATCCTAAATGTCAGTTGGTCTCCTCCATTGGGGGAAAAATCTAGGAGGAGTAAGATGATAGATTTCATTCGGAAATCACAGATAGAGCCAAGAGCCTGCCAGAAGACATTTCCTAGGTTGGAAACAATTCCGAATTCTTAATTCATGGACGAGAAGAAATCATGAAGTCTAATTTGTCGTAATCAAACCGATCCTCAGATTGAATTCCTTTTTATAAACTGCAATACTTTTGTTTTTGTACTCATTGCATGCCAGAATTAACATTTGATCCTTGTATGCAAAATCATTGATTGATAGGGAGATCATGGTTTTTTCCCCCCATATACTAAAAATTTGAGTTTTCTGCATCATTGCTACTTCTTGCTATGGCATGATTCATTTTTTATGGATGCTTCTTTTTTGTATCTAATAGTTTTGTGCATCCTAAATAAAAAGTTTCATCCTGATTGAAGCATGGAGGATTTTGTATAACCTATAGGATTCTCTAATTAAGCTTTTCTAGTCTTCGTGTTCCAGACTTTTATATCCTAATCAGTCAAAAAAACAATTACCATGCAACTCTGAAGGATTTTCCTCTAAATTTCTCCCGTGAGCAAATGGTTACCATGTACTGAGATGTAGCTTTCACACTTACTGAAGTCTGGAAGTTTTTATATGATCAATTATTAAGAACATTGGTCAGTCTTATTTGCTTCTATTGATTCATTATTTTAGTACCAATTTGCTAAACAGCGTAACCTTCTAATGTTATCAAAAGTACAACATTTAGGAGGTAAATTTCATTCAACAATATAAAATAGTTGTGAATTATTGTGGAAACTAAATATGCAGAATTGTATATTAGATTAACCAACACCCCCCAACCCCCACCGCCCCCAACCCAAAAAAAATAAAAACAAAGGAGAAACCCTAGTGGGGTCTTGGGTGTAATCTTATTTTAACAATATATTCAACTCTTTCTTTTGCCAAGATAGGACTAAAGTCCCCCCTTTGACTTGTATTCATTTGCCTTTCTTAACATGAGTGGAGTCAGATTTGAGCCACACCCTCAATAATCTCCACCTTATTTGATATCCAACGAGGATCCAGCCGAAGAGCCCAAATTTATAGATTAACTGGAACAATTTTCACGTTGAACTTTCATATGCACTTGCAAGTATTCCCTAAATTGTCTCATAGATGATAGTATGTCCATAAACTTGTATTATCTCGTTGTACAACGTACACCATCCACTACGGTGATTAGCGAGTTTGTCCTGAAAATTATTTCACAGCATGAGCTAAACCTTCTACGACCATAGCCAATTGTGTAAATTATGTTTTGATTAATTATAGCACCTGTCCAAGTTATAGAGCTTCCAGTTGCTTGCTTCACAGTATTAAGTTATATTATGGCAAAGACACATTATAACATGAGTCACAACCCCGCATGTACTATAATGCCCACTTCATGTTTGTGCTTAGCCCGAGAATCTTCACTGTGAACTTTAATAAAATTTGAGTGACAAAGATCCATTAAGATTGATGGAATTAGGCTAATAATTGTGAAATGCAATATGACCCAAAAGAGAAAACTTCTATTAGTGTCCAATCTTATTTTAACAATATATCTATCTCTTGTTTTCTGTATGTGGGCTAAATTTTATCTTTGTCTTTGTCTCTCTATTACCTTATTAACATGAGTGCTCGTGAGTTGAATTCGAGCAACAACCTCAACAGAAAAGACAAGCATGTTAAGATGAGTATTGAGCTAATTTTATTTTATCGATTATTTTATTGTGGATACAAAAGAGTAATGTACCAACTGTAATCTGTATTCCTGATGATGCTTTACACTCACACAGACACACACAGGTCATAATTTTTTTTTTGCATCTTCTACTTAGTATCATTTTCTAATTTTTCAGGGCAATAGCAAATATGGATATCAAGCTTGATTTTGTGCCGCCATCATTAATCAATTTCATAGCAAGGCAGCTCATAGGCAATGCGCACAAGCTTTATCAAAAGGTTTTGTTTTCCCCTCTTTGTGCCAATTTTAAGCACGAACTGATGATTTGTGTTAGCATCCGTTTTCTGTCATAATATATTCTAATCCTTAGAAGATTTTTATTTAAAAATCTTACTAAAATGTTCTGTAGTCAGAGATGGAAATCCTGAATTGTGATAAAAAAAAATATATCATAATTGCAATATTGTTTTTATGAACTCGAAGTGTTTCCTCAAAATGTTTCCAACTGTTGAACTCCAAACCATTTCCTACAGACTAGGATATAATTTGCTTATACTTTGTTATGATCAGCATGATTTTGTACAAATTTTCCAACGAGTGCCAGATGTTGTGCATGGCAGGCAGTTGGTTCTGTGGCCACAAGAGATGAGGATTACCGCCAAGCTTTGCAAGGACCTCTGTATGTTCGGATTCGTGAAGGCCTGGATTCTGGCAACAAACTGAAGACAACTTTCTTGGAGCCAGATGAGGAGAAACACAGAGCCACAACTCCTGAAGGACACAGAGACTCTGATACATCATCTGTAGAAATTAGACCAGTCACTGAAATTGTGGAAGAGGAAACCGAGCAGAACTCAGACAGTTCCCTGATTAATCAACTACAACCCACTGAGGAACATATGAGCAAAGAAAATTCTTTTATCAACCCTGAGAAGCAGGGGAACAGTTCCTCGGCCAATATTTTTATCAGCCCAGAGGTGGAATGTGCTCTGAGAATGTTAGACCAGGCTATTTCTGTTGTTCGAGGCCGTGGATTCTCTGAGAGAAACCAAAGTAATTGCTTCTCTATCGGTCAGGAAACTCCAACTTCTGAAGCTGTCCCAGATTCTTGTCTCACCAGCAGCGAAGAGGTACCCAAAAACAGTGCTAAGAACGGAACCAGGTCCAAGAGGGAACCAAGTCTATCAGTCAGTCCAGATGCTGAGGATTTCAGGTCAGTACAAGTACATGATTGACTTTTCTTATTGATGAATAACACTATCTAACGCTGAGTTTTTATGGAGGTCCTTTTTCAAAAATAAAAAATAAATTTTTTTACCCCTCTCTGAATGTCTTCTGCCCAATGACTAGTAACTCTTTGCCAATGTTGAAGTTGAAATCTTTTAACTGCAAAATTGTAATTTAGTTAGAATAAGGTTTATCAGAATCAATATAAATTACCTTCTAAGACAACATTATTTAGCTATATTTTGAGATTGAACCTTGGGCATAAATGCAAATTACTTGTAATGTACTCAAGTCTCTGCAAGCAAGTTAAATTATATAATGAGAAATTCCAAAAGGTATAGCTGGAGGAGGTGCATGTTCCCTTTTTCCCACATTGTGTGTGCGCACGCGCACACTCGCATACTTTGTCAGTAGACTCAGTACTCTGTCACTTCCACCTTTTCGTCTGCATTACGTATATCATACATTCACTTCCACTTATGTGTGCGTGCGCGCATACTTTTTGTCAGTACTTGAAGAAAAGTAATGGAACAGGGAAGGGGAAGAGTAGAATTTGGGAAATTTTAGAAAATAGGAGAGGGAACAAAGAATTTCACCCACAGTTAAATTACTCAACTTTATCAATTCAATTAATCATTAAACAAAACCATTAATCCAGAGTTTACACCACTCCATCTTATGAGCAAACTCCGAGTACTAGTCTACTAGACAATGCAAGAACCTTAAAATAAAACTCGACCTCACCTAAAAACAGACATAAGATCTACATTAAAACTAAAGGTACTCATAAATCAACTAAATATAAGATAAATCTGCTAAGTAAAAATCTTAACTAAAGATGAACATGCTAGATATGGTAGACTTGCTTCGTTTCCAAGCTTATCCACATTAAGATGAAATCAAATTCAAATCATCCTCCATTAAAAAGACTGTCAGATAATATACTTTGTCACTTCCACTCTCTCTTGCTTACATTCTGCTGCTCCTTCGCAGAAACAACGCAATGGATTCTGCTCCAAAAGAAGGTGATAATGACGATTCCAGGGAGTTCACATTTTTTAAAGAGAGGATTTCGTTTTCCCACGATAAGTTGACAGCAGAAGGTGCTGTCACTGTGACCCAGCCCCCGGTATCGGAGAGCACGAGGAAGGTGTGTGATGAAGAGAGCCTTGTGGCGAATGGCTTCCATGGACGCGGCAGTCATCGCGGAGGAAAGTCCAAGTCCAAGTCCAAGTCCAGTTCCAAGCCAGGCAACAAGAAAAAACAGGGGTTCCCCTGTTGCTTGAATCTGGGCCTCCTTCGGAGCTGAAAAAGGGTAGAACATAAGAGACTGTCACAACACGTAGTGATTTGTATTTAAGAGTTGCTTGTAGAATTATAGAGCTTTCAGTAGGAAAAGTGAAGGGGTGCTCTGTTTGTTTGAGAATGAATAAGAGAAGTCCGATGCAATTGTTATTGCTGTTGTAGAACTGACACGGGCAATTGCTGTTCTTCACCATATTTATTATAAAATGTATAATTTTTCACTATATGAGTATTTTTCTCAGTACTTGCCAACATTTTTCTAGCTTTGTTTTGTGTTATCAACAGCTGTCGGGATATATCGGGATATATCGGTGACCTCCGGGGAGCAAACTCGAGGCATGATCGGGACCACGTGAGGCGTTATTTGAACCGGTGACCGTAAAAAGTATTGTACTTTAACCAACTCAAACCAATCAGTTTGGAAATGTTGTTTGTTGGTGTTGGTTCCACCTAAAATGACGAAACTACCCCGATCTGTTCTAACTTCCCGCCTCCGAATTTCCCGCGACCGTTACTCCCCTTTCAACCCCTCTCCTTTCTTTCTTCATCTTCTTTCTTTTTTTCCCCTAAATTCACTCCTCATTATCTCTCTCTCTCTCTCTAAATCCCTAAATTCCCCCCACCCTCTCGTCGCGTTCGAATCCCCGCATTCGAACCCCCGGGGCGGTCCGAGGATTAGGGCTCAATCAATCGATCAATGACGACGAATCCAAATCCCAATCTTCTCCCATTCTCATCATAATTCATGGGGAATGTCTGCGTCGGCCAAAAATCCAGCTTCTTCCCCTTTCGCAGCACCAAGCACCCCTCCCCGTCCAAATCCCATCCCGACCCCGCCACCGCCGACCCCGAGGTCCAAAACCCCCCCAAACCCGTTACCATCCCCGAACCCGACCCCGACCCCGACCCCGACCCCGACCCCAAACAGGCCCAGCAGAAGGAGGAGGAGCAGAAGCAGCAGCCGGAGCAACCTCTCCCGCGGCCCCCGAAGAAGCCCCAGCATGTCCGCAGAGTCTCCAGCGCCGGCCTCCAGGTAGACTCCGTCCTGCGCCGCAAAACCGAGAATGTGAAGGACGTCTACATCCTCGGCCGCAAGCTCGGGCAGGGCCAGTTCGGCACCACCTACCTCTGCATCGACAAGGCCACAAACAAAGAGTATGCGTGCAAGTCGATCTTGAAGAGGAAGCTGGTCACAGACGAGGATGTGGAGGATGTCAGGAGGGAGGTTCAGATAATGCACCATCTTTCGGGCCACCCGAACGTCATAACGATATGCGGGGCGTATGAGGATGCAACGGCGGTGCATGTGGTGATGGAGCTGTGCTCGGGCGGGGAGCTGTTTGATAGGATCATACAGAAGGGGCATTATTCGGAGAAGAAGGCGGCCGAGCTTGGGAGGGTGATTGTTGGGGTCGTGGAGGTTTGTCATTCGCTCGGGGTGATGCATAGGGACCTCAAGCCAGAGAATTTCCTTTTTGTGGATCAAGAGGAAGAGACAGAGCTCAAGACCATCGATTTTGGGTTGTCGATTTTCTTTAAGCCAGGTATTTCCCCCCACCTTTAAGCTCAAACCATAAATTTTGCTAATTTCGCCATATGATGTTTATTAGTAGTACGAATGAATGGTAACCTTAAGAGTCATAGAGCTACTTGTTGAATTGTATCCCATCACATAGAATGCACTGATGAATGCAGTTCCGCAAATAAGTGGATCAAGAAAGATGGTGAGAAGATGGTATGCTGAAATTTGATCGAAATCAATAGATGAGAATTAGAAATGGGTTCCCCCCCAATTACAGAATTTGAGCAGAAGTTTAATACAGAGTTGTATGATGTTGAGAGAAGTTATATCATTTTGAAGGGAAAAGGCATACATAAAATTCATGTCAAGAAGATCATGATTCTTGGAAACAACATGACAAGTCAGTAGATTTGTTGCTTCTGTACCTGTCTTAAGGTTTGAGAAATTCTAACATGAACACTTCCTTGATGCGGATTTGAGGCTAGAGTGTGAAAAGCTTAAAAGGAGCATGCTTTATACAGAATCAAATATGTTAAATTAGTTAGGAGATTCTGCAGTATATCAAGGCCGGGTACCATGACATCCAAGAAGTACATTGAATATCTAGCAAAGAAGAAGTTAAGAAGTTAAAGGGGGCTTTTATCCAAGAATGGTAACTTTTTTTTTTTTTTTATGTGGTACCTCATGCATAAGGTTGCTAGATGATGGCTTATTGTGTCTGCATATATGTATGCATGCAATCATGCATATGATATATATGTATAACAACAGAAGCAATCACCACCACCACCACCAAAGCCTTTATCCCTAACATTTGGGGCCAATTACATGAACTCTTTTCCATTCTCCTCAAATTGAGGGTCATCTTCTCTCTTAAATTAACAGTATCCTCGATCGATGCATCTGTGCATATATATGTGCATGCATATAATATATATGTAGATGTCAGATATTGTATATGTCATTTCTTTTATGCACATGCATGTCTATATAAACATGTAAATTCAGATGATTATTTTTTTTAGTAGAAAACGGGACCTGAAGAGGTCCCAGTTTGGAATTTAATTAAATGAAAAGGCTAATACAGCGTACAGAGCATAATACTACCCCTCACCAAGCAGCAAAGGGATAAAAAAGAAAAAACTTACAAAGGGAAAGTACAAAACCAATAACATGCGGGGAAGAAGAAAGGAAGAATCATTACCGAACAAGGTACTTTCTCCAACATTCTGAGAAGAATTAAGCCCAATGAGAGGCTACCTCTACTTAATTCCTTTTTTGATTAAATATTCTTAAGTTGAGCTCAATCCATATGGATCAAACAACAACTTGGACACGGATGTCCCCGATCTTTCACATGGCTCTAGAAATACATAAAGTCTGCCAGTCCTCCCACATATGTTGGAGGGATAAAGGCCACAAAGGTTTAGACCAGTCACAATAAGGTCCCAGACTCGCAGGGCAAAGGTGCATGATAGAAAGATGTGAGTAGCTGACTGTGGATGATTTTCGCAAAAGACACATGGTAATAGCGACATGATGTGACACCGGTGTAGGTAGAGACTGGTTGGCATCTATTTCTGACAGCAAGCCAAGTGGTAATGTTCACTTTAAGTGGAGTTGCCACCTTCCATAAGATCTTTGAAGCTTTGTTCAATGATTGAGAAGGTTACAGTAAATGATACTGAGATCTAAGTTTAAAAGAGGCAGAGGGGCCGACCTTTCAAATCACCTAATCCGGGGCTTCGTGGAATGTGTGCATCCAAAATGTGCACAATAATGCCATAAGCATCTGGAACTGTGTCGGGGAGAACGGGTTGCGAAATGTGAGGGCTCAGTCATTATTTTGGATTTGCGAGCTGACCCAAGCGTTCTTATTAGATGCCATCTCAAAAAATTGGGAAAAGCATAGGCAAGAAAAATATCTCCAATCCAATAATGCTTCCAAAATTTCACAGAAGAATCCTACCCACATCTTAGTCTAAGCTCAAGTTAGGCGTTAGCTGTTCGAAGAACCACTCGCCAAAAGAGGGAGATTCGTCCCGGGTGCTTGTCATGCAAATCCAAAAGTCCACTTCATCGATAAAAATTATAGTGGACCACTTAAACCTAGGGGGATTGGTGGTTAGAGATAAGCTTCCACCATCATTTTGATAGGAGGGAGACATTAAGGTCTCTTAGTCGCCGAATACCAAGTCCATCAAAATCGCACGCGGAACAAAAAACATTCCAGCTGATAAAGATATGAAGTAGAGAGAAAGATTAGTGAGGACCAAATTAATAAGAATCAATCTGCCTCCACGAGATAAAGAATAACATTTCTAAGCAGTCAATCTCTTGTCAATCCTGTAAAGTAGGGGTTGCTAGTCCGCTTTAGACAGGGTGATCGGCTTAAGAGGAAGGCTAAGGCAGATAAAAGAGAATCTCCCTATTCTGTGGTGGAGCGTAGCAAAAACTTGAGATGAGTCCAAGAGGAGAAGAACAAGTCGGTAGATTGATGACTTCTGAAAATTGATGAGATCCCTAAGAGTAGTTCTAAAGTGTAAATCAAGACCTTGACCCTCTTGATGGAGGTGAGGTAAGGAGGTAGGAGCAGGATAGTGTCGTCAGTATATTGCAAACATGAAATTCCCGAACTCCAATGTTTGACTTTTTGAACAAAACCATCCTAATAGGCAAGCTTCAATATACGTGATAGGACATCCATCCCAAGAATGAACAAGTATGGAGAAAGTGGATCACCTTGCCTCAATTCACATCTACACTTGAAAGATATTTTAGGTTGGTCATTAACTAATATAGAAGAGAAACCGGAGCTAAGCGAAGAAAGAATCCAACCACACCATTTTTTGTCAAAGCCCTGGGCTTGGAGGACCTGTAGGAGGAAAGACCAACTAATCATGTCAAAAGCTTTAGTGAAGTCCAGCTTAAGGAAAAACGCTGACCAATTGTATTTAGTGCATACATAGATGATTTCTTGGGCAGATGTCACGCTTTAGTATAGACCGTCCATGAATTAAAAATGGCCTAAGAGAAATCAATTATGTCACTGATTTTTATCTTGAGTCTGTGAGCAAGAACTTTGGTTATTTTGAAGATGTCATTAACGGACTAATTGGGTGAACATCACTAATTCTTCTGGCCCCTGCCATCTTAGGTACTAGAGCAACGTAGGCTCTGTTGAACCAAGATAGATCAAGATTTTCATCAAAAAAGGCTAAGCTTGGAATATGTCAATAAAATCTTTATGAGCATCTGCCAGAAATGCTGATAAAATCTCATGTTGAATCTATCAGAGCCAGGCGCTGTATCTGATACAAGCAAGAACACCATTCTACGGATTTCTTCTTCAGTAAAAGAATCTTCAAGATCAAGAAGAGATGCTCAATCTCTGATTGGGTAAAGTTGCTCCCAATTGACTCCAATATCAAAGGAAGATATTGTCATCCTCATCAGTCCCCGAAAGTAGTTAAAGAAGGAATTGGAGATGGCATCCTAATTATATAATTCCACCCCATCTACTTTCAATAATGAAATGCGGTTCTTGCTTCTCCGGAGATTTGCCGTGTGATGGAAGAATCTAATATTATTATCATTTTCTTTAAGCCACTTGATTCGTGCTCTTTGTGCTCACAGTCTCCTCAATGCTTTGGTCTTGCTTTAATTTGCATGGTGAGGGGGAAAGTTGATTACTCTCTGTTGGTGTTTGAGGACGAGTATCACCTAGTGCTGAGAGAGAGAGAGAGAGAGAGAGAGAGAGAGAGAGAGAGCGTGTGTTCATATAAAATTTAGTGTATCCTACAGGTCTTAGATGCTTTTGTGTGTGTGCGTGTGTACGCTCATATAAAATAAGATGTGCATACACTGAAATGGTGAACCATGATTTCTTTTCTATCTTTTGCAAAACATGGTACATGAGATTTCATTTCTATATATGTCTGATCTTGTATTGACAGCTCTGTTGTTTCAGGAGAAAAATTCACAGACGTTGTCGGTAGCCCTTATTATGTTGCACCGGAAGTTCTGAAAAAGTGTTACGGTCCAGAAGCTGATGTTTGGAGTGCCGGTGTGATTATCTACATCCTGTTGAGTGGGGTACCACCATTCTGGGGAGGTCCGTAGTTTGGGCTTTCTTTTTTTTTTTTTTTTTTTTCCTTCCATTCTAACCTTTCATTTCAGTTATGTTTTATCTTTTTAATTGATCATTGCGTTGTCTTGTTTTCCATAAATCCCAGAAACCGAGAAAGCAATTTTTGATCAGGTTTTGCATGGGGTGCTCGACTTTGATACAGATCCATGGCCTAGTATCTCCCAGGGTGCCAAAGATCTAGTTAGGAGAATGATTGTCAGAGACCCCAAAAAGCGGTTGACTGCTCACGAAGTTCTGTGTGAGTCCATTTTGTTGATCTATTTTCAGTAAATCTTATTTTATCTGAGGGCAATACTCTGGAATTATCAAGTGATTTTGCATGTCACTGTCTTTTCTGCAGGTCATCCTTGGCTCCAAGTTGATGGTGTGGCTCCCGATAAGCCACTTGATTCTGCAGTCCTATCTCGTCTGAAGCAGTTTTGTGCAATGAACAAACTCAAGAAGATGGCCCTTAGGGTAAGTTTTAGGATCCTGTGAGTTCGTTTGAAAGATTTTGAAAGTCCAAATTGAAGAACTAGTAGTGACAGTCAATGGGAAATGCTATGTCAATTAAGATCGTGTTTAGATGCTTTTATCTTGAAAATCATTTATTGACGCTTTTCTTGCATTGCAAATTCAAAATCTGTAAAAGGTAACTCTTCGCTTGAATTGAATTGATTCTTGGAAATGTAGAATTTGTAAGAAAAAGGAATTGGTAGGAATAGAATCTTGCGAATTCGGTTGATTAATTTCTCAAACTCCTCTTTCTTTTGCTTCTGAGAAAGCAGTGCAGTGTTTCATGGTCACTATTTTTTTTTCCGAAACATAGAAAAGGTCACAAATATGACTTGTTTGCCCACTGAAACCATTTAGACGCGAACAGGCTTAGATGATGATAACTCATATGCCGTCACTATATGAGACGTCCAGTATGTACTAGCACCAGCTGCAAATTTTCATCATAAACAGTTTTCAACTGCTGATATCAGTTTTTAATTCTCTCAGATAAAAATTACCCCTACCACTCAAAATAAAAATAAAAAAATTACACCTGAATTGTGAGAACTATGTATCACTATGGAGAGACATAGCAGGGATAACTATTTCTTTTAAACAGAGCTGTCTGTATATTATAGATTGTTGCATAGACTTTGCATGTTGGCAACAAATATTACTATTTCTACTTTACTGTGTATTTTAAAAGATCTGATATATTTGGATTTCTCATGCCTTTTTTTCCTTCCTGTTTTGGTCATTAGAACAATGCACAGTATACTTATTACTCATACTACCTGCAACTATGCTAATTTAAGTTTTTGTAAGTTCACTATGATATGAGATAAAATTTATTTGACAGGTTATTGCAGAGAACCTATCAGAAGAGGAAATAGCCGGCCTTAAGGAAATGTTCAAGATGTTAGACACGGACAGCAGTGGCCAGATCACTTTCGAAGAACTCAAGGCTGGGTTGCAGAACGTTGGTGCTAACCTGAAGGAGTCAGAAATCTATGCATTAATGCAAGCAGTAAGTTTTCATTCCAAAAATTCTTTTATCGGGCAAACATGCCATGTGATCTTCTGACACTGTCAAATGAAATAATAACTATACAACATTCTTTGAACCAACATGGTCAACATGCCATGAGGATATCCTCCTACTAGTCTGTAGGAAATGTACTACGCAGACTATTAAAGGCTGAAGACGATAGATAACGAGTACCCAGCTACTAATGGAACAATGACAGGAATGCATTTATACCGAGTTGTTTTTGTCAGTTTTTCTTGTTCTCCTTCTTCCATCATATGTCCTCCAACTCATTGATGCATCAAGGCAGTTTATGGAGGAAATCGATCTTATTTTATACCTATGAATCTATGTATTCATCTTTCTTCACATTCTGCATCATAGTTTTTTAATGCAAGAACTAATGTTTGAGAAACAAGTAAAACACCTGTTGCAGGTATAATTTCACATCTTACTAAACCGAGATGTATATAGGAAATACTGATGCGTGCATTCTCTCATTGTTTCCTGCATTCCATTTCTATTGCAGGCGGATGTGGATAACAGCGGCACCATAGACTATGGGGAATTCTTAGCTGCCACTCTACATATGAACAAAATAGAACGGGAGGATAATTTATTTGCTGCCTTCTCGTATTTCGACAGAGATGGCAGTGGCTTCATTACTGCAGATGAACTCCAACAAGCCTGCAATGAGTTTGGTGTTGAAGATGTCCGAATAGAAGACATGATGCGAGAAGTGGATCAGGACAGCGTAAGTTACATCAGTAACCAAATTTTCATCTTTCACGTTTATAATTTCTTAAAACGGCCATGACACCAGGGATATGTCGTTATTACTGTATTTTTCTTGTGCTCTCATGTAGGATGGGCGCATCGACTACAATGAGTTTGTCGCAATGATGCAAATGGGAAATGCCGGTTTTGGCAAGAAAGGTCTGCAAAATAGTTTCAGCATTGGTTTTAGGGACGCATTGAAGATTGGTTGAAGCGGTAGCAGCAAACAATTTCTCTCTTTTTTTCTCCCACCCTTTTTGCTGCTTGTGAATGTAAATTTACTATAGGCATGTAATTATGTATGAGTAAGAGCTGTAAAGTTTTCTTAAAACATTTTAGAAATCTAAAGTACCAAGTTGTTCCACTGTTTGCATCTGCTCCTTGTCCATTTGTTTCCTCCAAGCCAGCTTTTTATGAGAATGAATGGTTGTGTCAATAAGATGTATCTATGTTAGCGATCTCAAGTAAATTCTGATAGTTGTTCATTCAGGATGTCTGTCAACAAAATGCTGAATAATTATTGCATTTAATTCTCAAGATCTTGATGGCAACCTTGTACTCTAACTGCCTTCACTCTATATTCTACTGCTGATGGAAACAGAAAGATGTGAAGAAAATATCTTGTTTGTCGATCTTCCTGGCCTTTCTGGGGTACGATACACAGTGCATCTTCCATGGCAGCACTCACCAAATTTACCGTAACTTGAGGAAGTATCCCACTGCGGAACGCAGATGTTGATAGCAGCAGTTCTTACTGCCATGCCGACTCATCTCTTTCGTAGTGCACCTGTACCACATTCCTTGCTCACGTCTTTGGAGCGTAATGATACTGTCGTGCCACTCTTGCAGAAGTTACCCCCTCCAGATCATCGGAGCACGGATCGGATTGCTTGGATAGTGTATCCCTCTTGCAGGTCTGTGATTTCTACAGCACAATGCTAAAATCTCTTTAACGCTGGCAAGAGGTCTGGGTTCAAATCTCGCTTGCACGTGACGTCTACAATGGTCGCTGGCTAAGTATTTCTCCAGCGACCATTGTAGACGTCACTGCAAGTATGGGAAGGATGGCTGGCACGGGTGAACCTTAAGCCCACTGTGACGCAACATGTTCTTCTTACGACTTTGAGTCATGCTACCTCCATGATAGTGGATCAATTATGCAAACAAGTACCCCGGCGATCCTATTAGTATGGCATATGGCAGACTCGTGTGTACTACGTTGGACATTTGTTAATGTCGTATATGTATTTTTTGAGTATTGCAAAGGAGCACCGCTGGGATTTGGGTCAAGCAAATAGTCCCTCATGGGCTAGACATGAGAATGGTCTGAGTATACAAGGATTTGGGTAACTCCACCTAGAAGGCTAGTCTTTTGATATGGTGCCCAAAATCCTTACAATTGGTATTAGAGTCATGCCCCGAACTTAGTCGTGTGTGTGGGTGATGTTTGATGATATTAATCCACTCAATTTAGCGCAAGAAAGCGCAGTAGTGGGCCCATGTAAATCAATTTCGCTTGCGAGATATTTGACAGTAGTGCTCATTTGTAATGGACAAGTCGCCTTCCACACGGTGTAAAGGAGTGATCGATTACAGTTGGTGCTTCACGTAAGGCATGTCTGCCCCTACGCAGTGAAGAGTTGGATCTCGGTCGAGCATTTGGTCTTTCATTATAAAGAAAGTTGAGCTAGCAGGAAGACTGTTTGCTCGAAAGGGGATTGTTGGGATTTGGGTCAAATAAATAGTCCCACATCGACTAGACATGGGGATGGTCTTGAATATATAGGGATTTGAGCAACTCCACATAGAAGGCTAGTCTTTTGGGATGGTGCCCCAAATCCTTACAATCGTTTCCGCTGAGAGAGATGTTAACCTATCAGATTATCATAATAAATCTTCACCCTTGATTGAGAAAAAGAGAACTTTTATTAAAAGATTTTAAATCATAATAGAATTGGTATATTGAATCATTGTCATAGTAAATTCTCATATTGGTTGATAAAGAAAATCTAAATTAAAAGAGTTTCAAAATCAAACCAACTCAAGATTAAGAAAAAGACAATCCCAGTTAAAAACTTCTCTCATGCTTCTTCTATTCTCTCAAAAATTTCTTTCAACTGCTACTTTAAAATTTAAATTTTCTGCATTTAGTCCGGCAAGAAATAAAAGAATGTATTTTTTTCCAATTTTGTACCATAATTTTTTTATGAAATTTGATATATTCCTAGTCAGATAATTTTGTTTGATTATTGTGAATTTGATAAAAAAAAGTCTTGTGAAACTTTATGAACTATTTCAAATTACAAGAGATACAAATCAACCATCCATTCTGTAACACATCGTTCTCAGAATACGTACTCAGATACTTATTCTAATTTTTCGATTGTATTCTTTTAATTTTTCCCATATTTAATTTTATTTTATGATTATTTATATTGTCATTTGGTATCGGATCAGGATTTTCAGACTTAGAGTCAGTTCGAGTCTGAATCGGGGACCCGATCTCAGTGTATCGCCCGATTTGATCGGTTTCAGTTTCAAATATTATTTTTTAATATTTTAAATTTTTCATGATTTTTTGAAATTATTCTGCAAGATTCTCAAAATCAGTGTCGACCAGTATCGCTGATTGATTCTCAGATTTTTTTTTTAATTAACAAACGAAGTTGAATTTCTAGAATCTGTTGTTACATTGTTCTTCATAATCATATTTTTTATCTTAACGCATTTTTGGTGTTTTTTTCTAAATTTATCAAAATTTCACCAGATTTTGTGTTGACCGGTCTAGCTGGTTGATTCTAGGGTTTTTAATTTAAAAACATGATTAAATTCTTTGAATCTAATTTTACCATGTACCTTAAAATAATATTCTCTATTTTTTGAGAATTTTTGAGACCTTTCCGAGTTACTCTATTTTTTCGACATTTTCGTTGTTTTCTCATATCCGGAGTTTTTATCCAAGATATTTTCTTTTCTTTTTCTTTCTTTCCCAATTTTTCTCCTTCACTCATTTTCTTTCTCTCCTTTTCTTTTTTTTCTCAATTTTTCTCCACCACACAATTTTTCCCAAAATATCTTCTCCCCCTCCTTTTATCTCCCTTCTTTTCTCTTTTCTTTTTCTTTTTCCTTTCTTTCTTCTTCCCCAGTCTACATCTGACGATGCCACCACCTCCTTCTCCTCCCTCTCCCTCTCCCTCTCAAATTCCCATTCCCTCTCCCTCAATTTCCATCTCTCTCTCAATTCCTACTCGCCCTCTCTCAATTACACTCTCCTTTACCTCTCTCTATTTCTCACAATCTTTCCCTCTCTCTACAACCGACCTATCTCCACTTTCGGCGAGCTCTCGCAGTCGAAACGTCACCGCCACCCCAAAGATCCAGTCATCTGCACCACCATTACCACCACTCCACCCTTCATCTCCACCATCTTCTTCCTCACCTCCACCACCACCATCACTACTTTCTTCATCGCATCCACCACCTCTCTCAGGCGAGTCACGGTCGGCGACGACCCCCCGGCACCACCATCCATCTCCTCCACTTCCCTTCTCCTCCATCTCTTCTTCTATCTCTCTCAACTGCCACCTCTTCCATCAAAATCACCATCATCATCTCATCCTCTTCAAATTCCCCCGAAACCACCACCACAGCCACCTCCCTTCACCTTCCCAGCTCGGCCGGCTGCTCTACTTGGCGGGAAGCGCGGCCAGCGCGCCGTCCGAGGCCGGCCTCCCCTACGGCAATTAGCCACACGGCCAACCAGGCCATGTGCTCTCCTCTATCTTCTCTTGATTTCCTTCCTCTCTCTCCCCCGCAACTTTCTCTCTAGCAACTCTTTCTCTCTCTCTATTAGTTTCTCTCCTCTCTCTCCTTTCTTTTATTCTCTCTCTAAAAATATATATATTTTTTAATATATTGGTGGCACGTGCACGTGTTCTTGTGATTCTGGATTTTACGGCGTTTTGAGGATTTTAGGCGAGTGTTCTCGCTTTGTTGGGTACCCCGCTTTGATGGGTGTTTTTATTGTAATTTGTGAGTTTTGTATTGTATTTTCGGGACTGTGTTTTTGTACCAATGTTGTGGTTGTATCGGTGTGGGTGTGTAGATGTATTATGTGCAAATGTATCTATATCGATGTGATGAATGTGTGTAATAGGGTAGTTCAATTCCTGTACATGAATATTGCTATATTATCTGCTCTATTATCCTGCGTGGCCGACCCTTCGTGGTCGTTAGCCTCTGGGCTCTACACTCAGCCTTCGGGCTTCACCACTCTACGAATAGTCTAGTTATTATTATGTTTATATGTGTGCTTGTATAGTACTAACACTGGTGCAGGTTGCAGGTATTGCCCACTTTCTGAGCTAGCTATCCAATAGGGTTTTACTCCTTGCACCCTCTGGATTTCGTGGTAGCTACTGGGAGTGTGCTTAGATCTTATAGTCTCCTTATAGCCCTTTGGGCACTGAGACCTTCAGGTCTTTCGGTCCCGCCTGGTAGCGAGCTTAACGCTCAGCACTTTACCGCTAATTCTGTTCAAGTGTGGTTACGTCGTGGGCGCGACTTCATCACGGGTGATGCAGAGCGGTCTACCTGCCATCACATGCGTGTGTTAGTTTCGCTGCGAGCAATAACCACTCCGAGCGTGATAGCTTTTAGCGTTGTACGCTAGCTTCGGTCCAGCCTTACTTAGCTCCACTTGATTGTTCGCTTGTCTGCTCGCTGACTTTATTTCTGTCTTGCTCAGCCTCTGGGCTTCACTACTCTACTGATAGCTTAGTTGTTATTTTTTACTGTGTTTACATGCGTGTGTTTGATACTAACACCTGTGCATGTACTTACTCTGTATTCGGACCTATTAGCCCTTTAAGTTCTCGCCTACTTCCTCGAAAGAGGGAGTGCGTTCAGACCATCAGGTCCTTTAGCTATGCCTGGTAAGTGGACCTAGCGCTCAGCGCTTTGCCGCTACCATGAGAGTGGCTTCGCCACGCGCGGTAGTATAGAGTTCATACTCTCGCTCCGTCGTGTGCATTTAGCCATGCCGCGAGCAATAACCACGCCGAGCGTGATGGCGTTTAGTGTTGTACGTTAGCTTTGCTTAGCTCCGCTTAGATGCTTGCCCGCTTGTTGCTTGCCCGCTTGCCTACTTGATAATTTAACTATTATTCTTTATTTAATAGTTGTGAAGATTTTGAAACCCTTACTTATACTGTTTTCCAAAACTGTATTGTTTTTGGGTATTCGTACCGATCTTCTATATCGGTATTGTTTTCCTATATCATGTTATTTGACAATTAATGTTTGTTGTGTTATCGCTTGATGCATTTTAACTTGATATGCTAACACTTACCGTGTTGTTACTTGACACCTGACATCGGCTTGTTATCACCTGATGTGATACACCTGACTCATGATTATCATGTTACGGGAATGTGATACCTGATCTCCTGGAAACACTCTTATATTCCAGTACACATGTACTCCTGATATTCCTAACATGCTCCTGCTCATTCTCGTACACTGATAATTACATAATAAATTATAAAAAGAACAACTTACATCGGGTAAGGAGAAACTGATGAATTTCAATTGGTGAATATGTTTTCAGTAGTATTAGGTATAATGTGCAACTAAAACTTTAGTTCTATCTGTGGCCCTCCAGGTGTTACATGGGGTGAGCTGGTACCCTACTTACTAATTCCTGAAAGGGCACACAATAAGACCCTCCAATACGCCTCGCGACCGATTCCGCATACTTGTGACGGAACACCCTGGGTCGTGGTCCCAGGCATGTACGGGGCCTACTATAAACATAACCCATTGACTTTCCATCATTTTTCAATAACCAATCTCGACTTACTTATATATGAATGTATGTGTACGAGTAACACATACTTAGATATATGGGTAGGACGAGTAATAATAATAAGATGCTAATTAATAATTTATCATATTGTTTTGCAACTCGGGTTGTATACACTTGGATTACGGTGACATGAGACATAAGGTATATAGATGATGGTTTCCTTATTTGGATTATTCCTTCGATATACTAGTCCTAGGAAGCCGTAAATCGAGCTTGTATGACTAATTTTGCTTGTATTCAGTATTATTGATTTTTATCGATTTTATGATGTTTTCTTAGTTCAGGAGACAATTCAGGTTATATGAAACCAGGATATGGTGATGTGAGATATAAGGTATATATATGACGGTCTTCTTATTTGGATTATTTCTTCGATGTACTAATCTCACGGATCTTTAATTTAGACTTGTATAGCTAGTTTTGCCATATTTGCTTTACTTGATGCCTTATTGCCTGCCTCGGTGTGTCTGTACTCACAACACGATTTTTAATACATGCTTTTGACTCGAATTTATTGATACACGTGTGCTTTTCTATGCATGCCACTTGGAACTCATCGTACACCTCGTTGGGGAGTTTCTGACTCCCCTGAATCTGTATGTCCAGATCCCTGTTGATCAGAGTTGCGCAACGATAGCGTCGTGGATCAGTGGTAAACCAGTCCGAGACCCTATCCTTCCAGGCCCCCGGCTCGTCTCTCGAGTTTTCTTTTTGTAACTCGTGAGCGCCTTTTGTACTGTTCATAATTGTATATCTCCTTGTAGTCTCGCATTTGTGCCAATCGGTGATGTAATATTATGTCACATCCTATGATAACTTTGTAATTGCACTCATATGTTGGAATATATAATACACCACATACTTTTGTACTCTGATTCATGTCTGTACTGATGCTTAGCATATGTATGTGAGGGTATTTTCACCTTGTGTATATACGTCGCACTAACGTCTCCTTACCTGCGGGATCGGGACGTTACACGTTCATATTGAAGTCATGAGATTTTAGAGACCGTTCAAAACATGAAGAAAAGTGGAAGTTTCCACTCTTTTATATTTATCTTTTTAGTTACCCTTTTTGTTCTTTTTTGTTGCATTTTTATTTGAAAAAACTATGTTTTCTGTAAGAATTTTTTATGAAATTTGATAGACTTCCACTTAAATAAATATATTTGATGATTATAAAATTGATAGAAAAAAATTTGTTGATAAAAAAAAAAATTCAAATTCACGTGCACTTGATGTACATACAATCAAAGATAAGGAAGGCAAAGCAATACCGAAAAAGGAACAGGAAGTATAGTAAAACATACTACCTTCCTCAAATATAACACCTACTGCTTGTCCTATCTGATTGACTTCAAAAGTAGTTTTTGTAGTAAGTTAAGATCTAATACGGTATAGGTTTCGGAAATACACATTTTCCCTTGATCTCAATGGTCCTCCCCTATACTAGATGATAAGAAGTCCAAAAACAGATCGTGACATTGTACACGATATGTTGAATTTTTCTATCCAAATAATCTATTAGGTCAAGATTTAATCTTTATCAAATCCTAATAGTAAATTACTAATATAGATCAATTAGACACCACAAATATGGACGTAGGAAAGATCTATAATATGCTAGAATATATATCCAAAAACGAAAAACCCTAGATCAATCATATGGATTTATCCTATCATGCATTTGTACTAACCAGGGGCAATAATATTTTTACAGTTCGTGGGGATCATTACGCTTCTTGATAAGTTCGGCCCATACTACTCCCACAAGGAAGAAACCTTCTCTTTGTTCCTTCATTGTTTGCACGTTGTTGTCACGATCCATCTTCTCTCGTGATCTTGGTAGAAAATCGAAGATCATTTTGCACTAGTTCACCCCACTAGCAATGTTAGATGATGCAACAAAGAAGACATTACAGATCTCTTCTCGATCTTCTCCAAAAGATGAAGATCGCTTCCCTCTAAAGAGAAGTATCACACACTAGAACACACCGATTTCTTCTCGCAAATATGTGGGCGAACTATTATGAAAACTTGACGGTTCTTGTGAAGATGAGAGGGATTATATAGAACTATAAAACCCTAGTTGTGATGGGAAGGAAGATGGGCGTATCACATCTATTAGGTTGCTCGTAACTTAAGTTGAGTCAATCTCTCCCCTTCATTCAATCTAATAAACTAGATCTCTTACCCAATTAGGAACCTGATCAAGTTAGGAATCAGAGAAAGATTGGAGAGAAGAGAGAACACACAAGAGCGGGGGACCTAGGTTTGCGCGCATAGTTCAAGTCGGATTCGGTTCATGTGTGTGAGCCACACACATATTATAAGAGGACCAATCCCTCGTTGACACGTAGAAAATATGTCAGGTTTTAAAGAGACAAATTTTAAATTCTTTGAACCTCTTATAATATTATAAGAGGACCAATCTCACATGTCAGCACAGAATTGGTCCTCTTATAATATGTGTGTGTGACTCACACACAAGAACCGAACCCGTTCAAGTTCCTCTCAAATTTCGGCGGTGTGGGTCGGGTTGGGTTGGATTCTCGCGTAAGCGGGTCCAATCCAATAATGACTTACACGATCTAACTATAAGACTCCTTGTACTATCACATAATCTCTAACTAACATATGGACACAGCCTGGAATCACAATAAGCATCAATAGGCATGAAAAGAGGAAGGCATAGGTATAGCCCATCTTTGACTCTCTTCTCTAAGCAAGAACCCTAAGAGCGATCTCATCCATTAATGAGATCAAACAACCCACATTGTGTGCACAGGAGAACACAAACTCTGAAGCTATGCCAATTTTTATGATGGAGTCATTTTGATTAGGTTTAGCTTGGGGCCCAGACTTGTGACCCATATCGATTTGGTACAGTACTTGCAAGTTTGATGTTGGAAGTTATTTTAAGAAAATAAAGTAAGGATCAAGAATAGATGAGAAAAGAAAAAGAAGAAGATCAATGTAGCGAGGAATTAGATAGTTATGTACTATATTACTATATATATAGAGAGAGAGACTTGTGTCCTTCTAAAGAGATTTGAGGTCGAATCCTTCCCACTAAAATTCGACTTTCATACATTCGAATATAAGATACACGCCATTGAAATTGCTCTATATTATTTCAAGTATTTATAAAACAAAAATCAAGTGTTTCGAATACTTTTTGCCCATCCATCAAGCGGCGCAAAATGGACGGCCGAAAGTAGTGAGTTGGTTAGATCTATATCTTTAGACATACAAATTCTCGATTCGGTCATTTCATTATGATCTATACATTTAAAAACCCCTACAAACATTTAAATTATCATTTCATAGTTGAGTATAAATTTGGGATTGTAAGATTTAGATTGTCGCAGACCAAGGTTCTCTTAAAATTAATCGAAAATCTATCAGAAGTAGTATAGGCTTTCTTGGGAATTTTATAAATAGCTGAATGAACATGAACCATGAACCAGGATAAAGGAGGAGGGTTGTGGTAGACCTGTGACAGCTAACGTAAAATATTGTCATATACTATAAACATGAACCAAGAACTACATTTTGTGAGGGCGTCCCTTACTGAGCGACACGCTACATCGGAGCCCGAGTGTAGTGAAAAGTGGGCAAGGGTTGTTAGGTCGTCGTCCAGAAATGACGCGCCACATCGACGCCCGGATGTGGTGTCAAATGAGTAAGGGTTCCCAAACTTTTATGAGCGGGTGAGGGTAAAAAAAGTAGCTCATAAAGATAGGATTAGGTTAGCATTATGGAACATAGCTTCTCTTACAGGTAGATTAGCAGAGTTAATTGATGCTATGGTTAGACGGAATGTTAGTATTTTGTGTGTGCAGGAAACTAAGTGGGTAAGTAAAAAAGCTAGAATTATAGAGCCTTGGGGTTATAAACTTTGGTATACTGGTAGAGATAGAAATCCTAATGGGGTGGGTGTGATCATAAATAAACAATTGCTTGAGGATGTAGTAGAGATTAGGAGAAAAGGTGATAGAATTTTACTAGTTAAACTTATTTTAGGTCGGGAGATTTTTAATGTTATTAGGGTCTATGCACCAAAAGTAGGACTTGATGAGTTAAGTAAGCATCAATTTTTGGAGGATTTAGATGAGATTGTGTAAGGCATACCCAGTAGAGAAAAACTTATCATAAATGGTGACCTCAATGGGCATATAAGAACTAGTCGTTATGGATTTGATAGTGTACATGGAGGATTTGATTTTGGGGAAAGAAATAAACCAGGTAACTCGATTCTAGATTTTGGTTTGTCATATGATTTGATCTTAGCGAATACTTGATTTAGGAAGAGAGAGTCTCACTTGATCACTTTTAGAAGTGGATAAAGTGCGAGCCAAATAGATTTCTTTTTAACTAGAAAAGTAGATAGAGGTTGTTGTATAGATTGTAAGGTAGTACCGCGTGAGAGTGTAGTAACCCAACATAAACTCTCAATTTTAGATGTCCATATTAGAAGGAGATTTAAAAAGATTAAACGTAAGTTAGACCCTAAGATCAAGTGGTGGCGGCTAAAAGAAGGTAACCAAAAAGTTTTTGTAGATTGAGTAGTACATGAAGCAGCTTGGAAAGCCCAAAATGATCCCAATACAACAAAGAACAAAATTGCTAGCTGCATTAAAAGAGTAGCTAAAAATGTACTTTGTGAGTCACGGGGTGGTGCTCCACCATGTAAGGACACATCATGGTGGAATGAAGATGTAAAAGTTGCCATTAAGATCAAACGAGACTCTTATAGAGATTTGAAGAAAAATTGTGATGGAGTGAGTTTTGAGAGGTATAAGCTAGCCAAGAGGGAGGCTAAGAAAGCTGTTCAGAATGCAAGAGCTAAAGTGTATAAAGAAGTATATGAGAAGTTGGACCAAAGAGGTTGAAAAGGATATATATAGAATTGCTCGAATAAGGGAGAGAAAGACTAGAGACTTATGTACTGTGAGGTGTGTCAAAGATGAGGATCAGAAAGTTTTATTTCGAGATGAAGAAATCAAAGAAAGATGGAGAGAATATTTTGACAAATTATTTAATGGTAGTTCTACTCAAGACTTGAATGACCTTACCATTCAGTATCAGGATATGAACCATAATTATATACACATAATAAGCGAATATGAAGTTAAAAAGGCCCTGAAGAGGATGAAGTCAAGGAAAGCTATTGGCCCGGATGGAATTTCTATTGAGGTATGGAGATGCTTAGGAGAGATGGGCGTGAGGTGGCTGACAAACCTCTTTAACATGATCTGGCTAACTAAAAAGATGCCAAATAAGTGAAGGAAGAGTACCTTAGTACCTCTCTATAAGAAGAAGGGCGATATCCAGAGTTGTTCAAACTATCGTGGAATAAAAACTCATGTGTCACACCATGAAGCTTTGGGAGAGGGTAATTGAACACATGTTAAGTCAGAATGTTATAATATCAGAGAACCAGTTTGGGTTCATGCCGGGGCGATCGACGACATAGGCTATTTGTAACGCCCCGATCCCAATGATACGGGAACGTCACTGCAACGCATATACGTAGGTCAGATGGTGCCCCCACGTATATACGCTAAGCCTTAAGTACAACAAGTATCAGAGTACAACACACAGCGTGGTATATTCATATGCCAACTTACAAAAGATAAATACAAAGTTATACAAGTTATGATAAGCAAAATCACTTTACAAGTGTCCTTTATCACAACCCAAGTCCAAAATGAATCCTATACAACCAAAAATACAAAAATGCTCACGAAATGGATGGAGATCCCGTGAACCAAAAGGAAGAGTCGGCACGATGAGACTAGAGCTGGTCAGCCTGCTCAGAAAGATAGGCCCGGTCCTCTGTGGAAGGCTCCACTTCGTTCCAAGCCTCAGAATCTGAATATGCAAATCCAAAGGGTCAAGACATATAATGACAAATAAAAGATAGTCAAGTGACATAAGGATCATGAATAAAGGCAATGAAGTTACAATAAATAGCAATGAATAACAAGCGATGTAAACTCAATAAGGTAAGATCATATGCAACAAATCTACAATTAACGTCTTATTATTATTACTTGTCTTACTGTGATATCTAGCTATGTGACCCAGCGTCCCAGAGCACATAGATCCATATCCTAGTGAAACAAGGTTGTTATTGGAAACAGCGGTTGTATCGACGAACTATGTTTACAGTGGGTCCCGTGCATACCCGGGACCACGGCCCAGGATTGTTCCGTTGCTTGAAGACGGAACCTGCCGCAAGGCTAAACAGGAGGGACTTATGTATGCCCTTGTCATGACAGTAAACAGGAAAGGGAGCAAGCACTCCCCTCGGTCCCCTGGAGTACCACAGGTAAGACCGGAACAGTAATTGTACAATATACCTAAAACCACTGTAAACACGAACACATATCGATATTCCGCATATTTCCCCCCGACCCAATGTAAGTTGGTGAGTTTTATATAAAAGTCGGGTGTATCATGCTTGGTGTTTTAGTGATAGCATGAAGAGTGGTGATACTTCATATTTAACAAGTTAAGGAATAGCAATATATAACAACAAGTCATGAAGCCTAATGAAGCAAGATTTATCAGGTAACATGTCATGCAGTACAGGTATGAAGCATAAACAAGACTAAAACATCATACATATATCAGGGGAATATCAAAAATCAAAAAGGAAAGGAGTCTGAAATCTGTCCCAGAATTTGGCCTAACGGTCGACCTCCGGTCGACTGCCGGTCGACTGGGATTTACAAAGGCGGTCGAGTGCCGGTCGACCGTACAAAGTGCGTGAGCTCCAGGTTTGGCCGGTCGACTGCCGGTCGACTGGTCCACAATAAATTCCTTAAGCCGGTCGAGTGGTCGGTCGACTGCCAGTCGACCGCCAGCTCAAGCTGTGCACTCTGTGCACATCGGCAGAGTGATCGGTCGACTGCCGGTCGACCGATCCTCTGGAATTAGCTGCTGTTAAGGCAGAAAAATCAGAATTTTCTTGGGTTGGTTCTAACAGTCTAAAAATAGGATTTTTTAGGTATTAGGGGACCGGATCTAGCAGTACAAGTACACTAAAACAGAAACTAGCCTTGTTGAATAATATACTTACATGGGGAGGTTGGATTTGAGTTGTGATGCCCTAAAAATTGGATTTTTATACTACAAGTGTACAAGGATTTCTACCACAAGGAATGAAATGTTAATTAGGTCTTGGTGAGTAAAGATACTCACTAGGTTAGGTTTAATTGTGACTTGATTCAAGGATGGAGGTGATTGCTTCACTCCACACTTGTTGTTGAAGCTTGAGGTGAAGAAGTGCTCTTGGAGTTGCCTTGGGGAGTAGAGGTTGAAGATGGAGTTCCTTGATGAAGCCCTAGTTGAACCCCTTGAGACCTTGAGGTGTAGGTGAAGAGATTTGGGTGATCTTGGAGTTAGGGTTTGGTTTGAGGAAGGAGATTTTGAGAGAGTTCTCTTGATGAAGAAATGAGAAAAAGGGGAATTTTGCAAATGAAATGCATTTATAGGTTGGGATCTTTTGTAAAGGGATTGGGATTATGATGGAAGTGGGGGGTTTTCTTGCAAAAATGTGGGGGTGAGGTGTCCCCTCATGGCCACTTGGCCGGCCATAGGAAGGAGAGAGAGTGAGTGGGGTTAGGTGAAGTGTGTGAGTGGGAAATGAGGTGGAAATGAAGTGGAATTGGAATTTTGCAATAATTAAAAAAATGTCCGAAATTCAAGTATCTCGGATTGGTCTGAAAATTTTACCAAAAATCAAGAAAAATATTTGAAGACTCATGGTGAAATTCGTTTGAAGAAATACTGTATAGATTTTTAATTAAAAATCCCGGAATCAGTTATTTACCGACTCCGAAAGAATTTTCATAAATTTATAAAATTCTCAGAAAAAGTGTATAAGTAGGAAATATGATTCTAAGTAATAAAGTCTAAGGGACTTTCTAAAAATTCCTAACAGTTTGGGAGATAAAAATTCGGGAATCGGTCAGCGGCACTGGCCGACACCGTTTGAAGAAATTCATTTTAATTCCAGAAAATTCCAGAAAATCTCATAAAATCTTAAATATTGAAAAATGATATTTGAAATTAAAATCGGTCAAATACGGAAGGTAAATCGGAAAATACGATCGGAAGACTGAGTACGTAACTAAGTACGTATTCCGGGAGAGGGGTATTACACTATTCATTTGCTTCGTCAACTTATACAGCGATTTCGAGAGAGGAAGAGAAATTTACATATGGTCTTTATTGATTTAGAAAAAGCTTATGATATGGTGCCAAGAGAGGTATTATGGTGGACATTGATGAAAAGGGAGTCCCCATCAAATATATTGACATAATTAAGGATATGTACGATGGAGTAGTGACAAATGTCAGAACTTGTGGAGGCATAATAAGTGATTTTTCTATCACAATTGGATTGCATCAAGGATCTACATTGAGTCCATTCTTATTTGCCACAGTGATGGATGAGCTTATTAGAGCTATTCAAAATGAGATACCGTGGTGTATGCTATTTGCTGATGATATTGTTCTAGTCGATGAGACGAGAGCTGGGGTAAATGCCAAATTGGAGCTATGGAGGCAAACTCTAAAATCTCGAGGTTTTAGATTAAGTAGGGCCAAAACAGAGTATATGAAGTGTAAATTCAGTAAGCAGGGAATCCGAGATTATACTATTGTGAGACTAGATGGACAAAAAATACCGATGAACAGTCATTTTAAGTACTTGGATTCTATTATCCAAAAGGATGGGGAGATGATAGTGATGTCAACCATAGGATCCAAGCCGGCTGGTTGAAATGGAGGAGCGCAACAGGAGTTTTATGTGATTGTAACATTCCGTTATGACTGAAGGGAAAGTTATCGGACTACTATTAGGCCAGCTTTATTATATGGCACAGAATGTTGGGCTTAAAGAGACATCATGCCCAGAAGATGAGTATAGCAGAGATGTGTATGCTTCGTTGGATGTATGGTAACACGCGGAGAGATAAGGTGAGAAATGAGGATATTCATACTAGATAGGTGTAGCCTCTATGAAAGAGAAGATAAGAGAAAATCGCCTACGATGGTTTGGTTATGTGCGACGTAGACCTACAGATGCGCCAGTCCGGCGAGTAGAGCATATCAATTTAGAGCAAGTTAAAGGAGCGCAGAGAAGACCAAAGAAAATATGGATGGAGGTAATAAGACAAGATATAGAGGCTAAAGGTCTTAGTGAAAGTATATTACTCGATAGGAATGAGTGGAGAAAGCTGATCCATGTGCCCGATCTGACGTAATTCTCTTTTGGTACATGTAGCCTGCCCCAAATACTTGGGACAAATGACTTAGTTGTTGTTGTTGTTGTTGAACTGAATGAACAATTTTTTTCTTTTTCAAAACAAGGTATAATTAAGAAGGTCTTTTATAATTTAACTTAATTATTGCATTGCCCTTCCATAACAAATCTCTATAGATGGTCAATTCTTTTAATATCATCCATCGCAACAAAGACCCATAATTATTACATGATTAAAAAATAAAGATATTATATCATATTAAAAGTCACATACCATAAAAGCAGACTGGGTTCATAGAAGTCTGAAAATTGAAATTTTTCTCAAGAAAAAGGACATTTTTTTGAAAAAAAATACAATATTTTTTAATTAATTCTAAAAAGTCCTCAAAAGTGTTTCCAAAAGCTGACCTCCTTCGCTTGGGTTTTGCCTCGCAATCGTGACGCCCGTGCTGGCGGGAGGTCAGTTTTTCTTTCTCCGGGATTGCCAACCCAGATGAACGAATTTTATTTAAAGCTTTTTTCCTTTGTCCAGAGTTGACAACTTGGACAAATCAATTTCATTTTTTTTTGTCTTTTTTCCTTCATTTGGGATTGCCGACTCCGAACAAAGAAATTTTTTTTTTAATTCATTTTCTTTGTATGGGGTTGACAATCTCGGACAAATAAATTTGAACTCTCAACTCTGAGGTGGCTGTGCAGTTGGCCAGCGCATAGGTTTCATTGGTTCTCTTACCACCGAGGCCGAGAGTTCGAGCCTCTCTCACCCTAATAAACTCTTTTATTGTAATACTTTGGAAAATAAAAATAGACTGGGTCACAAAGGCGGGAATAATCACTACCATACTGTAAAGACTTGATGAAAAAAAAACTCTCTTCATTTTTTTACTTACGTCGGGTTGGCAACCTTGTAACAAAAAAAAGCAAAAAAAATGCTTTGCCTTGGTTGTCATTAAAAAAAAAAATCAAATTCTTTGTTCAAGATTATCAACCATGAATGAAGAAAAATAACCTTACGCTAACGTGCGACGTCACACTAGTGCGGCAAAATGAACTCCCCCGGCGTTAGTTTTAGAAATACTTTTTGAGGAGGTAGGTTTTTAGATTTAAAAATTGTATTTTTAAAAAAAATTGCACAAAAAAAAATAAAAAAATAACTAAGTTCAGCGAACGGTCAAAATCTTCCACTAACGAGGCCCCCAAATTGCGAAGAATGGGTTCCAATCACACCCAGAGACAGCTGAGGCGTGACATACCCAGTACACCAGGCCCCCCCACCAGACACGTGGTCACTTGCCTACTCCTCATAGAACGTGGGGCCCACCAAACCCCGCCCATGTTTCCCGCCGTTCGTGGGGTCCACCGCTGCCCCCGATCAAATGGGTGCGCCCGCCGATTTGACCGCTGATCGCCGTCAAATGTCAATCGGACGGACGCGAGAACCCCGTTGAGATGAACGGTCCAGATCAGAGATGCCGGCCCTCGCTGCAGGAAAACGACACCCGCGTCGCCACGTGCCGGCTCCTGACGCGATCGCACCCGACGCCAGCACGATGGCAACGCCCCACCCGCCAGAGTGTCTGCTGTTCGGACGGTGGAATGATTGGGGTCCAGCGGGCGGCCGCGATTCGCCCCGCCTCGACCCTCGTCCGTCCGATCCACGTTCGGGCCAGCTCACGGAGTTGGTGGACACGTCAGCCGATCCAGCAACGCCGTGCGCGGGCGCCCGCCACGTCAGCGAGAAAGAGGCGCACCCACGTCCCCCAAACATGGCCATGACTCCGTTTGGACCGTTTACGCCAAACCGTAATGACCGTCGTGACGTAAATGCCCTTACCAACCGGCATTTAACGTAGGGGTGGCAATTGGGTCGGGTCGGGTCGACCCGGCCCGATTACTGTTCGACCCATATAATAATCGGGTCGGGTCGACCCAATCAGATTATTATACGGGTTAAAAATTCAGACCCAGACCCGACCAATTCTTAGTCGGGTCGACCCGACCCGACCCATTTGACCCGATTATTAAATTTTAAATAAAGTTTCTTTACACTTTATTACCAAATTGTTGGGTGGTATGGTTAGTCATCACACTAAACTCTACACACTAGAGGCCACGGGTTTAAAATTGGTCTTACGTATATTTTTTGACAATTTGATTTAGGCGAAGAGGAGGAGGCGGGGGCGACAGAGGAGGAGATCAAGGAGAGGAGGTCGAGAAAGAGAGAGAATAATCGGGTCTGGCGGGTCAAACGGGTCTGGCGGGTTCTGGTTGACCCGACCCATTTAATAATCGGGTCAGATGGGTCGATCCGATTATAACCCAAACCCGATTAGCCCAAACTCAGACCCGCTAACTTCGAGTCGGGTCGGGTCTGGCGGGTCGCGACCGATCTGCCACCCCTAATTTAACGGGAATAAATATGGGGGCTTTTCCGTCACAAAACTTGAGTGGCAATTTCGTAAAAATTACGCTCATTTATCTCTTTTGTTTGAAAAAAATCGCCCGGCCCTACTCTTTTTTGGTTCGTTCTATACGACGGAGTCCGAGCGCGAGAGAGCTGACAGAGAGAGAGTGAGAGTGATGAGTGACAGAGAGAGGGAGAGCATCTGAGATCGCCGAAGAGAGAAATTAGGGTTCTGTACGAATCGGCCGATCGATCGCGCGCTTGATCTCGATTCCGGCAGCTTCGATCTCTCCGCACTGGTCCGCATCATGGCGACTGGCCCTCGATTCGTGGATCGTTTGAAGCGATTGGATCTCGTGTTCTGACGTTGGCTTTTGGAACCAATAGGTATGATAGGATCGCTACGTTTTGTTTTGGATCTGTTAGATTATAGGCTGGATTCTTTGAAGTTTTCTCTGTGGAGTGCGAGAATGGCTGTAGATTTCAATAGGAAGAGTATTCTATCTTGTGGATCTCTCTCAGAAAGGAGTAATTGAGATAGATCTTTTGTGAAAGGTCATCTTTATTGGCTTAGCTTTTGTTTCTTTGATCTAATTCAGTGAAATTAGCTTCCAGTGTGTGATCATTCTGCGTTTTCGTTGATGCTTGATCTTAGTGTCTGATTTCTTGAATTTTTTTTTTCTCCCCTTCAGATAGTTGCACATCTAGAGGGACTGGGAAAGATTTGATCTTTAGAACGATTTATTTGGTGCAGTCTCCAGTCCCGATTGTTTCTCAGATTTCGTTCTATTGGACAATGGAAGTTGTTAATGGGGTTGAAGTTGAGATCAGAAATGGGGTTGATCCGGTGGCTTTTGAATTGAATTTGAATGTTAACAAGGAGAATGAGATTATTGACGATAGCACTGATGCATTGCAAGTAAATAAGGTTGTGCCCGAAGACCCACAATTGACAGCTGAAGATCTTAATTCTTCTGAAGTTGGGAAAGGAATCACTACTGCTGTTGCTTCTGAGAGCAAAGTGCCAACTGTTTCAAAGGTATATTTGCTGCATTTCCTTTTGCACTTTTTCTCGAGTTCAAATTATGGGGAATATATCATCAAGATGAAGCTTCTATTGTTTAGAAGAGTGGGTCCTCAAAGGTGCAAAAGGATGGAGAGGGCCGAAATGGGATGTCTGGGATAACAAAACATCCAAGGGCAGGGCTTTCCCAGAGCCTTTCCTTCCCTGCCAAGGGTTCTCTTGCTAGTGCTTTGAGGAAGAGCACCGGAGTTGTCAAGCAGCCAAAAGGAGATGCCAAAATTCCTGCAAATGGTTCGGAGGTTACCAATGGTTAGCTCTCTAGTGATATACCTCTATTTTCTTTATTAATAAAGATTGGTCTACTTGTATAATTGTTTATTTGATCTTATGAATGCCAATGCAGGTGGGACTACTATTAGGCAGGCTGCTGCAGCAAGAAAGTCATTGGTATGTAATTAAATTTGGCTGGTGAAACTAAGTTTTTTATTTGTTGGAGAATCATAGCAATCAAAATGGTGTTATTATTGCTAATAATCATAAAGTATGCCTTCAATAGTTACTTATATTAACTCCTTCCTTGCAATCAGCCAGTGAAGTCTGGCTCGGTGGACCATGATGCTCCTTCTGAATCTATCAAGTAAGTTTTTGTTACTTACTCTTTCCTTGAAAGAAAAATAAAAAATAAAAAGAGTTTTTGTTATTTATTCGGGATTAATATATTTCTCTTCTATTGAATTCCCTTAAAAAATGTCTTATACTTTAATGTGTCTTATATCAAAGAAATTTTTTGGACTATCTGAATGTTTAATGTTTTAGTGGTGTTGTTTCCGGTTCATCATCCCCACCCCGTCCTCTCTTTCCTTACGCAAGCACCTACTACGGCTACGGTTTAAATAACACTTGTTGTGATTTGTTTTACAAATCTAAAGCGCGCATCAAAATAACATGAAACTGTTAAATATGAATGATTGCACCACCTAGCTTAATTGGTGATGACTGACGACATGTTTAGGTTATTTGTAGTTGGGTCAGGCTTCCACAAAGCACCAAATTGGACATATTGTTTATTGTGCTATGTTTTACGAAGCCGAAGCACACACTAAAGTAATACTAAAATATAAATATGATTGCACCACCTAGCATAAGTGGTGATTAAATGTATAGATTAACTCTATTTTGTTCTCAAGGATTAACATGTCATAACAGGTCCAATAATGGTGACGTGAAACCCTTAAAGCCCTTGAAACAAACAGTGCCAGAGAAAAATGATGACGATGATGATGCTAACTCCACCTCGTAATATTTCTTGCTTGCTGATATTGTCTGTTATAGGACGTTAAACCTTAATTTATTCTCTTCTGCAATGGGTCTGAGTCTTACTTTTCTGATATGCTGCTACGTCTAGAAGCACAACTCCTCGTGCTATGCTACATCGAAGGAGCCCTGGTTCTGGTTTTTCCTTCAGACTAGACGAGCGTGCTGAAAAACGGAAGGAGGTAGGCAACGCAGTTTTTCCTCCTCCTTTGTTGCCCATATACATGCACCCTCCTTAATTAGAGACCAAACAATGATCTGGAATTGGTCCATCAGTTTTTCTTGAAGATAGAAAAGAAGATCCATGCGAAGGAATTGGAAAAGACTAACTTGCAGGCAAAGTCTAAGGTAGAAAAATCTCCAATTCTTTGAAGTTTTTTTGCTTACCCTTCTTGGATGCTTTATACCATGATTATTAACTAAATTCTCTACTAAATGATATATATATATATATATATATATATATATATATATATATATATATATATATATATATATATATATATATATATATATATAGGAGAGCCAAGAGGCAGAAATCAAACAGTTGAGGAAGAGCTTGACATTTAAAGCTACGCCAATGCCAAGTTTCTACCAAGAACCTGGGCCTCCAAAGGTTGAGCTGAAGAAGGTAGTGATATATTTTTCATTTTATGTTTTCATTCTTGGATATACATGCTATACAAGACATGACAGATGCTGCACTCTTTTAACTCTTCTTTGTATTGTTGAGGATCGGAAAGTTCTGAACATGGTAATGTCTTTAAATAGCTGACTATTAGAATATTCTATATCATGATTATATCAAATTTATGTTATCTCAATCTCAAACATTTTTTTTTTTTTTCATTTAGTAAGTTCTCACATTTACTTTGATTGCATCTGGATCTTCTATTGGTGCATTGCAACTTTGGGGATATCTTTTCACCAAAGAGATTACGATGAAAAACAGTCAAACTTCTATCACGTAGATTTTCATAGCATGGAAGATCTTTCCTCCTTGCTGAGAAATATGTACCACACAACTCACATGGTTCTTGGTGTCGATACTCGATAGGATCTGTTTATGCCTCACCTAATGTTATTTAGGCAATGTAATTTTTTTACATTAGTTGTGTGCTTGTCTTATGACTAAACAATATATTCTATTTCAGAATTTTCACTTGTTCTGACATAGATATGTCTATCACCTGGAACCAGTTTAAGGTTTTAATAGTTAGGATAGAGATGATATTTTGAATCATTACATATATCAGTAGAAAGAAGAGTAAGAAAGAACACATGGAACACAATGATTGTGAATATACAAAGGTTTATTGAAACCTAAATGTTTTTTTTATTGGGTGCAAAAAGTACTGACGCTGAGGAGGCTTACATGTTTTGTGAGAGTTTTCTGAGAATCACTCAGGCAAAATTAACTTACTGTAGAAGGAAAAAGAAGGATGCAAGAATGATAAGAAATTGTTTGAACCTCCAATTAATGACAATCTAGTAAAGGCTTTGAGTATAGATCTATATCTTTGGCTGTCATTTTCTGCTGGTGCAGATGGTTTAATGCTATGTTGAGTTTCTCTTTAACTGTGACTTGCTAATTGATTTTAAATAAGTCGTATGCTCAACTTTACATCAGTTTGCTGACTGTTTGGGTTTGTGCATGACCTGACTACCTATTAATCTATCAAATAGAAAAGGGCTTGTATAAATCTACATATATGGTTGTGATCTTTCTCTGCAGGTGCTGATGGTTTTACTTTGTGCATAATTTTTATTTGATTTTGAGACTTGCTATATGAATTGAATAAATTATGTCAACTTTAAATTTGTCTTCTGACTGTTTGAGTTCGGTTTAACCTGAACATCTATATGTCCTTTTGCGTTATTTCTAGACTTTCTCTGTGAAGAAACCTCCACACAACTTAATGTGGTGTCTATGCTAACTTTATATTGGACTTTATAGATCCATTCCTGGAATTTGGGGATCTCAAGGTGACCCTAATTGTGTTCTGTTAATGTTTATCTCTTGGCTGATTTTCTTAAATTTGAGTAATCTGATGTGTACATTTGGTCTTCCCAGAGAGCATGGTCTATGTCAGTTTTTTGAGCTCAATAGCTTTCCAACAGCTGCTTCTTCAACAACCCCAACTCAGCCCAGCCGGGATAATGAGTAGTTAGTCCTTTAAGTTTACAAAACACAAAAATGTCCCTGTTTTTTTTCTCTCTAAATGATGAAACTTCTTTTAACTTTGCTCTGTGTGTCAAAAAGTCCTTGCCTCTTGAAACAAGCCCGTAATGATATCCAAAGTTGACTTGTAAATGACAATTCTACCCACTTCCGATCTAAGTTGAAGGATCATGATTTTTCTTAAAAGAAAAACTCTTTGGCATGGTTTCAAATATCGGTCGATTCTCATACATATCAGCAATATTGTACGGGATTTTGAGGTACTCAGTATGATATTAACCCTATAGTATTGGCCGATATTGAAATTAAAAACCATTGGTTGGTATCGATACCAAGATCTTAAACCGTGCTATTTGGCAATTTTCCTCGACAACCCAACCTTGCTTTCCAGGATCTTCTTCAACAACCCAACTCAACCCAATCGTGATAATGAGTAGTTAGTCCTTAAGTTTGCAAAACACAAAAATGTCCCGTTTTTTCTCTAAATGACAAATTTATGTTAACTTTGCTTTGTGTGTCAAAAAAAGTCCTTCCCTCTTGTACAAGCCAATAATGATATCCAAAATTGACTTGTACATGACAATTCTACCAAATTCCAATCTAAATCAGTGGATCATGATTTTTCTCAATTATTAGAAATAAAAGAAAAACTCTTTGGCACGGTTTCAAATATCGGCCGATTCTGATACATATTTGCAATATCGTATTGGATTTTGAGGTAGCCAATATGCTATTAATCCTATAATATTCGCCGATATCGGGGCCGACATTGTCAATATGGCCGAAAATGCCGAAATTGACGACCAATATGCCCGATATTGAAATTAAAAACTATTGGCCGACACCGATATTGATACCAAGATCTTAAACCACGCTCTTTGGCAATTTTCCTCAACAACCCAACCTAGCTTTCCAGCAGCTTCTTCAACAACCCAACTCAACCTAATCATGATAATGAGTAGTTAGTCCTTGAGTTTACAAAACACAAAAAGGTCCCGTTTTTTTCCTCTAAATGACAAATTTTTTTAACTTTAGTTTGTGTGTCAAAAAAAGTCCTTCCCTCTTGGACAAGCCGATAATGATATCCAAATTGACTTGTAAATGACAATTCTACCCACTTCCAATCTAAATCAGAGGATCATGATTTTTCTCAATAATCAGAAATAAAAGAAGAACTCTTTGGCATGGTTTCAAATATCGGCCGATTCCGATACATATCTACAATATCGTATAGGATTTTGAGGTACCCGATATGAAATTAATCTTATAATATTCACTGATATCGGGGCCGATATTGCCGATACTGTCGAAATTGTTGATATTGACGATCGATATTGCCGATATTGAAATTAAAAACATTGGTCGATACCGATCTTGATACCGAGATCTTAAACCATGCTCTTTGGCAATTTTCCTCTTTGGAAATACTCTTTATGAAGCCAACTTTTCTGGCGTACTTGATAGAAGATCAAAGTTTCTCTTTGCATTTTCTTCAAAGCCTATAATTGGAACATCGGAGCTTTTTGCTTCAAACATCCGTATCACTTGTATTATTTCAATATCATATTGTCAATGTGATTCCCATGTTCTGGAATAATACAATTTGATACATTTTTTGTTTGAGAATGGTTTGATGCTTTAGAAAACAATTACATTTTCATTGGAGTGAGTTTTTTGTTCCATATGATATCACCATTCACTAACGTTTAGTCATTGTTGGGCCATATTATTTTTCCTAACGGTATAATAGTCATCCTTTTATTTCCTTTCATATTTTAATTAATTTATGCTAGAAATGATTTTTTTTAGCTAAAAGAAAGGGATTATTTAGGCATTTTAGTGAAACTATGAACAAACGCCTTTTTATGTTATCATCCACAGCAGAACAACCCCCCCCCCCCCCCCCCCAACACCCACCCACACCACACACACACACACACCCACCCAAACATTTTTTTTTTAGTACTGGAAGTGCTCGATTATATTAATAGGATTTAGCCAGTGTTTTTACCTTGGCAGTCATATCTTGAACTTGTGCAACATGGGAAATAATAATCTAGTCACCTCTGTAGTGTCCTTCTAAATGATGTATGTTGATATTCTTAGTTTAAGGATACTTTTTTTTTTTTTTTTTTGAAGTAAAACAAAATGAAGAGTACTTGTCGGGCATCTGCTGTGATGGGAGCTATTACATGTTCAAGGTTGCTTCCGACATGTTTAGAGAAATTCTCCCCTATGGATGGTTCTGACATGTTTAGAGAAATTCTCCCCTATGGATGGTTTGAATTTATCCACCCTTTTCAATCCTAAGAGACAATGGGAACATGTGAATAGTACTCATGGAACACGAGTGTCAAGTGTCCAGAATTGTCTAGACGGCCATATGACTAGACAAGCTTTATGTATTATAAAAGGCAACTATAGTCAGCCTTAAGTATCATGACTAGAAAAGAGAGTAATTAATTAAGAATGTGAGATGGACGTGTGGCAGTGCTCTTAAAGATAGTTAGAAATGAGTGCATTCTTAAGTTGTTGGAGGTAGCTTCAAGTGAGGATAAAATGAAGGAGCTCTTTAGATGGTTTGGACGTGTGAAAAGCAAATGAGAGCGCCAAATAGGGGTGCTAGGATTATAATTGCAAATTCTCGGACTTAAACGGACATGAATTTTGTGACGGTTAAGAGACATATAGTACTCACAAATTTGTTAGAGATAAGACAAGGATTTATTTACTCAAACCTTGCTGTTTGGGATAAGAGTCTATTGTTCTTGTTTGAATCTAACAAAACACAAGGATAGCCACATCTTACGGATGTTTAATTAGATAGATAAACTGAAAATCCAACACAATCCTTGGCGAAAGTTTGATGAAATTGTTTTTAACCTGGATATCTGTTATATGAAAGTGCTTGTAGTTTTGACGGGTGACATCTTCTTGATATTGATAACGATGGCCCTCCCGTGTCTAAGTATACAACTGTTCATCACATCAACAAGTGCCTCTGAAAAGTGCATAACAGTCCATGCCCTGTAATACCTTTGAAACTTCAGAATTCTGCAATTTGCTTGATCGTATGGTGCTTAGAATAGTTTGCTTGAATTACTCCATACGTGTAATCAAACTAGCCATACTCGTTTGCCTCGTATTGCAAGGCTGGCATAAGCCATTTTGCCTTGACATGTTTCTCGGTTGCAATATTCTAAATTTTTATCTGCATATTTAGATTGTATGTTCTTATTTCTGTGCTTTTTTTTTTTTTTTTTTTTTTTTTTTTTGCAATTTAATAGATACCGCCAACACGTGCAAGATCGCCAAAGCTCGGACGGGATAAACCACCGGCTGCTGTCCCAAACCATTCTTCAGAAGGAAGCATCTCATCTCCCAGAGCAAACCTGATCAAATCAAACGGAGGTACAATAAACAGTAATGGTGGGCCGGTAGCTCCAAAGAAACCTATCCAGAAGACACTCTCGAGGCTACCATCTCAGAAATCAACAGCAACAGCTGCAAAACCCGAGGCAAAGCCCCACAGTTCGAAACCTAAAGTCTCAAGCCAAAAGCAAAAAACCGACAAACCCAAAGCAGAACAAAGCAACAACACCAAACCGAGGGATGAAGACCCTAAAGCTGAAACATCCACGGAAAGGGAAGCAGATGCCTCAGAGAAAGCAATTGAAGGCAATGAGATCATTCCCAGCTGCGCAGATCCCGGAGTATCCCAATGCGAGGAAACGGAGGTCCCGAATGAGGTACCCGAGGGCCCCCAATGAAGAAACTGAGGTTGCTGTCAAAGATTGAAGGATTGAAATTTGAGTCTTTTGTGTATTAGAACTGGCAATTGGCAACATTTGTGAATAGGCAATGGTGTGTGTGTATTGCTTCTCTAGTCATGCATGTCATTGTTCTTGAGGTAGGTAGATTCATTTCTTCTGTTTTGCTGGATCTTAATTCAGTATTTAATGTAAATTGTCTATTTTTGTGTTGAGATTTAATTTTTTGTGCGTCACGGTCATATACAAGTATTCTCCCTTGTTTTTAGGAGAAGTATTGAATTAGTGTTCATGGTTCTTATATCCAGTATTCACATGCATTTCGCTATTTTTCTAGTTCTTGTGTTCAGGAGCCATACTTTGTAGGAAAAAACATTTGTAACTCTGGGCGTGTTTGGATTCATGGAAGTGGGAGGAAAATGGGAAGTGAGAGTGAGTGGGAAATTGAGATTTGTGGAAATAAGTTTTTCGGTGTTTGGTTGTAATGTGGAAGTGTAAGTGGAAGAGTATATGGTGTTTTTTGGTGTTTGGTTAGTAATATGAAAGTGAAAAAGTTGATAAAAAAGTTGATCATAAAATAATATTAGATTAAATATTATTTTTACGGTGACATCTTTAAACTGTAATTAGATTGCAAGTGAGATTTACATTACATTAAAATTTAATGCATTGAGCTATAGTTTATTACAAGTGAGATTTACATGATCACAAGATTAATTGTAGCACGCTGAAAGTGAGAAAATAGTAGTGTAAAAGAGAGGTGTAAAAGTGAAAAAGAGAAGAAGGAAAAGGATTTTCTGTTTCCCGTTTCTTATTCAAAACAAACAAGAAAAGTGGGAAATGAGTTTTCTCCCTTTTCATTTTCCTCCCACTTTCATGAATTCAAACACGCCCGAATTTGAATAATTCTTTTGTAGAGAAGAAGGTTGAATATACTATTAGTCTAGCACGTGAAAAGTGAAATCTTGTAAGAAGTTCTAAAGCCCTTCATTGGGAATTCGTCTTCATTTTTTAGATATCTATTGTGTATTTAGTTTTGTCAGCTTAATATTTTTAAATTATATTATTTGATTAGCACATCACCTATTCACCCCCTCTAGGTAATTTTCAAGTAAGCCTTTTAAGTTAAACTCACTTTCCCTTTCACCATGTTTCTCTCAATCTCCGTATCCAGTATCATCTTTGCTTCTCAAATTCTTCATTTTAAATTCAGATACTAATTGACATTTCAACTTATCAATTGATGATCTATTTTTAGAAGGTATGAGCATACCATTAACATACAAAAGCAAAAAGATATACTTCTCACTTGGAACCTTCCGAAAGTAAACACACAGGTCATATAAGTGTCTGGTGTACGCTTTGTTAATCATAAACTTATCAAATCGCGTATCATTGTCTTTATGACTGTTTTAGTTCATAAAGCAACTTCTGAAGTTTACAAACCAAAATTTTTTTCTACAGCTCTAAACCCCAATGGTTGAGTCACGTAGATCTCCTCATCAAGAAGCCGTGCAGAAAGGCGATCTTCACATCTACCTGATCTAGCTCAAAATCATATTGTGCCACAAGTGCGCCAACAAAATACGGATAGAAGAGTATTTCACAACATGTGAAAATACTTCATTGTAATCAATGCCTTCCCTCTTTGCATAGACTTTGACTACCAACCTAGCTTTTTAGCACACAGATGCATCTGGATATCCTTCTTTCTTTGCAAATACTCATCTGCAACCAATGGTCTTCTTCTCTTATGGCAACTTAGCTAGTTCTCAGGTGTCGTTCTTATGAAGCGATTCAATCTCTTCCAATATGGTATTCTTCCACATCTCGGCCTCAGAGCTCAAATCCTTATGTAGTAGGATCATTATCCTTAACAACTTCAACTGGAAGTGTACAAGTCACAACCATATCTGAAAATCGTGTCGGCTTCCGTATAGTCCCCTTGAATTTATGTGCTGCAGTAGAATCCTGAGCCTGACCCTCTGGCTCATGATTCTCAACAACCTCTTTTGTATCCTCCTCATCAAGTACATGGTGTTCATGATGTGTCACTGCAGATGGCACCCTAATAGATACAAAACTATTTGGAGAACGTGGAGATACATCACTCTTCTCGCGCTGCGATACCCGCTTGGTCTATTTACTCTCCACCTACTGAAAGCTTAGAAACTTCATCATAGAAGCCTCATCAAAAGTGACATCTCTGCTCAGAACTATCTTTCTGTCTCTAAAGTCCCAAAACTTGTATTCTTTTACACCTCTCTGAACCTAAGAACATGGATTTTCTTGCTCAAGGCTCCAATTTTTCATCATGCACATGGCAATGAGATGGATACTCAAATAGCTTGAGCGTGTCATGATCCGAAGCAGCTTGTCCGACCACATTTCCATTGGAGTTTTACATTCTATCGTAGGCAATGACAATCTATTGATAAGATGGCTTGCATAAGTTAAGACCTCAGCTCAAAATATCTTTTTAGCTCATTGTTTGACAATAAACACTATATATTCTCCAGCAACGTATAGTTCAGCCTCTTTGTCACCCTATTCCGTTGTGGAGTCTCTCTAACGGTGAAGTGTATTTCAATGCCTTCATCCTTGCACAATGGAAAAAATGGATCACTCTTGTACTCTCTCTCATTGTTGAATCTGAGTATCTTGATCTTTCTGTCTGTCTGCAACTCCATTCTCCTTCACTCCACAAAGAAATCTAGGAGTTCGTTCTTATGCGACATGGTATACACCTAATTCCGCTTATAGTAATCATCAACAAAGGAGACAAAATAGTATTTTTCCTCCGAGAGATGCATTTTTAGAGGGACCTCAAACATTTGTGATTGAGTCAAGAATTCCTTTTGTACAGTGAATTGCAGTGTCAAACTTCACCTTGGTGTTCTTACTCAACATACAATGCTCACAGAATTTCATCTTGCACTTAGTACCTTTTTACAAACCCTGCTTAACCAAAGCTTGCAAGGACTTCTCACCCACGTGTCCAAGTCTCATGTGCCACAACTTGGTAGTATCTTCATCTGAGTCAACTGATACTGCTAGAACACATATCATTGTATTATCCTTCAAGTAATACAAGTTTCTATCTCTAACAGCATTCATCACAACCATAGACTTCTTGATGATCTTGAGAATTCCTTTCTTTATAGTCACCTCGAGCCTCTTTGACTTCATGGCTTCAACTGAGATAAGATTCTTCTTCAACTGAGAAGCATATATCACCTCTGTCAACTCTCTTACTACCTCATCAAACATCTTGATTCGAATGGTACCTATCCCAACCATTAGATATGCATGATCATTACCCCAGATCGCCACACCTCCATCCAGCTTCTTAAAACTAGAAAATTGAAATATACGTGAATAGCCGGGCTGTCGAACATTCAACTTTCATCAAGATTCGTGCTGGATTTGTTTCGATTCGATTTGATCCGTCCATCATTTTTTAGCACTGGCTCTATTCTTCTTTCATACGACACGACGTATGTCTTGCTCTCTCACACTCTCTCCACCTTCTCGAAATCGATCGAAAGAATGTTTTCTCTCGTAACTCATATAAAAACTTTGTCTATCTGTTTGTTTTTATTCGAGAGAGTAATGTCGATCTCTCTTCTTTCTTTATCTCTCAGCTCCCTTCTCCTTTTTTCTGGGAGCAGATATTTCCACCTCAAAAATGATGAAAGCACCCCAGTGTTAAAGGCACCCAAAAAACTGATGAAGGCAACCCCAAATTTTTTTTTCCTTTTTCTAAAATGCGAAAAATGCCTTCTTCTTCCTCCTCTTCCTCTTTCGTCGGCGACCCCCTGGTTACCGCCCCCTTTCCGGCGAACACCCCTCCCCCCTCCCCCCCCCTCCCCTCACTTCCTCCTCCCCCCATTCCCGGCCTCCTCGGCACACACACACACACACAAAAAAAAACCCCACCCCCAAATGAACAAGTCAGATATGGCCTGCTCGGCCATACCTAACCGAAGAAGTCAGATCTGGCCTGTTCGTGGAGGGGGATGTCGGGGAGGCGGGTGGGCGGCGGGCGAGGGAAAGAAAAAGAAGAGGGTATTTTAGATTTTTCACTAAGAGTAGAAATGTAAATAAAATAAATAAAATAAAGGGAAACTTGTAATAATATGTGGAGGTGCTTTCATCAATTTTTTTTCTTTTTTTTTGGTGATGGGGCTCTTTTCCTCTTGTCCTATTTCTCTTTCCCGCCTTCTCCCTGATCAGTCGATTTTTCGTCGAAGACGACGAAATTAAAACATAAAAGAGAAAGAGTTTTACAACTCTCTTTCTTCCACCCGCTTCTCTCTTCAAGAACCGCAAACCTTCAGGGTTCTAGGGTTTTTGCTGACCCAAGATGGTGAGTGAGGGTTTTCGCGGTTCCTTTTGCTCACTCTCTCTTTTTCCGGCAACATTATTTTACTGATTCATGATAGTTCTTGATTTGAACAAAGTCGGACATTAGGAAGTGGTTCATGAAGAAGCACGACAAAGACAAAGACAGAGACAATGGCAGCACTAATTCTAGCTCTTCGCGGCCACCGGAGCGACACCCTCCTCCGGCCGTTGAGAGACCGGTAAAGTTCTCAACTTTTTTCCTCTTTGCTTCCGTTTTGTTTCAAAAATTGGAAATTGATCGTATTGTCGGGAAATTAGGTTCATGGAGGTCAAGAGAGAAGGAAGACGAGCAAGTTCTTTGCGGCATCAGCTGGTTCTTCTAAAGAACCAGCCTCGAAAGCTGTTAAAGAGGAAATTGAAACCGAGAAGACACCAGCGAAGAGGAAAGGGCCGGTAAAGGCTGCAGATGATGATGTCAAACCCTCACCGCCGAAAAAGATTCGCAAGGACGATGATGATGATGATGATGACTTCAAGCCACCCAGTGCGAAAAAGAAGGTGGCTGAGGCCAGACCATCTATTCAGTTGAAGAAATCTGTTGATATGGATGAGAGTGATGACGACAATGAAGTTGAGGAGAAAGATGCGAAAACTCATACTAAATCTGCTGGGAGAGGCAGAGGCGGGCCGGGAGCCACTGCCCTGGCTGCAGGAGGAAGGGGAAGGGGAGGAGGTGGGAGGGGTGGGTTTATGAATTGCGTAGAAAGGAAAGATCCACCTCATAAAGGAGAAAAGGTTGCTCAATGGTTCGAATGCAATGTGGTGAAACAATTGAAATTTTAGTTGTGCTTGTTCTGTTCTTCATTGCTTTTGCTTGTGATATTTCTTTAGGAAGTCCCAGTGGGTGCCTCTAATTGCTTGGCTGGTCTCACTTTCGTCAAAAGTGGCACACTTGATGGGTACATTGTTAAACTTTTGAAAATTGGAATCTTCTTGTTGTTTTCATTATATATGCCATTTATAGATCTTTGATGTGGTAGTTGCTTCTTAGCTGTTGAAATTTATTTATATGCTCAATTGTATTCACTGCTTGTTATGTTGTTATGGTTGGCAATGCAATTGGGCTATGGTTAACATTTGCAGTTTGGAACGGGAGGAAGCGGAGGATTTGATTAAACAGCATGGTGGGCGGTTTACTGGATCTGTCATCAAGAAAACGGTAGATTATTTTGTAATTTTCTTTTGTTTTAGTCGATATTAATGGTTCTGGTTCACGATTGTCAATGTCTGTTTGTAGAATTTTCTTTTAGCTGATGAAGATGTTGGTGGAAGGAAATCTTTGAAAGCCAAGGAGCTAGGGTAAGTTTTAAGGGTCTCTTCTGGTTTTCTCCCTATTACTGCATTTTATCAGTTTTTCCAAAGTTTTTTATTATATGCATGCAGTACCGCCTTTTTAACTGAGGATGGATTGTTTGATATGATACGAAAAACAAAGCCTGCAAATACTCCAGTAAAAGAAGACCCTAAGAAAAAATCTGAGGAAAAAACAAAATCTGAGGAAAAAGCAGATGGATCACAGATAAAGAGCAGTCGCATGAAAGTCAAAGCAAAGGGTATCTCTTTAACTGGCTCAATAACTGACTGTTTTGTGTTATTTATCATCATCATCATCATCAATTCATCATCATTCTTCTTCTTCTTCTTCTTCTTCTTGTTATCATCATCATGATCATCAGTATTTTCAGTTAGGAGGAAGCTTGGTTCATCACTTGGAGCATTTCCATCATATTCTCTGTAGCTTTAAATGAAAGTATGGTTATGTTTGGCCAATTTGAAAGTCCCGGCTTGGCTATTCATGAAAATTGTCTAGTCATGCTATTCATGAGAATTATCTGAACTTTTTGCTGGAGTAAGATGTGTTAGTTGCCTTCAAAGTATTGCATGAAATTGAAAGATGATCATGTAGTGGTGGTGAATACGTGATGAAGGGGAAAAGAAGAGAAAAGAGAAATAACTTTGAGAAAGTGGAGCTCTGATGCTAAACGATGGAGAAACGATCAGGGAATATGGATTCTGCAGATGTTGAATTGTTGTTTAACCAAGGACCTTCGAGTAATTACTATGATACCTTTCAGTCACATCAGGGTTCTTGGATTTACTCCAAAGTTTGCACTATAATCAAGGAAATTACTATTTATTTATTTTTTTCTTTTCTGATGATGAAGATATTCTTAAAGCCCATTTGTAATAAACTCCACTTCACTTTCACTTAAGAAACAAAAATTGCCCCTGCACCATCTAAAAGTTTACCTCTGTATGATGACTCAGAAAGACATCTAGATATTTCAAAGTAGTACAAGTGATTCCTAATTAAGTAAAGGTCAATTTAGGAAATTACGATCAGCACAATCTGAATGGGTGCTAATTTGTAGTTTGTAAGATTTTTCGAATTTGAGTTTTGCCGAGTATCAAAAACTTTTATACAAAAACTGTAGCTTATTGACTCTTCTTTCTAAAGGGGAATCACTTGATATCAATATGTGACAAGTGACATATTATTGATCGACTTAAAAGTTTTATTAAATATGCCAGTGCCTATATGGTTGCAGAAAATTTAATTGCCCTGATTATTCCAAACCGTGAACCTGACTTGTCACATTTTTAATATCTGAGACTCACTCAGGATAATGCAGATAAATTAGCAATTTTTGGATAAACAAGATTTTACTGATAATATAGAAAGCAGGATTTATAGAAAGCAGGATTCTTGTAGACTTCAGCTTTGAACCTGCTTCATCGAGTCATGACAAATGCTCTTTTACAATGAGCCTTTTGTGATTGATGTTGAATTTTGTGGATGTACGTGACCTTGTATCCACTGTTGGCCTGGTGCTGTTACTAATTCCAAATACATGAATCTTACAAATCAGATTTGTAACGCTAGTCATGATGTGATCCGTATAAAACAATATAGATGGAAAATTACCTGCATTGTTGGCTGGCAATCTAACACTCATGATTCGCCCCACATGGAATGCTATTGGCAGAGTTATATTTTGGATAATCGAAATGCAATTCCCTATAGAAAAATTAATCTTCACGATCTTCTGGTCTCCCATAGTCTTGGAGAATTTGTACGGTTTGCTCCTTGCCTCTGTGAGCTTTAACTGCATAGCCAATAAGGTAACGTTTCCTACCTGGTCTATTTGGTTTAATGACACGTCTCCCCTCCATAGTTCTCGTGGCCAGTGATTCGGTACTAAAAGTCAAAGGGTCATATCAAGATGACACCCAATTTGTAGAATTTCGTCAAAACTTCCATGGAGCCTTCCCAATATGGGATCAGGCTTCATAGCTGACGCCATTTAGTGGAAAAGGCTTTGGTGGTAAGTGGCAGACTGGCAGTGTGATTGACTCTATCCATCGCTCTCATAAATACACTTATCTATACATGACAGCAAGATAGAATATTCAATTATACTACTTATAAGTTATAGAACAGCTGTTAATACTTTTGCTCCTTACTGTTTTTCACTGAGTTATTGTGGACTAATTCAGTAAGATATGTCTAAATACACTTACATATATTTGCTTGTAAGAAATATCTACCTGTCAACCTGTTATGATTTATGAACAACAATGTGGCATGAATCGTCATATATCTTGGTGTTCATTTGTCTCATGCGGTTTCTTGGTAAATTTGCTGCTTCAGATTATCAACCTCGGTCTACTAGTAGCAAAAGCATAATAAGAAATGTACAGTTGAGCGCATTTCCTTGTAAGCCAAAAGCACGAACTGGTGAAGGTAGTTCATTGACATGGACTGAAAAATACAAGCCTAAAGTTCCTAATGAGATAATTGGCAATCAAACTATTGTATGAAATTCTTCCTTAGGGCTACTTCTCTTGTTATGAATTTGTTTTCCCTTTAAAAATTTTCATTGTTATGTTGCCTACATAGGTTAAACAACTACATGATTGGCTGACACACTGGCATGAACAATTTCTGCATAATGGCCAAAAAGGGAAGGGGAAAAAGCAGAATGATAGCGGATCCAAAAAAGCTGTGCTGCTAAGTGGAACACCTGGGATTGGGAAAAGCACTTCTGCAAAGTTGATAAGCCAGATGCTAGGATTTCAGGCAATTGAGGTACTTTTCTGTAACAAATTTACAATACATTGCTGTTTTGCAAGCATGTAATTATTTGTAAAATTGTTTCTTTCTTGCCCCATTTAAATTGTTGTTTTTTAAAAAATCCAGGTTAATGCTAGTGATAGTCGTGGAAAGGCAGACAGTAAAATTCTTAAAGGAATTTGGGGAAGTACTTCAAATTCTATCAAAGAACTTGTTAGCAATGAAGCCTTGAGTAGCAGCAAGGATTGGTACGTTTGCAAGATTAATATCTGTATGCATTATATAATTGATTTATATAGTTTGTTGCTTACATTACAGGTCTAAGCACCCAAAAACTGTATTAATCATGGATGAGGTAGATGGAATGTCCAGTGGAGACAGGGGCGGAGTTGCCGATCTTATTGCTAGCATAAAGAATTCTAAAATTCCTATTATTTGCATCTGTAATGACCGCTATAGTCAGAAGCTTAAGAGTCTCGTTAACTACTGTATGCTACTCACTTTCAGGAAGCCTACTAAGCAGCAGGTATACTATTTTGCATTTTAATCTATTTAAAGAAACCTAATTCCTTTTGGATTTGAACTCAAAATGCAGTTGCATGCTCTTCAATATATCTGTTTACATTTTAAGCTATTTAACAAAGCATGGATTTTACCAGTTTGGTCATTTCAATCAGTTTAGGTTTACATTTGGTTCTTTTAACCAAAAGAGCTACTATTTTGAGGGAGAGAGGTAGGGAGGATTTAGTCTCATGCCTGGATTTTGATTATCAGACGGTTACTCTTTAAATGCAATTAATTTGCTAGAAAACTGCTGGTTATTAGCCATTAAAATCTGGAGATGTTTGTAATTTGACTAATTGATCTTTATCTGGTACATATCGAGCAAGTTGTTAAAAGCGGTATCAATTTTCTGTATTTTTTATGGGATTTTTTGCTGCATTTGGGTCAGTAAGTGGGAGCGTGATTTGAAATGGCAGATGGCGAAAAGGCTGAAGCAAATTGCAACTGCTGAAGGTCTTCAAGTTGAAAATGATGTATGTACAATGCCAAACAGATTTATCTATCATTTATTCTTTTCTATTCTCACTTTGTTGCCATATGAAACTTATACATTCTTGCATGTGAAATTTGTTTGTTATTTTTGACTTTTACCATGTTGTCGGCTTGTTTTTAGTTTGGAGTTTGAACAAATATTAAGCATTTACCTTTTTTGATCTCGTTTGAGTTTTTGTTCCATTATATCCCTTTATCTAAATGAAGAATCAGGAGACCGCTCTTTTATGTTTGCATTTGGCACTGTATATTATTAATTGTTAAAGACTGATATTGTCCTCATTTTCTGTTGCTTTTTGACTTAACAGAATGCACTTGAAGAACTTGGAGATAGGGCTAGTGGAGATATGCGGATGGCAATAAATCAATTGCAGTATACAAGCCTTTCACACTCAGTAATTGGATATAACGATATAAGAGACCGCCTTCGCAGCAGTGCAAAAGATGAAGATTTTTCACCTTTTACAGCAGCTGACAAGTAATTTTTCTGAGTTTTTACCTGAGTTTTCTCAAATTTATTTTCATGAAGCCATTCGTTATGAGCATGGTTTCAAATATTGGCCGATTTCGATATATGCAATATCGTATCAGTTTTTGAGATGCCTGATATGATATTAACCTTATAAATATTGGCCGATATCGGGACACATACTTACAATTATTGACGATATTGATACTAAAAACCATTTGGCTGATGCCGATACCGAGATTTAAACTATGCCTCTTAGTTAATCTTTACTCAGAATGTTTTTTAGTTTTGAATTACCATCCTGTGTGTTCTTTAATCTTTATTTATCTGGACTGCAGTTTCGGTAATGAGCAGGTCCGTTAAGATGTTAAAGATTTTCCACTTCATCTTCTAGTTGGATTTTTCTTTAGTTGGAAGCTTGTAAATAATAGATTATTCACTTTGTCTGAAATTTCAGTTTTAATTGAAAAATGAATATGTTGACACGCCTTTGTATCCCATTTAAGTAATTATGACTTTAGACCTCCTATATTCCATAGGCAAGTAAATGTTAACCATCCATCAGAACATAAACTCTTCCTCACAACTCAAGTTATTCTGAACTAAAAATAAAATGACTGAAAATTTTAATGATTATAATGTATATCAATCTAAATCATCTATTGGATGATTTGAAGCACCAACACTGTACCGAAATTCCTCTAAGCATGCTTGAACCTATGAAGCGTGAACACTTCTAAAAGAGTCTTCTCTCTATGTTCGAATCGACACTTGCCTGACACATATTAGTCACAAGACTCTGAAATTTAGAGAAATTTAAAGGTTGCGTGTCACAATTGTGCTTTAAAAAAAATTATAAAGGTTCTGTTGGACACTTTGAGGCCTTCTATTGCTTAAACAAACATAAAAAAGAGATCCTTTGACATAAGTGGGATGCTATTTTTGTAGAATCTTACCTGGTAAACATGCTAGAGGCATAAGCTCATAGGTCAGGTATTGAATTAGATTTTTAATTTTCTTGGGTTTTTAATATATACCCTCCAAATCTTCCCTATTTAGGAAAATATCCCCCAATTTATTAATATTATCAATTGACCACTCAAACATTGTCTTTTTAAATTAACCCACTTGCAGTTGCTAGTATGATGCAAAAGAGAATAGAGAATATTCCCTTTTTTTATGCAAATGTACCTAATAATTATTAAAAAAGACTAATCTACCCTCCCACTCTCTAATCGTATCCTAATTGTAATCATACCACTTCTTCCTCCTAGTCCTGTCCTGTTCTCAAATCGAACATTTAGGGTTGAATACAGAAAAAAGAAACTCTCTTTTACTTAATATATATATATATATATATATATATATATATATATATATATATATATAGAGAGAGAGAGAGAGAGAGAGAGAGAGAGAGAGAGAGAGAGACTTGAGTTTTTTTTGGAAGGATATAAAAGAGCCAAATCTTTGGAGTTGGTCTATATTGTTAGGAGTGCTTGGAAACAAAAATTCAAGTGTTTTGAATACTTTTTGCTTATTCATCAAGCAGGCGCAAAGTGAGACGAAATAGTGAATTGGTTAGTTTAACGATGTAGAATATTTGAAACCGAATAAAAGCGTGTGAGGGGTTTTAAATGTTTAGATCATGATAAAAAATGATCAGATCGAGGATTTGTATGTCTAAAGTTATAGATCCAAGTAATATGCTACTTTTTGCCGTTCATTTTATGCTTACTTGATGCATAGATAAGAAAACTACAATACTTATTTTTTATTTTGAATTACTTTAAATAATGTTGGGTTATAAAGAGACATCATGCACAAGAAGATGAGTGTAGCAGAGATGCGCATGCTTCGTTGGATGTGTGGTAACACGCGGAGATATAAGGTGAGAAATGAGGATATTCGTACTAAGATAGGTGTAGCATCTATAGAAGAGAAGATGAGAGAAAACCACCTACGATGGTTTCATGTGCGACGTAGACCTACAGATGCGCCAGTCCGGCGAGTAAAGCATATCAATTTAGGGCAAGTTAAAAGAGCACAGGGAGACCGAAGAAAACATGGATGGAGGTAATACGACAAGATATGGAGGCTAAAGGTCTTAGTGAAGGCATATTGCTCGATAGGAATGAGTGGAGAAAGCTGATTCATGTGCCTGATCTGGTGTAATTCTCTTTTGGTTCATGTAGCCTACCCCAAATACTTAGGACAAATGGCTTAGTTGTTGTTATTGTAATTACTTTAAATAATGTAGATCAACTTTAACAGGGTGAATCTTGTATTTAAATATCGTAAGATTTGAGAGAGAATGATTTCATGCTCAAATCCTTCCAGAAGTAGGCAAGTCAATCTCTCTCTCTCTCTCTCTCTCTCTATATATATATATATATATATATATATATATATATATATATATATATATATATATATATATATATATATATATATATATATATATATATATATATATATAACACTACCCCTCTCACTCTTTTATTTGTAATTTCCCCCTTTCTTTTCAAAGAAATGTAAAGGGGTAAGACAAGGGATATAATAATTATTTTATCCTTATTCCATCCAAAAAATATGAGTAGATATGATTCAAAAAATTTAAGGGGTTAAGATAGCAAAGAATTGGAGGGTATATATCTAAAAAACCTAAGTTTCTTTTTGTTTAATTACATGACTTGATTAGAGTCTACAGATTTAAATTATTAAGGTTTAATTTTCTTTCCTTTATTCTAATTTACTAAAATATGTCCTAATCACTAATGGTGTAGATGTTTATTATATGTAAACAACACACATATATACATATACATAATAATGTCCCCTTGTCTAGTATCCTAACTTTTTAAAGGTTTGTCGTGTCGCCATGCCTGTAGCGTGTCATATTTGTGTCCTGGATCTATGTTCATGCTTTCTTACTTGAAATCAATAAGACGAAATCAGGCATGCCCTTTCTTTATTTTAGGAGGGAAATGCTTTGTGAGTAGAGTGGTACAATTTCATTTTGGAGAAAGATATGGTCAAGTGAGATTAAAAGATTGGAGAATCTCATGTTCTATTGCAATCTATGATACACTTTCTAAATTTGTTTAGTGGACCCTCTAAGTTTGTTTAGTGGACCCTCTTTTTTGCTTTCTTTACAAAATTGGTCCGTAGGCTCATATAAGTGTTCTCGGTATTTCCAATTTAGGGTTGATTTTTGCATCAACCTAAGAGAACTCATTTTGAGTATTATGGTGAATTTAATTTTCACTTCTAAAATTTTATTCAAATTAGCTAAAGTGCAAAAGAAAAGAAAAGAATGATAGTTCTGCCCATGCTTTGCTTAACATCTTCTTCTTTTCCTGCCTGGCCCAAACGAGTATCGAGGAGGGTTACCCTAGGTAGCTGGTAACCACAATAAAACTTTAGCCAAACCTCTATGAAATGAATCCTAAATAATACAATGTGGGGCATCCCCACCTAGGTGCAGTGATCGATGCCACCCCTGGCAATGATAAGTGAATTCAGCAGAGGAGGGAGATGATCCTTAACATAGCTGAATGGAGTCAAATGATTTACATAGTCGATTCTGAAGATTTGGAATAAAGGCTCTATTGTTTCGTTGTTAAAATGGAAATACTGGAAAGACTAAAATAGAAAATAAAAAAGGAAGTAATTAAATTTAGAAGAGTTATACACCACGAGTAATTTCTGTTAATATGGCTGCCAGCTGTATGGTATATCAGCTGATATAATCATACAAAGATGTGCGATACGTCCAAAACCACATGCTTATATACACTGGGAAAATACACTTCACCGCTGTTTGATTTTTGTGAGGCTGGTTTACCCTTTGGTTTGGTCAAGCTGATGCAACATGTATTCCCCTTCGTCTTAGGTTGAACTGAACTGCAGATAAGGATTAAACACTTGATTAATTGGCTTCTAGTTTGAATTTTAATCTCGCCAGTAGCTTGAGTTTAGTTTTTTGTTTTATTTGGAGTGTTTAGAGATTAGGTTGTCTCTATTCTTTTGCTTTGCTATTTTGATTTGGTTCAAGTTATTATAAGTAGGATTGAGAATGGTTAAGGAGTTGGTTTTGGTTATTGCAGTTTTAGTTTGGCCACCCTCAAGTAATTTTTTTCCCCAGTCTAAATCATAGTAAATAGAGGGATGAGAACTAGTGGTAGGCCTAAACAGACATCAATATAGGCAGTTAAAAATGATATGTAATTATTAATTTAACTAAGAAGATGGCTCTTAAGAGAGCTGAATGGAAGAAAAGGATTCATGCAGATGACTCCAGAAAATTTGGGAATTTGGGATAAAGGTTTTGTAATTATTGTGTTAGTTTAGCTAAGCTTACTTGCTGTTAGATGATTAGTCAATAAGACTCATAACTCTACCCACTTTTGAATTTACTTCCCCATGTTTTGGGCAATTTCACTGTCATAGTTTTCAACCGGATTAAGTTGTCTACACTCTACAGTACGTGTCTTGAGAGGAATGGGGAGCTTGCTATAAAGACTTCATTTAGTTTGATATACTTAGTTGTCTGTCTCCTTGCATGCCTGGGGGAGTGTGGGCTGATGCAACTCGAGAAATCTGAAGCAAACAAAAAGGTGTTTCTGAATATCAACTTAGGAGCAGAAATCTGTTGCATGTCTAGATTATCATATGTCATCAGTTTATATCAATGAAATGATACCATCAATAGAAATGATGCCCTCATGGTGGTAATGTGATTATGGGTGACTGATCTTCGTACATGAGCTGGAGAACCTATACATGCATGGCATTGATGTGTAATATGGATATCTCATCCATTTCTCCAAACGGTATATGCGAATTATGAAAGGCTGGTTCCTGCATGGTCACGTTTATTAGTCATGAGCAACTGAATGAAGTAGATATATGTTGTACTCAGGTAAATTTAATATTAGGGAGAGTAGAGTAATAGTTTCCAACACTTGACGTGTTGTATCAGCTGCATGTGAGTACCAAGGGCAACCCCTCTGGAAACAAGTTTTTGATTGATTTTTTATTTTTTCTTTTCTCCAAATTGTACGTAATTTCTGTCCTTAATTCTTCCCCTTCTCTTCTAAAGCCTTCAAGATAGAGTTTTTTGTTTTGGGTGATTTCAAATCAGTTTTGTGGCATATGTCTATGTAATAACCTATAATTTGTCTTCTATTTTCAGAGCAGCATTGGGAGATCGATGCTCTGTATATTAAACATTTATGACCTGAAAAGGCTGATAACTTCCATGATAATTGCTAGGCAAGGAATATTAGGTATATGATGTTTGTCCAGGAAAATGGTTGACCACCAAGAGGGGGATTGACAGTTTAGGCTGAGGCCACGTCTCTGTAAATTATGACTGGCTGTCGTGAGAGGTCTATAAGTTATCTGGAAAGGCATGGTGTGATTCTGTTGCTCCTCTACCATGTTGTTATTAGAGAAGCGAGTTGAAAGTTGGTAATAGGCTAGTAGCTTCTCATATGTGACACTAATGTGATTAAAGATTCTCGGATCTGTGGATATGTGTAAACTGTGATATGCAAGTGCTATATATTACGTGCAGTGTCAACAGTGCATGCACGTATACTTTAAATTTAATGTGATAGATTGAATTTAATGTGATAGAACTGAAATATTCTTCTCTAGCGCGCAAGTGAATTTTTTTGATAGGTTGTGTGAGGGGCTACTGAATTTTGGATGTTGTTGCCATGGTTGAGTAGAAGGTGAATGTCTTTGGTCTGTCATAAATTACAAGTGACCCTAGATGGGATTTTGGATCTCTACTAAACTATGAGTGGTTTACCACGAGTTGTTGATTTCTCATATTCTACATTGAGGAGTATCCTGCAGATTTTTTGAGCATCTTGATTGAAGTTTTGTTTCTCCTGACAGCTGTCCAATTTTCATTGATTTTATATTTCTTTCTATAAAATTTATATTACCCTGATATAGTCAGTTCTATTTTCTAGTTATATTCTCTTTTTCTTGAATATCTTTTTATTTTGCTAAGAAGATTTTAAAAAAAGAAACCTTAATGTTTCTATTTGTTATATCACCATAAATATGCGGAATGACCTATAGACTTGACATGAACATGTGGATGTATAAAGTACGTGTCCATTTGCAAAATTACCTGGAGGATTTTTCTGAGCAAAAGAAGAAAAAAGAGAAGAAGAAAAGAGGAAAAGAAAAAAATGCCAACTGACAGTTGCAAATTGTAACACCTGCTACTAATTTCCTGCTCTCATTTCAATTTTTCTTGTGGTGATATCTATTACTCCTCAAATGCATGTCATAGTCCTAGTAGTACAAAATACACACATCATAAGGTTATATTCCATTTTATAGGTTGTTTGGTTTCAATGGTGGGAAATTGCGAATGGATGAGAGGATCAATTTGAGCATGAGTGATCCAGAACTGGTTCCTCTTATTATTCAGGTTTTTGATATTTTTGTAAATTAAAGTCTGAGCAGATACTCTATAACATTCCTAAGCATTTTTTATTTGTCGACAGTAAAAAATCTATCTTAGAATGGGATTTGGTATTCTCTTATTTGATTTAAAATCTTAGAAATCTACATTATAGCTTTCTGATAACTTTGTTTATGTGATACTTAATGAGTGGCCTACTATCTCATATATCATCAATTCTTAACTTGTTATAAACAATTTAAAACCGCACAAGTCTTTTTAATTTGGAAAGTTGAAATTCCCATGGATGTCATCCTTTTTTACTGTCTGTCTCATATTTAAATTGCGAGCTGCTTGTTTTTTTTGATTATAATTAGGTCTACCGTCTACCTATGACAAAAGAAAGAATATGGATCACATTTGCGGCCATGAAGTTTTTACATGGACCTCTTAACCTGTCGTTTTAAGAAGCCCTTGCACAGGCACCTAACTGATCCACTTAAGCCCCTTGTGCCCTGCTTTGCTTTTGCAACAAAGTGATTTGCTATTTACATGTTCCTTCTTGCTTGTAGATACACCTTACCATTAAACGTGAGATAAAAGAGATCCATGTTATAAAAAAGGGTTGGCGTTTTGATTCTTAATCAGCTCCTACATATTAAAATTTTACATAAATGTCTCTTTCTCCTTTCCATTTACCTAACTGATGGAGTCATCTCTGGATGTCCCTTCTGCCAACTTGCACTTGAATAATGTAATATTTCCAGTGACAATTTATTCTGAACTTCTGAAGTTGACAACAGTTTGATAGTCCTCTACCATGCTCCTCTCTTTCCTGCAACTCCTCGATAGTAGCCTACCTTTGTATGTTTTGTTTCTTTTCTAGTGTCCCCAAATCCCAATTCTCGTCTTCTTTCCGCCGTTCTTACTCATATTTCACCTTTACTGTATCTTTCTTCTCATCTTTTGTCTTTATTAGTCTTTTTCTCTATATTTTTCTTGTGTTCTTTTGCTTTTTTTCATTGGTCCAACTTCTTCCTAGTCATCACTTATCACTGATCACATTAAGTATTGATTATATGTCAGGTGGTTTATGCTAATAGGACTATAACTTGTTTAGTAACATGAATTTCAGTTAACTCTTTAACTAGTTACAAGGTCGGTCATCCAACTGATTTCATTTCTGTTACCTGGTTTTGAAATGTTGCTCTGAATCTTAAAAATCTGTGCACAAAGGTTTTAGGGTCAGTATCATTTTGCTGTTTCTAGTTGCCTTTTTTGGTATTGGAATAAAGAAGTTTTGGTGCTTTTGCATTTTCTAATTGGAATTATTGGATTGTTGGTATCAGTGTCTTTAAAAAATTAAAAATTATTTTAAAATTACAAACAGTAGTAAAGAGAATTGGCAATGGTTGGCTCTTCCTAAAATAATTTATGAACAAAGATTAAACTCAACTGAAACTTATATAATGCAGTAGCTGATGCAGTGGTATCTAAATAGATATGATATTTTAATTATTAATCTAAGATGAATAATTACATAAGTTCAAATCATGAGCAATGTTTTAAAAATCCTTCCAGGCACCCGCCGAGGCTTCGCCTAGGCTGAGGCGGCCGCTATGCTTCGCGCCTGGGTGGACCATTTTCTAAGTTTTATTTTTATTTTTAGTTAAGCGGGTTGAACCCACTTAGTTGAAAAATTGTTGTGAGTTTTATGAAATTAGGGCATAAATTTTCTATTTTTTAATGATTTTTAAATGTTTTTTAATATGTAATACACCTAAATAAATTTTAAAATAAAAAAAATCAGGGTTCGAAGAAGGGTTCGAAGTATCGGCCGAGACAGAGATGACTCGGCCGATTCGTCTCCGACTTGGCAGGCGCCGCGACGAGATGCAAGACGCCCAAGGCTTCGATTTTTGACCGATTTGATCAAATCGGCCGAGCTTGATACGACTCGGGTTGACTCGGCCGAATCGACCAAATCGATTTTGAGTCGGGCTTCACGCTGTAGACCCGTGATCGACATCTTTTAAAAAGAAAAAAAAATCATATCTCACCTTCGCCTGTGAGCTCCGACCTCTTCCTTCGCCCCGAGCTCCGGTCGTGAGCCTTCTTTATCGTCGTCACCCTTTTCGCTAGAGATCCCCTCTGTCACCTGAGCAGTGAGCCCCCTCTGTCGCCATCATCAGTAACTCTTTCCCTTTTTCTCACTCTCAATCTCTCCCTGACTCTCTTCCAGTCTCTCCTTTTCTCTCTCTGATCTGTCGTCTCTCCCTTTCTCTTTCCCAATCTCTCCCTCTCCCTCTCTCCATCTTTCAGATCTCTCCCTCTTATCTCTTTCTCTCTCGCTCTTTTTGTCTCTCTACCTCTCTCGCTCTCTCTGCCTCACCCTTTTTTGTTTCTCTTTTTTGTCTTTTTCCTCTCTGTGTCTTTGTCTCTTTGTCTCTCTCCTCTCTCTCTATCTCACTCTTTCTGTCTCTCTAATAGTTATTTAAATTATTTAATTTAGTAGTTAATTTAAATTTATTAATTTAAGTAGTCAATTTAATAATTTAAGTTAATTTAGTAAATAAAATATGACATTAATTTATTTTAAATAGATATGATTTAGTTAATTTTAGTTAATTTAGTAAATACAATATAAAGTTATTTAATTTAATTTAAGTAGATATCATCTAGTTAATTTAGTTAATTTAAATTTTAATTTAATTTAACATATCATTTTTTAAATTTCAGAATGGCTCCAAAGCAGCGTGATATTGGATGAGAACATGATATCCTAATTGGTGGAAGTAGAAAATTTGTGAAGTGTAATTATTGTGGGAAATAAGTACGTGGTGGTATCAGTAGATTGAAACAATATATAACACATGTATCCGGTCAGGTAGAAGGATACTTACGAGTACCAAAAAAAGTGTCAAATATTGAGACAACATCTTTATGTTTAATATGTTTCTACCGACGACACATGTATTTATACTTTCGTTTCATGTGTGACTAGGTGGTGTGTTTTGGACATATGATACATAAATATTGATGCTTACATTTTTTTAAGATTTGTTGTGTTTTTTTCAGAATTTTTTGAGGTTTCTATGTAGCGTTTTACGTGTATCGCCCGTGACCGATTCGAGACACCGCAACCGATGAGTCTCAATCGGCGGCCGAGACCGCGACTTTGAACTATGCTGCCTAGGCCCCGCCTAAGCTTCTAGACGCTAGTCCCCTCCTCAGGCGCCTAGCGCCACTTACCACTTTCTTAGACATTGATCATGAGAAAATCAATATTAAAGTTGCTTCTTATTAAGTTCTAATCTTATTAAAGAGTTAAGGCGTGTAATAGATTTGATTCAATTTAATAACTCACTTGGAATCCAAGTTAGTAGTTAAAACCAATATGATAAAAGATTTATTACGATAAATAGATCATGGTTTATTACATTCGTAGACCAGATATAAGAAATTAACACAACCAACCACCCAATTACTTTTTGTACAAGTTCTTTTCTAATTGATTAGACTCTTAGCGTGAATCTAAACAAAGAATTATTTTCAACTTTTGATAGTTGTGCCTGTTGACTTTGAACATTTTTACTGTTAAATGATGATTCTTTCGACTGTTATATGTAATAAATACTTAATCACAAGCTTTCTATTTGTCGATATTCTTTTTTTATTTTTCTTCAATAGAGCACCATTAAATCACCTTTTGGTACTTCAAATCCATATCCTTTCTGTATTAGTTGTTATTAGTGAATACCAATGGCATGGTTTTGGGCAGATCGAAGCAGCTTGCTTCAAATCTGTTATGATCTGAATTGATACGTGTTAGTATTGGCGGAGTTTCCAGGCCTTGGTATGCACCATTGTATGTTCATCGTGCACGTTTACGTCTGCATATGTAATAATACTCATTTAAAATAATTAAAATTAGGAAAATACAACATTACCCAGAGAAACCAGAGTAATATAAGAAGGTTAGAAAATCTGAAATGGCCTTGCACTTCAGTAGCAATTACAATTATTTATGACTGTGTATGATCTATGGTTAACGAGAGAGGGAATAACTTATGCAACTAGTTAGTTGCAAGGAAAGAAAAAAAATGCACCTCTGTGAAATAAAAAAAACTGGCATAGTAAGTTAAAAAATTATTTAGTGGTTTGCAAGCATCTATGATAAGGACCCAATAAGTCTAGCATGATAATTATACCAAATTTTGATAGTCAAATATCAAATTGAAATGGCACCACGGAAAACTGCATGTAACAAATAATGACAGTGAGTTAACAACGGACCACACAAGGGCCACTGGTAAAAAGCTAAACAGGTTGGTTTCCATGTCTCAAAAGCCGTCAGAAATCCATCCTTATATTCTATGTTTCATGGACACGCACATGCTCACGTGGGTGCGACACGACACTACACAACAACGAACAACAAATTGAAGGAACTCACAAAATAACAATGAGCCAACAAGTGTTGCGTCCGACTTGACATGGCTTCACACTAGAAGTGTTCATGTGCTTTCCTATCTTATAATAAATAAGCAATGTTCATGTTTTTGGCATAGAATATTAAAATCAGTTTGCAATTTGTCTAGAAAGTTCATGTTTTCTACAACTAACTGTAGTGTTTTTCTTTTTTCTGTTTTCTGTTTTCTAATTCCAGGAAAACTATATCAATTATCGACCAGCCTCTATTGGGAAGGATGAAAATGGAGTCAAAAGATTGAATTTGCTTGCTCAGGCTGCTGATTCTATTGGGAATGGAGACATAGTCAATGTCCAGATTCGAAGATATAGACAATGGCAGTTATCCCAAGCCAGTTCATTTGCTTCTTGTATTATTCCGTAAGTTATCTCTCCAAATAGATAATGGTTTTATATTGCTGATCCTGCTGAAGAGTATAATGACTGAGTTCCTCTTTTCCCTATTTATTCCCATCAGGGCTACCTTGATGCATGGCAGTCGGGAGACATTCGAACTGGTAATTTTACTGTGATCTCCTGTGTGTTTAGAAAATGATGATTATCCAACTGTTTCTTCTGCCACATTTTCCTTTTTATCATGCTCAGAATTTGTTAATAAATTTATTTTGTTTCCCCTTTGTAACTGTTTTTAGTGGCTGTCGATTCCGCATCTGTCTCATTCCCATACTTGCAACTTCTTTGTTTTTATTTTGTAATTGACAAAGATTAGAAATTAATCTGTTGCTTCTAGAAACTACGAAGAGAATTTCTTTCTGCATAAAAAACTAGAAAGCATTCTCTATGTTTATGCCTTCTATGACATGGGATTTTTTTTTAATTTTGTACTGATGGCTCTTTTTAAGCTTACTTCTATCTCACTGTCACCTGAAAAGTTTATGATTTTGGGAAAGTTAGATAGATCAATTTTACCTCATCGCCTATCTCTTATTTATAGATAGAGTACACAAGTCACATTCACACTCTTATATTTTCTAACACTCCCCATGAGCTGGAGCATGTACATCATGCATGCCTAGTTTGTCACAGATGATCTAAACTCGTGATCTTCCAAGAGGTTTGTGAACAAATTCCTAACTGAGTAGCATAGTAAACATTTGAGTATGAATGATTTTTTCCCCATCACCTTCTGCCAGACAAAATGATAATCCATCTCGATGTGCTTGGTGCGCTCATGAACGGCAAGATTTTTTGTAATGTGAATATCTACCTTGTTATCACGATATAATCTTAAGGTAGAAGATGAAGCTCACTCAAAAGATCTCGTATCCAAATCAGATCACATATAGCATCTGTCATCTCTTGATATTTAGACTGTGTAGTGAATCTAGAAATCTCAACTTGTTTCTTGCCCTTCCATGAACATGACACAAGATTTTTTTTCTGACAATAGCTGGTAGTGGACCTTCAATCAATTGGTGATTCTGCCAGCTACACATACATGAGGATCACAATATGAATACAAGAGTCTTATGTTTGGGGCACACTTCAAGTAGCGAAGCACTCAAATAACATTCCAATGAATCGTCCATAGCGGATGAGAAGTGACTCACCACACTGACCGTGTATCCAATATTTAGTTGAGTCATTATAAGATAGCTTAGCTTGTTCACAGGCCTCATCTATCGTCCTAAATTATCCAAAAGCTCCCTCTAATCAGGCAGCAGTTTGGAGTTTGGATTCATTGGAGAATCCGCTAGTCTACACCCTAACATATTAGCATCTTAATGTATGTCCAGTGCATACTTTCGCTGAGAGAGATCTCATTCTCGGATCTCACCATCTAATAACTAAGAAATAACGCAACTACCCTAAATCCTTTGTACTGAAGCTTATGTTGTAGATATAACTTCAGCTCACCAATCACCTTGAGCATCATCACCTGTATCACTATATCATCCATATGGACATTTAAGAAAATTTGCTTACCTGATGAAGCTGACTTTTTGAGAATGATGAAGCCAAACTCTTAAGCAACTGAGGCAAATCTCCCAAACCTACTCCAGAAGATTGCTTCAACCCATATAAAGACTTTCTTAGGTAGCAAACTTACCCAGGCTCCCCTTGAGCAACAAATCTAGGTGATTATTCTATGTAAACTTCATCAAGAATGCAATAAAGAAGATCATTTTTGATATCAAACTGATGTAAATGCCAGTGATAAGTATCAACAAAGGAAACGAGAAGTCACATAGAGGTATTTGGCCGTAAGGGACCATGGTTCGAAATCTCGGTCGAATCAACTGACTCGGCCGAGTCGTAACTGGAACGATAGTCGCTGATCCAAGAACGCGACGCGTTCGACATTTTAGGGTGAGATTTGGTGGAATCGGCCTTGAATCGGTTGACTCGACCGAGTCGACCTTAATCAACTCGGTATCGTGAGATGACTCAGGTCGACTCGGCTGAGTCGATCGAGTCAAGGCTGATCCGGATTAGAGGTGTAAACCCTACCCGTTTCTTCATGCATAAAAGGGGAAAAAAAGCAAAATTGGATCTAGGGCTTACCTGATCTTCACCCGCTCGTCGTTCGCCCGCCCGCCTCTAGTTCTAGATAAGTCTCCTTCCTTTTAGACTGAGAGAGACTGAGCACATGAGACTAGGGGTGAGCAAAGTTCGGTTATAACTGAAATAATCGACCGGAAATCAAAACCCGAAACAAACCGAACCGCTCTAGTTCTCGGTTTTTGGTTTTGGGTTCCAAAACCTGAACCCGACTGAACCGAACCGAATCTCTCACCTTATGTATCACCCCACCCAAATTCAATTTAGTGAATCATATAGTTCATAATAAATACTGATGGAACTTATCTCATTAGTTCTAGCAATACCATCTTTTTTATGTTGAACATGTAAAAGCTATGTTAAGTACATCATCATAATTGAGAATAATATTTATATTAATATAGTTCTTTTTTGCATTCTTATCATTAAAAGTTGGTGATAATTATGTGAGCTTTGATATAAGAGCCCAAATATAGTGTAAAAGTTTTAGACATGAAAATTTCAATTTACATTAAGGTTAGAGTCTTTTCTTGTTTCTAATTGGGATATTGGATATTTGAGATTAGGATATTAAAGAATGATAATATAATGGTGATTAAAAAATAAAGAAATGATGGAAATACATGGTCTAATCGGAAAAACCGAACCGAGTCGGTTCGGTTACTAAGTCTAATCGGTTCAGTTTGATTTTGAAAAAATTAACAAAAACTGAACCGAATCGACCGATGCTCACCCCTATGTGAGACAGAGAGAGCTCAGTCTCTATTTTTTAACTGTAGCCCTCTCAGTCTCTCTCCCCTTCTCTCTTCCACCACCTGATCTCTCTCTCATTCTCTCTGTCTCTCTCACCCTCTCTCTTTCTGTTAGTTTAAATTTAATTTAGTATAATTTTAATTTAATTGAATAGTATAGTTGTAGGACAATTTAAAGTTAATTTAGAAGTACATATATAGTAAAAATATAATTTTATTTTGGTATGTTTTTACTGACGACGCATATATTTATGCATTCTCTTTATGTTTAGTGTGCTAGGTGATATATTTTGGATATGTGATACATAAATATTGATATATATATATTTTAAAGATTTGTCATGATTTTTTCAGAATTTTTTAAACTTTCTATGTAGCGTTTTGCGCGTATCGGTCGAGTCCGTTCCGTGATGCCACAACAGATGCGTCTCAGTGCCTGCCGAGTCGGCGGTTTAGTTTGCGACTTTGAACCATGTAAGGGACAGAGTACCCTAATTGTCTATGCAATACATTCTAGAATACCCTTTGGCCACCAAACGAGTCTTCTAGCGATAAAGAGAACCATTTGGATTGAGCTTTCACCATATACACCCATTGACAAATGTCTGCCTTCTTTCCACTTGAAAGAGGCACCAAATCCCAAGTTTAATCTGCTCTAAAATTGTCATCTCTTATACGGTAGCTGCTCACCAACTTGTATTTGATAGTCTCTAAAAAAGATTTGAGAATAGAGCGAGAATCAATGGAAGACTAAGAGACAAAAGCATGAAAAGATGGAGATAAATGAGCATAAGATATAAATTTATGCAAAGGATGTAAATTACAACTCTTTTTTACTCTTACGAAGAGCAATCAATTCATCAAGGTCAGATGTGCATCATCGCCGAGAAGAGTATGCTAAAGAAGAACAATAATATTCACGATTATTATGTAGTTGTAAAAGCCATTATGAGCTTACTAGTTTACCTTCTGATTCTGTTGTACATCTTCCTTCACTCGTGAGAGGTTGTGGGTCTAAATCTCCCCATTCATAGTGCCTTGAGACATGTTTCACAACAACTCGACTTCACAACATATGTATTCGTGATTGGCAGTTTTGGGAGCTTGTTCATTGCATATGAAGGCTACTAGAAGTTTTTAGAGGTTGGCTCATTATGATTCATATGTGTGCAACAAGTTTTCTTTCTCTGTTTTGTGGCATCCGCCCCCCCCCCCCCCCCCCCCCCCCCCCCCAAGTGGGGGTTTCATTCCCCACCATGGGGAGATGATCCAAGCTTGCGAGCTTTCCTCATAAAGAGGAAAAGCCCAGGTAAGCTATATTTTCACTTTGCATAAAATTTGTTTCTTATTGGGAAATTTATTTTGAGGAGGTTGTGTGATATGCCCATAAAGCTTCAACAACACATGGTGGCCAATGAATCTACACACAGTGAGACATAAAGATTTGTAATTGAGAGGTCTAATTGAACAATCGGACACTACTGTTTGGTTTTTTCATGACAGCCTGATATAATCTATCTTTTTGCTCTGAAAAAATAAGTTCGATTGAGCATTGAAAGACCAGAGCAAATTCATTCTTCATTGAACAACTTTCTGGCACAATGAAAAGAAGCTTGTGAAGTCTGTAGCATCCAAAGCCATACATTGTCACCTGAGTTAATGATATTTTGAAGCAGGTCTCCCACCAAGGCCGCCTTTTGTTATTGGGAAAACTGTTTTGAGGAGGTCTGGCTGATATGCCCATAAAGTTTTAGGGGATGTAGTAACTATATCGAAAGAGACATACTTATGTCAGATACCTTTTTGATGCTTTGATATTCCGATACTTGACCGATACGTGTCAGATACTCCTTACGTACTCCAAAAATTTACTAACATATCCTAGACGTATTAATGACCTGTCCTAGACATAACCAAGACTACTAAGTTAAAACAAAAAGGAATTAATGAAGAATTTACAACTTTATTACTTGTGGATGCATTACATATTTAAAATTTGTCTAGTTTCTCAATAAAGATCGTTGACTTAATTATTTGATCTATATAACTCGAAAATGCCTTGTAACATCTAGAGATTGTGTTGTTTTACTCTGTGTAGCCTTACACATTCATGCCACAAATAATGAACATTAACACATACAAACAAATATAGTTATTATTGTATATTTATGCATGCAAGATATCGTATTTATATCATGTGTCCATATTTGTGTATTGTATATTACATGTGTATCTATGTATAAACACAAACAAACAAATATAAAAATATATACATATAATAGTTGTTGTATCCATGCCATATCCGTGTCCTAGTTCAAAATTAGTCGTATTCTCATATATGTATCTTGGCGTACTTGTGTCCTGTAACTATATCCAAGCTTCATAGGCTTTGAGGACATGTGAGACTAGGGATGCCCATGTCTCTTCTATGGAGATATTACTTTGACAGTGGGTTCCTATAGACCGCACAAAGTTTTCTTGATTATCTTTTGGACCTATTGTTTAAAAAGATTGGAACTATGGCTTACAAGCTTAACCTACCTCCTTCAACGGGGATCCATATGATATTCTGTGTCTCAGTTTATCAGAGTCTATGTTTGCCATTAGTTTTCAAGTTGCTGAGCCAAAATGTTTGGAAGCAATTCTTGAGGGAATGCAAATTCTTGATCTCAGACTGGTGAGGAGAGTAGATTTAGTATTATTCTTAAAGACTGTGTTTGGTTTGAGGGTAAGTGAAGAAAAGAAAAAGGAAATGAAAGAGAAAAAGAAAGAGAAAAGAAAGGGAAGGAAATTGCGATTCCTTTTGATGTTTGGTTACTAGAAAACTTTGAAAGAAAATTACAACAATTGTGGTTAAACAAATCAATTCTTAAGAATAATGTACCAAAATGGATACAGCTCTGAATCAAAATTAGTGAAATCCTTGACCAAAAATGAAGTCTCATGGTGATCTCGTGTAATGATTTTGAATGAAATTCAAGTCTCCATGCAAAAGTCTGCAATTTTCAATGAACTCCTGCAATCTTGGATTGATTATGGCGACCTCAATCAAATTCTGTGACTTTTAACAAATCTGGTGATCTTGAATTGATTATGGCGACCTCTCAAATTTGCGATTCCTAACAGCCTCCAGCAAGCTCAAATTGATTTTCGACGCCCTCAAAGCGATGTTGTTTGATGCTGTTGAACTGATTCTTGTGGTCTCAGATCAAACTATGCAATTTCGAACAGAAATGCGATGATCTTGACTGATTCTGGTGATCTCGAATCAAAACTCTGCAATTATTTATGAACTCTGATGATCTCGAACTGCTTCCAGCGACTCAAATCAAATTATATAGTTTTGAACAAATTCCAGTTACCTCGAGTTGCTCCGGGGATCTCAAATAAGATACCAATTTTGAGCATGATGCGGATATCATGGAGCTGACACCGCCACGAAAGTCCAAGTCCAAAGAATGGCGCGTGTACCCAAAAAAACTCAAGAAAACCATGGCTTTTTGGTTCTAGAAGAAGATTTTGTAATCATAGTAGTAGTAGGATTTCTATTTTATGTATTGGAGTAGTAATCAAAGTTGTAGTAGGATTAATAATTTCATTTTCATGTATTTTTGCTTTCTTTTAGAATTTTTTTAGAATTTATATTTTTATTTCAATTATAACTAAGAGAGTATAATTTTGTAGCCTATATAAAGGGCCCTCGTGTATCCTATTAGGAGAGACAATCAATGAAAAGTTTTTCCACCCTTAATTGAGTTTGATTATTGAATTTCTCAATTCTAAATTCTGTTAGTGGTGGAATGCGCTAATCAGACAATTAGTGGTGAGATGTCCTAATAGATTTTATTGGTTACTATCTATTCTCTCTACCTCATACATCAAATTTCTTTCTTTGTTGAATCTTCACCGAGTCCTCATAGGTGATGATCCTTCACCGTCTCGCCTCAGCTTCGTTTACATCATCTCTCCCAACTATTCAAGTTAAAACCTGGTCTCCATGCTGCTCCACAACTGCTTAATACCTTTGCCACAATTTTTGAAGAAGTGTCTGTGGCTTCTGCACATAGCGCTCGCGCAGAGATGCGCCACGCTCAGGCGCCAGACGATCACGCCACAAAAACCAACTGGCACGCCCAAGCCCCTCTCGTGGTCAGAATTCTTAGAGAGAGTATTCATAGTGTTCATTTCGAAGTCCTCTACAGTGCTACCTGCGTGAGTATCTCGATCCCTCGATAATCTAGTTCTCATCGACTGTACGTGTTCTCATCTGCATAATTTCAGAAATCAACCACAACAATCAGACAACAACTAAGATCATATCTACGATCATCACATGTATTATTTTTTATTATATCAATCTTTAATTACAAGTCTAAATATATATCATCCAATTGATTATCTATTTTGATCTCTTTCCACATCAAAAATGAGTGAGTGATTCTGCTTCTCTCTTGTAATTGATCTAGTCTCTTTATTGTACGTAGAATCCGTTCAATTACATAGCAAAGAGCATCTAATCATCACTTTGATATTTGTATTGGTCACATGATATGTTAAGGAATTACAACTGATATTACTTATTTTAACTCGTTTTTCCTACCAAATGTTTTTTTGTAGTGAAAAGTTTTTTTTGAGTTGTTTTATCTATTGCTTTCACTCACGTATAAGTTTCAGATTAGAGCATTTAACCTTTTTTATCAAGATTATGTGATGTTTTGACGAGACCCAAGAATTATTGGCCAAAATCCAATAGTTGGAAGGACAATAGTTTGTTGTTGAGCAATATTGAGATTGAGCATGTTACACCCGAAACATTCTTTTTATCACTTTCTCTATCCTTTAACAGAGAAAACATGGAAGAAAAACTTTTAACCAATTTTCAACTACTTTCTCTCAGTTTCCTTTTCTGTTTATTTTTCACTACAACCAAACAAGTCAAAATATCCTCTTCCCTTTCCATTCCTTCCCTCAACTTTCCTCAAAACCAATCACATCCTAATTGAAAAGTAATGCTCTTCTGCACCAAAATGTTCTTAATAGTCTACCCATGATATGATTGATGGGGTTTGTATGGTAAGGAAAGACACTATAGCACTCTATATTATCCTATGGGAAATTCTTGTCTTATACCCGTGTTATGTGCTTTTCACATCATTTTCCATCTTACTGCAGGTTCTGGAGGTTAAGAAACCGGAATTAAACCAGAGAATTCTTCTTTGGAATCTTAATCTCAATATATTGATCACACTTTGTATGGAATCTTTCATGTGCATATTGGCTCATTTGCCTACTTTACCTTGGATTCCTTTGCTATTCTAGTGAGAATTTCATATAGAATAATATAATGCTGGTTGTTAAAGCTACTTGCATTATTTTAGGTTAATTTTCTTAATATCTTGTTTCTCCAGAAAACCCTCTCAACTTCAGAAATCCTAAATAACCACGTTGAAGTATCCTTAATATTCCCAATAAACACATTTTGTTAAACAACCATACAAAATCCTAAATGATTGAGCCTTCTTTCAAGTGCAATCGACATAGCTGCCTAGAGGTGCTAGTGGGTCAGGTTAACTCAAACCCAACCCGTGACAATTCGAAATTTAAGTTAATTGGGTCAGATTGTTGTCGGGTTGAGAATTGCTCATCCAAGAAAAGGTAAAAAAGGGTTGTGTTGAGTTAAAGTTGACCCTTCAAGCAACCTGACCCGACTTGAACCCAAATGAATTCTTATGTATATATAATATACATATATTGCATATAATATAACAGTGTAAATACATATATACAAACACATAAACATATAATTAAATTGTATACCAATTCAAACCCTAAATTCCAAATAATTCCCCTGAGCTATTCACTCTCGCATCCACCGCTTTCTTCTTCCTCAAATCTTACCCAAATCTAGAGACAAAGAAAAGAGAAAAGACTCAAGAGAGCTCTCCATCTTCTTCCTCCTCGCACCTCTCCTCTTAGCCGCTTCTTCCTCTCTCCCTTTGCCGCCGCCGCCGCCGCCGGCTTGTCACCGCCAAATCCTCACAGACCCCAGAGCTCACCAATCTCACATATGTTGGCGCTGCCATATTGTCTTCCTTATCCTCTCTGCCCTGAACCTCTTTAGCCTAACCTCATCTAAATCTCCTCCCTTCGCCACCTCAGCCTCTCCAACTACCTCATCAACGCCTTCTCCCCCCTCCTCTCTCCGTTGCCTCACCGTCATTGACCCCTGCAATAATAAGAACAAGAACAAGAACAAAAACAGCCTCACTGTGTTGACCTGACTTAGCCCAACTCAATCCCGAATTGCGTCGGGTTGAGTTCAGGTTGGAATCCGAGTCGGGTCTGGGTTCATGCATTATATCCATTGATCGGGTTCGGACATGGGTTGGCCTTTAACCTAACCTAATTGCACCCTTATGACTACTCCCAATCAATATAGTTTTTTGAGATTTCCTAAGTTGAGGGGGTTTTCATGAAAAACCATGCAAGTAAATGATGTGAAACGGGGACCCTATGGTGTGGTATATCAGTGATAAATTTGAATTCAGTACGTTTCATCAAAAAATATGATCTTTGGTAGGAAATTATCTAAAAAAATAATGCGAGATGGATTTTTAACATCATTGGCATGCGTAGTTTAAACATCCATCATCTCAAGAATGCAATTATAATATTCAGTTAATATGAATAGTCCTAATCACAATATCAGATCGGTAGATAACAAGTATGCAATAGAATCACACACACTCGCATTTATAGTGGACAACATATTAATATGATAATAAGTTAGAGAATAAATCTTCTGAATCATCCAATTGATAATCTGATTAATGAAACAGAAAATTACCCATTGATGTTCTCAAGATTTTCGATGCTCTACTGATTGATGCTTGTGTTGTTGAACTGACACTTGATTGATGTATTGATCTTTGTTGATTTACTTGTGATGTTTTAGTGCTGCTAATCTGTAGATACGAGCAGGCAACACGACTTGGCTTCGGGTTGTGGTTGCTTGGGGATGCTACGCCGCAACAAGAGGTAGTGGGTTGTTGTGTTGGGCTGCTGTGATTATAAAGTAGGGATTGGGAATTGGAGGGGATTTAGACGCTGTAACTGGGATGCGGGTGGGCTGTTTGCGCAAGAGGAAGAGGGAGGGAGTGGTGGGGATTTCTTTGCTGAAATTTGTTGCTCACACACGGAGAATAAGGATGTTGGTAGCTGTTGATTGGAAGCTTTGTTGACAAGAACAGGTGGATGAATGGTGGAGGGATTGTCTTTGTTTGCTAACACAAATTGTAAAGGATGGGATTTTATTTTGATCTCTATTGTTTTTTCCCCTTTTGATTTGGATTTGCTGGTGGCAAAACAAAGGAGAAGGAGATGGGATTTGATTGGTTTTCTTCTTCTTTGTTTGTTGTCGCTGGTTGCATCACAGGTCAAGGAGGAAAGGCTCTCCGTTGGGTCTCTCTCTTTTTTGTTATGAAGAAAAGGAAAGAAGAAGATGACTCTTTTTTGTTTGCAGGATGAAAAAAAGGGAAAGAAGAAGATGAAGGGGTGGGGGCCACGTGAGGTAAAAAAGGTAGGGGAGTGGCAGCATGTGAGGACGTGGGGAAAAAAAGATTTTGTTGGGGTTTCTTTTCTCTCTTTTCTTTTGGCTTTGTAATTTTGGCTTTTTATTTGGATGGTTGAGATGTGATTGAGGAGATGATAAGGTTGAGTTGGGGATAAGATTTGGTGGTGGGATTTGATAAAGGGGATAGAATTTTGAAGAGGGGATAAGAGGATAATTAGATTTGGATTTCACACCCGATTTACAAAAGATAAAATATTTTCATTTCGAAAATAAATCAGAATTTTATTCATAAATCTTCATCATAATTTTATTAGAATCATGTCTTATTATAGGCTTACAGAGTTGAGTACTTTCTCCACGTGGTCAATGTGAGACTAAAAAAGAGAAATACAAAGGTAAATCAAAGAAAACAACATCGACTCAAAAAAAAATAAAAAATACAGACTCCAATCGACTGAAACAACTCGAACGGTGAAGCTCTTTGGATGTCCGCATCATTCTCTTCAGGTGGGAGAAAACTCGATTCCGTCGAGTTTGGTGTAGAAAGCTCCTGTAACGCTTCAACACAACTGGGTCTACATGCTGTAACTCACCACTCAATAGGTAATATTCATTTTAAACAATCAGATATCATTAGAATACACTAGATAATTTAATCATCTAAAATTTTATCACATTTACTACTGTATTGGGATGAATATCTGGGAGTGGACTTAAAGTGGGGACTGTAAAAAAAATGGCTCAGGAAAGGTTACAACCAGTAGGTTGTTAGGGTTAAAATTAAATACCTGCAGTCCCATGAATACCCAACATTGAAAATATGACTAATTTCAAAATCTTTAAAAGATATAACATGAATATTGTAATTTGAATTCTACAAGATTTTAAAAATTCAATACTACAACATGTAAATCATTAACAGTTCCCGGGTGAAACCATTTCGGGTGAATCCGAACCATCTTAAGTTGTTAACACTAAAAGTTTTAAATAACTTCCTGATACAAGTTCATAAATTATAGTTAGCGTTGCATTATATATCACTGATTTCCCATGTGTAGATCGTGCACGTGTATGAAAATGTGATGCAGATTTAGATATGCCGACTCAGAATACTCTAGAATGAACAGTAGCTGGGATCTCATTTTAGTGCCTACATATGCAAAAGAGTAACTTGACTCCCTATTGGATGAAAAAAATTTAGGCACTTGGTTCAGTGGGTCAACAATACTCACGACCTCTATCAAAAGGAATGATTAGACGTATCAGCATAAATGTATGTGGTAGTTTACCTATTACTTTGTTAAATAAGAGATATTTTAATAGGTAAAGTCCGGGTGAAAATACCCTTTTGTTTAACCGTAAGGGAGAAAAGTTGATACTCTGCAGACTGTGAGGTTCTCCTATAATGACATCCCTTAAGTTCTCGAATGCAGATCGACCATAGATGGAAATATCCCTGATCTGACCAACATCTTTTGTCACTATATAGTTCCAAAATTTGTCCTTATAAAAGTGGATGTTTATTGGGACAAGGCGCGATTGGTTGACCTCTAGTGATAACTCATTAACTTGCCCTTTAAGTTCGATTTGCTTGGTAGGATCCAACCTAGAGTGTGGCAAGTCAGGAAGATTAGCTCTTGAGATTAACTCAATGGCGTGTTGGATATCACGCGTCAGCAATAGCTTATTTGGGAGATTTTTGGAAAAGACAGCGATATATTTCTTGACGATAGGGTTGACTTCGGGGAGTTTCAGAGCATTGTCTTTAGGAGAGACATCAGTAAACTCCGTAATGTCTGGAACAACTTCAAGAGGACTCGAAGTATTGGACTTCTCAAGGTTATCACCTATAATCTTTTCTCAAAGTCTGAGTTTTCAGATTCTTCCGCCTGACAAATAGGTTCTTCAGAGAGGACATCAATAAGCTCTGTGATCATAGGGGTAGGTATCGTCAATAGAGGAGGTAGATGTTGACGATCAAAGCAGACAATGACAGTAGGAGTCGACAGTAAAGAAAGTGGAGAAGGTGGTGTCGGTAGTAAGGGAGGAAGGGGCTCTGAATTTGTTACAGATGGTTTCCTAACTTGAGCGACTCTGATTGGAGTTGGGTAGTTGGCAGCAACATGCCCATAGTCTTGATACTTATAACACTTAATTGTGGGGTTAAGCTTGGAGTAGTTTCTGTCGCTAGACTTTTTTTATCACGGGCGTGGCTACTAAGAGAGTAGGATTTTCAGGCTTGATTCTTTATGGTCGAGTCAAATCACTGGAATACCTTCTTTAATCTGTCGTTGCTAACAATGATTTGAATTAGTTCATTTGAGGTGTATGGATTCGCTGGAGAATTGGTATTATCAGACTTCTTCTTGACTTTAGTGATGATACTATCTAGGGTTTGATTAGAGGACTCCGTGGTTTGGATCAGGTTATCAAGTTGAGCACTTATGGCAACAAGTGCCGTGGCAAGCTGGAAATCCATAGGGGTGGGATGAGAGTTACTAGATGCAATTTTTTTTATTTTTAAAATTATTTTATGCAAAGAAAAATATGAAATTCCTAACAACCGTATGATGTAGAAGTTTCCCTACCTAAATCATGCTCTGATACCAAATTGATGTGAAATGGGGACCCTATGGTGTGGTATATCGGTGATAAATTCAAATTCAGTATGTTTCACCAAAAAATATGATCTTTGGTAGGAAATTATCTAAAAAAATAACGCGATCAGATGGATTTTTAACATCATTGGCATGCATAGTTTAAACATCCATCATCTCAAGAATTCAATTGTAATATTCAGTTAATATGAATAGTCCTAATCACAATATCAGATCGTAGATAACAAGTATGCACTAGAATCACACACACTTAGTGGACAGCAGATTAATATGATAATAAGTTAGAAAATAAATCTACTGAATCATCCAATTGATAATCTGATTAATGAAACAGAAAATTACCCATTGATGTTCTCAATATTTTCGATGCTCTACTGATTGATGCTTGTGTTGTTGAACTGGTACTTGTTTGATGTATTGATCTTTGTTGATTTACTTGTGATGTTTTGGTGCCTCTAACCTGTAGATACGAGGAGGCAACACGACTTGGCTTCGGGCTGTGGTTGCTTGGGGATGCTATGCCACAACAAGAGGTAGTGGGTTGTTGTGTTGGGTTGCTGTGATTACAAAGTAGGGATTGGGAATTGGAGGGGATTTAGACGCTGTAACTGGGGTGTGGGTGGGCTGTTGCGCAAGAGGAAGAGGAAGGGAGTGGTGGGGATTTCTTTGCTGAAATTTGTTGCTCACACACGGGGAATACAGATGTTGGTAGCTATTGATTGGAAGCCTTGTTGACAAAGAACAGGTGGATGAATGGTGGAGGGATTGTCTTTGTTTGCTAACACAAATTGTAAAGGATGGGATTTTTATTTTGATCTCTGTTGTTTTGTTTTCTTTTGATTTGGATTTGCTGGTGGCAAAACAAAGGAGAAGGAGATGGGATTTGATTGGTTTTCTTCTTCTTTGTTTGCTTTCACTGGTTGCATCACAGGGCAAGGAGGAAAGGCTCTCCGTTGGGTCTCTTTTTTTTTGTTTGCAGGATGAAGAAAAGGGAAAGAAAAAGATGAAGGGGTGGGGGCCACGTGAGGGAAAAAAAGGCAGGGGAGTGGCAGCACGTGAGGATGTGGGGAAAAAAAAAAGATTTTGTTGGGTTTCTTTTCTCTCTTTTCTTTTGGCTTTGTAATTTTGGGTTTTTATTTGAATGGTTGAGATGTGATTGAGGAAATGATAAGGTTGAGTTAGGGATAAGATTTGGTAGTGGGATTTGATAAAGGGGATAGCATTTTGAAGAGGGGACAAGAGGATAATTAGATTTGGATTTCACAGCCGATTTACAAAAGATAAGATATTTTCATTTTGAAAATAAATCAGAATTTTATTAATAAATCTTCATCACAATTTTATTAGAATCATGCCTTAATGTAGGCTTACAGAGTTGAGGACTTTCTCCACGTAGTCGATGTGGGACTAAAAAAGAGAAATACAAAGGTAAATCAAAGAAAACAACATCGACTCAAAAAAATAAAAAAATACAGACTTCAATCGACTGTAACAACTCGAACAGTGAAGCTCTTTGGATGTCCGCATCAGTATAAGGGGTGTTAAGAAAATTAGCCATTATTTTATATGTTGTGTGATATTTTATGTACAAATTCCAGAAAGACTGATTACAAGGAACATTATGAATTTATGCCTTTTGTCATTATTGAGTTCGGAGCAGGTCAGGCTAGCATTAGTTTTCTTATTTTCTTGTTAATCGCTAATCCATTTATTTCTGTTTTTATTTTATGCTGCAGCTAGGGTATAACATGTTGCCAACCTGGTTGTGCAGGGAGAGCGTAACTATAACAGATTTTGTGGATGGTTAGGGAAGAACTCGACAATGGGTAAGAATTTGAGGCTTTTGGAGGATGCCCACGTGCATATCCTTTCTTCTCAGACAACCAACCTGGACAGGTAGAACATATTTTGTTTCCCTATTTTACTGCAAATTCTATATATCAAAATCTCCTGCATAGCAATTACATGCTTGCTTTAATTGTAATGGATTTACTTTGCTCTGTAGACTTGCTGGACCAAGCAAAATACATTGCTTTCTTGTCAATCTAACTGTTTGAACATTTGCGATGTTCCTTGTCATCTTCTTGACTTCTTGTAGCATGGACATGTTATGTGAGTAATCATATTCATGTCCACATGTCAAATACAGGAGAAACATGTAAGAGTGAAGAAGTATTACTGAATAAATAAATGACCATGTCAGAATGAAGAAGTTTTTGGATGTTTCTCATCTAGTCAGTTTTTGACGCATAAATTAATGACTATTTGTGCACCAAGATTGTTAGATGAAAACCCTATTAATTAAATCAATGCTTGTCTTTTCTATAGTATGAATGAGTAGCATATAAATTTACAATGCTTAGAGTTTAGATGTGCCAGACTGCCAGTTAAGTGGTTGGCGCTGTGTGCCAGTTAATTTATCTATCCTGCTTAGAGTTTAGATGTGCCAGTTAAGTCTGTGATACAGTCATTATAGCTTCGAGTATGATTTCTTGTAGTGGAACTTGTGAATCTTTTAATTTGATGAGGACATATGAGTTCCTCTTTTCTCACTTTTAAGATGCGGATCTTCAATATTTTCAAACGTGGTAGGGAAACTATGCGGATTGACTACTTCTCTCTTTTAGTAAAAGAACTGACGGCTCCTCTTCGGGTGATGCCTAAGGTTTGGTTCGTCCCTTTTAGATTTGTCTGATTCACCTCTTGTTATTTTTATATCGAGACTTTTAATGTGCAAACAGAATATGTAGTTAATTCATGTTTAAATGTCAAATCAATATCAGGATGATGCTGTGCAAAAGGTTTTGGAGTTGATGAATGATTATTCTTTAAGTCAAGAGGATTTCGACACTATCGTGGAGCTGTCCAAATTCCAGGTTGGTTTATATCTGATGCAACTCTAAGTTTCTAAAGATTCCTTAGGTTGCCAGATAGTGTTAATACACTGGTCTTTGTTTTCATTTTCTCGACTGGTCCTATTCGTATTTGTTTGCCTAGTTATATGTCTGTACATAACACGCAATATTCAGAAGCATATTATATTTGGGCTTAGATAACCACGCATGTGCGATTGTATAAATTCATGCAGTATGTATGTTTCACAACCACCTATTAAGTTTTGTGGACAAATACAAATGCATGGTTAGCCATCCAAGGTAAAAGATACATTCTTAGAAGTGACCTACATCCAAATTATTTGTACCATAATTACCAGGATGGGACATGAAAATGGGATACCATAACTGAAATGAACATGAGACGATACTTGTAATCATATTCTCAGTATGATATATACAGATATGCTACGATGCAGTGTTACTTAAAAGTGAGTGATGTGTCCCTGTTGGACATTGACGCTTGCCCAATAACATATCAATCATTCTGGAACTTTGTCTGATTTTAAAATTTTACAAAGTTAGATATTGTAGCTGTGTCAGTTTTAAATAAATCTTTAATGTGTGTACACTTTGGAGCCGCATGTTGCTTACACAAACATAAACAAAGAGCCCTCTTTGATATAAGCAGATACTAAAGGTGACAGGGCCTAAACGTCTAATGAACTTGGTGAGGCATTGATTAGATTTTTCAGATTTTTTTGGTTTTATTTTGTTACTTTTTTTTTTGGAACAGTTTGATTTGATTAGATATTCAGATCTTTTTGGTTTGATTTTATTTCTTATTTCTTGGAACAGTTTGATTTTGTTAACTTCGTTAGAAGTTATGAATTTAAATTATTGAGATTTTATTTCACAATTTGTTTTATTTTTAATAGAACACATCCATATCACTTATGTCTATTACATATAGATACACAGTCATCTAGTTGTGTCCCCGTATTCAAAATTTTCAGGACTTGCTATGTTGTCATGCCTCTGTCGTGTTGTGTTCTTGTTCAATTTTCGTGTATGTGCTTCGTAGCAGATATGGGATGTGTGGGTGGCAAAAGGGCATGGGAAGCATGTACAAGTGTATTATTTCTATTAGCATAAAATGCACTTGCATCAAGTGCCTGTGGATAATAGTTTTTCCTTTGTAATAATCATTGTTATAATTTTATTTTATTGCTGGTTTTGAACTTTCATATACCATCTAGTATTGTATGCATATTTATCCTAAGCATGGCAAAGACAAAATTTAGAGCTTATGTAATCTGCACAAAGTACGACACTATTGCAATCTGATTTTTTTAGTGACTTTAACTGCACAAAGTTTGAGTGAGAATGTATACGGATCCAATAGATGTTTGAAAAAGTTTGCATCTTTGACAGCTCCAAAAATTGTTTGTAGGATGCCCTCAGGGTTCAGTGAATTCAGTTTAACTGTTACTTTATCTGAGCAAATTTTCTTTTGTTCTTGTATTCTGAATTGTTCTGTGATTCCTGATATTATGATCTCATTGATTAAAATTTTAGAAACATCCAAACCCATTGGATGGCATTCAACCTGCGGTTAAAGCTGCATTGATCAAGGCTTATAAGGAGGCAAGCAAATCTCGAGTCGTGCGGGCTGCAGACCTGATCACTCTTCCTGGCCTAAAGAGGGCTCCCAGAAAGAGGATAACAGCAATTCTGGAGCCAGTGGATCCAGTTGATGGTGCCTTGCCAGAGGAGAGTGGCGATGCTTTGGTTGAAAGTGAAGAAGAGAGTACTCCTGATGCAGAAGATACTGGTGAGTTTTCTTATTTTCTCTACACATTATCATTGCTTCTATCTTCTGCGAGTTATGTGCTGAAAAAAATGAGTCTGAATTGCCACCCAGATCCCAAGATTCTCCTAATATTTAAGAGTGAAATGTATTTATAATGGAACTAAACTGTGGGTATTTGCTTGATGTTGATATCAAACTGTCATTTGTGTAAGCCACTTCAGGAACAAATATAATAATTCCTACTTCTCTATAGACATGCATTGTACTTTTGTTGCCCTGCAACCTCGCTCGAAATACTGCATTGCTTCTACATCTTCTGTATAACTATGATACCTGATCTTTAGTGCTGTTTTTACTGTGTGATACTGCATACTTTATTGACAGTATTGCATAATAATTCGATTTGTGAGATTCTACTAGCCTTCATTTCATGTGTAATTTAAATATTTCCTGCTTTGATCATAATAAACTTAATGTCAGAGATGTAGTTAGCTACTTTACTAACATATTTCGCCAAATATATGACCTGGTTTGAATCCCGTTCCATCCTTCATGTTTCAGATGGAATTGAAATCAATGGAGAGACGAAGCCGAAGCTGGATCTCCAGAGTGATAAATTGAAAGGTCCAGTTAATCGTATTTCCTTTCGCGCAGTTTGAGCGCATGACGAGTAGTGAACTGGTAGGGTTTCTTCGCGAATGCGCGAAACTAATAAACCCGTGTTGTTTCCTGTTGGCCAGGAATTCGAGTGCAGCTTGATTTGAGAAGTGATGAAAAATCAAAAGCATCAGGTTCAGCCCAAAAAGCCCTTCACCCAAGCAAGCAGATATGATGCTGGGCTTTTGATTTTTTGTGTATAGAAAACTGTAGGGATCCCTGTCGTTGGTATCACTAATGGAGTAAATATTACACAAACACTAAGATACACAAAAACAATCTCTCCTTCTTATCTCCCACATACCTGTGCCAGGGAATCAAAATACATACTTTTTTAGAGACCATCTTTTATGGTGGTCCAATAATGTACATGTCCTTTCTCTGGACCCTGTCAACAAATCAGAACAAAATCAAGCATATGATTAATTTTGAATCCATCCTGCATAATTCACAGAAGGGTTTAAAAAAAAAAACCTTAAAAATAGTTGTCTTAATTGTGTAATTCTTGCTCGTGAAAGAATCCAAGCCTTGTGTTTTACCTTTTTTATTATTATTATTCCAATTTTATTGGCAAGTAGTGAGGCGTGACCTCTGGCTCAAAGAATCCAGAACCTGGCATGCTGTTTCTAGCAGCTTCCCTGCGACTCACAAGAAATAAACCCAAGTTTTGTTAAGATAAAGTAAACTATTAAGATTACTAGTCTAGTTGGCGAGTCTAATATAGAACAAAGTAGCCCTTTGCTAATTAATTATTGTGGACCCCACACCACGTAACCATTCTTTTTTTTCACCATCTAAATATTATTCCCGCCCAAATTAATTACCAAGATTATATTCCCCAATATATGGATATTACTTCCGCAGAAACAAAATCTCAATAATTCAGCAGAATTTACTCCAAATATAAATTTTAAAACAGAAACAAAATTAACTGACCTCTCCTTTGAGGACTAGCAGTTGCCTTGGCCTGACCCGTCTTCATGGCCGCCGGCGGCGGCACCTCATCCTCCGGCAGAAACAGGACGGAATCAATCCCTTGCACCGAGATCCTCCCGTCCGTGTAGATATCGGGATCGAACAGATAGGCCGACCCCTCCCCCTGCCCGAACTTCACCGACCCGTCGGCCTCCCTCGCCACCACCGTGCTCGGCAGACTCAGCGTGTCGTACTTCACCTTCCCGAACCTCCTCACCGCATTGTACATGCTCTCCTCCGTCTGGTACTCCGGGATCAGATGGTAGTACACCATCCTCTCCGGCGCCCCCGGCTCGCTCAACTGATCCGCCGTCAGCCTCATCATCGCCTCGTCGTTCGGGGCCAGCACCGTCAGCACGTACCCCTCGGAGACCAGCCTCCCCATCTCCGTCGCCAGCGAGGTTAAGTTCACGAGAATGTCGGCCAGCTCATTGTACCCACCGTAGAGGATGAGGGTGTGGATGAAGTCCTTCACTTGGCTGTCGCCGTCGAACCAATGCCTGCCCGACCCCGGGCCGGGCGCTGGCGCCGGGGCGATGGAGGGGCCAGGCGCCAGCGCGTCGTACACCGGGAGCACAGGAGGTGCTCCCACGGGCACGGGCGCGGGTTTTTTCAGCCGGTGGGTCAGCGGGTCGACCTCCGGCGCTCCCGTGGGCAGGACGGCCGCGATCGATGCCAGGCCGCGGCGTTGATTGAAGTCCTCCTGAACGGATCTGGGGACCAGAATCCGCTCGATGCTGTGGATGACGCCATCGGGGCGGATGACGTCGTCCGGGCGGACCACGGCGGCCAGATCCACCTTGTTGGGGGCGAGGTGGATCTGGTCGCCGGAGAGGGTTTGGTGGTGGGCGGAGAACTGGTCGCCGGAGTGGATCCTGGTGGGGATGACGTGGAAGAGGAGGAGGGTCTGGAGGGACTTGAGGTTGCCGGGCTCCAAGAGGAAGCGCTTGAACTCGGGGTCGAGGTCGCGCTCCAGCGCCTCGTTCCTGGGGGCGAAGATGGTGAGGTTGTGGGTCCCGACGGCGTCCTCGAGGGTCTGGAGGAGGGCGGCCCTCTCGACGAGCTCGGCGAGCTCGGTGTAGTGGGAGTCGAGGAGGGCGACGAGGACGGAGTTGGAATTGATCTGGCTGGTTGAGGATGATGATGATGAGCAAGGCAATGTGATGGAGATTAAGAGGGACATGATGAGTGAGAGCTTTGGAGTGCGGCCATGGAGTTCTTCTTCAGAACCCATCGCCGCAGCAACGGAGGAGAGAGATCTTTGCTCTCTCTTTCTTTGTTTTATTCTTATTTTTTTTGGTGGGAATAATTAAACTGGAGATGTTTACTACTTTCTAAGTGGGCCGAAGAAAACACGTGGCCCGATCCCGGACTGTTTCCGAACAGGCTGGCCGGAGAATTACGCTGGGGGCCCGAGCTTGCTGGGCCGTCTGATCTGGAGCCTACGGCCTGACACAATGCTCTGCTCTCGTGATCTCAGCGGAGTAATAAAGTCCCCTTTGGGATTACCATATTTGCCCTTGGGGAAGAAGGTAAACCATCGTCTTTCTAAGGGGTATTGTCGTCATTTTGAAGTTATCTGCCATGCAGAAATCACATGATGTATTTATTCCGTTGGTCAAACAGGGAGTCAGGGACCATCACACTTGTTTTCATTGGCGGATGCGGGTTAAAAGAAAAAAAGAAAAAAAGAAAAAAGAACCCGATGATGGTGCTAGGATTTACGAGAATGCCACTGCTTGAGACATTTGATATTTTAGCTCCATATATTTATTATATAAGTAATGTGTCGGTGAGAGAAGCCAAAAATCTGATTCTCGAGCCCAAGCAAGAGGGCCGGCCAATAGTAACAGCGCCCAACAACTTGTATTAAAAATTGAATTTGTTGTTTTTGTTTTTGTTTTTGTCACACATTTGCTAATTTTTTCTCTTATTAATAATAATAATAATAATAATAATAATAATGACTTGCTCGCTAGAAGGGGAAGAATGAGAGAGAGGGCGACGTGTGGCCAGCCAAGGGAACGGTGGGCCCTTCTCTTCTTGATTGCTTTAGCGTCGGTTGGCCTTTCATAATTAACTAACTTCATTAGTGAAACAAAAAATGACCCTTAATTAACTGGTTTTGGTTTCGTTTTGTGATCGATTTTAGTTTAAATTATGGGTAGATGATTGATTCAACATTTGAATAGGGCACCCTTCAACTCTCTCTCTCTCTCTCTCTCTCTCTCTCTCTCACTCTCAATATTGTTCTTTTTGTTAGTATGTAGTTAGTATTAATGGTTACATAATTTAGTTCATTGTTTAGGAAAAATGAAGGTCGCTGAGGATTTAGAACTATCTGGGAGTACTAAAGTGTAGCTGATTATACAACACATGTAAGTGCACCAGTACCCCAATAATCAAATCGATCCTCTTGACCTACTTATAAATATGTCTACAGCAGCTCCAAGTAAAAGTATGTTCTAAACTTTAGCAAGAGCAATCTACTCTTACATGTTCACCTCGGATTTGAGCTAACTTGAGTATCGGAGAGTTCTAGCCTCGACTTTTCATTGTTTCCCCTCATTGTCTACAAGGAAACAAATGGACGGTTTAAAACGACATGTTGCTTAGATTTATAATTTTAGGCATACAAATCTTTCATCTAACTATTTGATAACGATCTAAATGTTTAAAATTCTTTACGCGCCAATTTTGTTAGGTTTTTAGTATTCTACGCAATTGATCTAACAAAATCACTATTTAGACCTTTTTATTTTTTGCCAACTTGTTTGCAGGACAAAAACACTTAAAAACACTTCATTTTTTGTTTTCGGCTCACTTCTAATGATGTAGGTCAACATGAATGAATGAAGTGTGTCTCCCCTTTTTATTTCATGACCTAATCCTTGAGTTCCAATTGAAAGGATTTGCTTCCAAATTTTTCTCGAAGGACCTAAGCCTATTTAGAGCAAAATTTTAGAGTAAATGTATAGTGAATTTCCCAACAGTAATTTGTGTAGGGATCGTATATAAAATTATGATATCTATTTTGCACCCTGACCTAGGAATGAGAGTGAGCATATGTCCATGGGTCCTTATTAGACATGCTCAATAGAAAATTTCTACAGGAATATGAATTTATATTCTTATAGAAAATTTTCTATTGGGCATGTCCAATGGGAGCCTATGGGCGTGCCCATTTCTCATCCCTACCCTGACTTTACCGACTATTGAATTGCCTCGGGCTTTTGGCATGTCTTATTATTTACATGTTAAGATATGCCTGGCAATTAGTTGACATCAGCTTTCAGATCATATTTTATAAAATTAAATTTTTAAATCCATCTTCTTAAAAATGTACTACAAGTAGTGTTACTGAGGGATTTTGATACAACTATCTATGTTAAAATTGTAATTAGGGAAAAAAGTTCATGTGGATATTTTATTTCGTTTGCACCACCTCCTTGTTAAATCAACTGCGTGCGCGCGCGTCAAGCGTTGATGCGCTTCTCAGCGGCGAAAGACGCAAATATCCCGTAGTAGTCGCTTCGAAAAAAAAACAGACTGTTTCGAAAATGCGGACTGCTGGTATATAGAGGGTTGCGACTATGATCGCAATCCTCACAAAAATATTATGTTTCTGAGTCTTTATAGGATGCGATCATGATCGCAGTCCTCATGAAAATGTCATGTTTTTGAGTCTTTATAGGATTGCGATCATGATCACAATTATCTTTATTAGGACTGCGATCATGAACTCCTCACAAAAAATGTTTTGTTTTTGAGTCTTTATTAGGAGTGCGATCACGATCACAGTCCTTACAAAAATATTTTATTTTTTAATCTTACTCTTCCCGCCATGTGATCGATTTGATTTGATCCATCGCCTCGAGATTGAATAATCTATGGTGCTGAAGCCGCTCGCGGCGAGACTCACCGGTAATGAAAATCACGCTTCCTTCAAGCTAAGCGGTGAAGAACAACGCCTGAATCAGAGAAAAGGGTAAAAAGGAAAATAAAATCATATAAGGAAGAAGCAGGTGAGTTGATTTTGAGAGAAAATAGGTGAACGCACTATTTTATTATAATATGTTGACGTGGATGAGGCTGAGCCAGCTAGAATTAGGCGCTTGAGTTTTTTTCTCAATTAAACTGTAAACTTAGGGCCTGGGCCGAAATATTTATTGTTACTTTTAGCGTAATGAGATTGGTTTTTATTCCTAGCTCCTGCTCTAAACTAAGGCCCAAAATATTACCAGGCCAGTCTTTTGGGGGCCTAACCCAGCCCATCATGCATCCAATATATTGTTCTGTTTACTAATTATTTTCATGGGTTCAGAGTTCAGAGGTCTGTAGTAAAGACCCGGCCCATATGTAGCTTCTGGCTCTTGCCCAGCTGTTGGTGTCTGCCTTCTGCATGCCGCAAAGTCTCGATTCTTGAAGTCCTGAAGTGAACTGAAGTGGCTTTCCGAAATCGAAATTAACCGTCAAGATTTTCAAGAGAGAGAGTAGTAGAGAAGTCGCGGGAGGGAGCTGCCGACCGATCCGATCCGAAACGATCCGATCTATTTCCACCATTGTTGCAGAGAGACTGAGCTCGAGATGAGAGGAGCCAAGAGCTCGTCGTCGCCGTCTTCATCTCCTTTGTATCGGCAGCCCACCGTCGTCGTCCTCCTCGGCACCGCTTTGGTCTTCACCGTCCTCCTCATCTCCATCCAGTCCTCTTTCTTCACTCGTAAGAAATTCATTCTCTTGATCAAAGAATCAAGTCCTCAAATTTGCCCTAATTCTTGAATCTCCTCTCAATAGGAAATCGCAGCTCCGTTGTCAACAGTGAAGATATCCGAATCCTGTCGAATTTCCAGTCTCGAGTTCAGCAATGCGTGGTATGCGTGCTCGATCTAGATCCCCGACTTGAATACAGTTAGTTTTTTTTTTTTTTTTTTTCCTTGCTTTGGATCGTCTCTCTATTCTTAAAATAGGTCGATTGATTTTATTTGGTTTCAGAAGTTTTGCGGTCGTCAGCATTCTAGCTTTGGTTAACTTATAGATCTAGAGTAAAAGTGAATCATTGCTTAATGAATTGTCATAAGTTAATCCGGAAATCTAAAAAATAATATCAAAATTTAAAATGTACAAAATATCTTGAATATAAATTTAGTTCGCTTAAACAAAAAACACACATAGTAGAGTAAAGTGAGAATTGGCTTCATCAGAAATGCAATGTAGCAGTTGTTGTTGACTGTGGTGGAAGGAATAGGTAAATGCATTGGAAGTGGTGTGGACAGTGGTTGGAGGAATGGGTATGTGATAAATCACTTAGTATTTATGAAAAGAGTAGGAGTTGAGATGATAAAAGTGAAGCTGTCCGCATTTATATGGATGGTGGATTGTTAGTGGTTATAGTTGGATGAAATCCGAAATCACTTGAAGAGAGTGAGAGTGACTGTACAAGAGGAGGGGATGAAGGAGAACTAATGTTGTAGTTTATATTTTTGATCCGCAAAATCGTGAAGCTGAAAACATAAGCTTCAGTGCAAGCAGTATGACACAGAGCTTTACCCTTAAGTCCCTGCAGCAAATTTACTTCCCTATGGTTTGAAGTGCAGCGAGGACTAGGTCTAGTGGTTAATGTCACCAATGAATGCACAAGTTGCTTGTTCTTCTTACTTGAAGAGAGAAAGAGTGAGTGCAAAAGAGGAAGGGTTGAGTGAGAGAAAACTATTGCTGTAATATTCTAGTTCTCAACTCACAAATCCCAAAGGACAAGCATCGAGCCAAATAGTATAGCTAGTTAGAGCTTCACCCCAAAGTCATTCAGCATACTGCCATCCTTAGTGTCATTAAAGAACATTTCTTCCTAGTGTCGCTAAAGAACTTTTGAGTTACTTGGTTCCTCTTACTTTTAACTATTATGTGTTTTTTAATTATATTTCCATAGATAAAACATAATTTTCAATGAAGACTAACCTTGAAACTTGTTGTAGGCAAACAGAGGACTTGGTATGACTGCAGATATCATTGATCACTGTAAATTGGTGCTAAAATTTCCGCCTGGCACAAACAGTACTTGGGTCAAGCACTTCCCCATGCTTTTAGTTCCATGGTTTTAACTTCTTATTTTCTTTTGCACATTAGTATAAGGAATTATTTTGTTATTGATGTTGTTTTGTTAACTTCTTATTTTTCTCTGCAGTATAATGCACAGTTCAAAATTTTGAGCCACTAGAATACCCTTACGATGTCTGTGAAGCTATTCTACTGTGGGAACAGGTTAGTTTTTTTTTTTCAATAGTAACTAATTTTCTAGGGTGAGTTATGTGCTAAAATTACTGAAATTTTCAGTATCGTAACATGACAACGGTCCTAACAAGGGAATATCTAGATGTCAGACCAGATGGGTGGCTAGACTATGCTGCAAAAAGGATTGCACAGTTGTAAGATACTAAACCTATCAAGTTCTCATATTTGTTTCATGTTAATTTGATGCTTATGGGACCAATCAATGATTAGAGGAACATCTTCCTTTGGGCTCTAGGGGTGCAGATAAATGCTATAATCGCTCCTTGTGCGAGGAGCATCTTAATTTGATTTTACCATCAAAGCCGCCTTTCCACCCACGTCAGTTTAAGACTTGTGCGGTTGTCGGGAACTCCGGAGATCTCCTAAAGACAGAGTTCGGACAAGAGATTGATGAACATGATGCTGTATTTCGAGACAATGAGGCTCCTGTTAATGAGGTAACTTGCTATATGTCTGGCATGAACTTTATGCTTGAATAAGACTAAATGTATTTGCAATATCTTGCCAAGAAAAAGGAGGGTACTAGTCCTGTGCTGACACCATCTCTTTCACATGATATCGGTTCAATTATTTTGACCTACTTCCCAAGGGAAAAATTTGAAACTACTATACAAAAGTTTCTTGAAAATTCTTGCTTATGTAGTTCAATAATCTTTGTATCATATCTTGATTCAAGTCAGACTAGTGTGTGTGTGTGTGTGTGTGTGTGTGTGTGTGTAGTGCACAAACTTCTCAGTTTCTGCATCATACTCTTCTTCCCATCAGTTTAATCAGATTAATAGTATATTGTATAATCTCTTCGAATTCTGGACTCCTCTTTTGGAGCTTGACCTTAAAGGGTCTTACTAGTTATAACCATGCAAGACAATACATGAGAGATTTAAGGGGCATGATTTCTGAAAATGTTTTGTTCTTGTCAAGGTGATTCATCAGTTGTATTCATGAGAACTGTTGTTTATAAACCTGAAATTTGCTTACAAGATCCAAGGGAGCAGTGAGGAAAACCCTAATTGAAAAATGAAAGCAAAGGAAAACTCTAGAAAGTAACTCGGTCATAGTACAAGATATGAGAGCTAGTTAATTACCTTGATGTTAGGTTATACTTATCTGGAACATAAATGGACCTGGGTAGTTTCAAATCTAAGCCTTAGAAAGAGGTCTACCAAACTCAATTGGCTACATTTCTTAGTTTGAATGAGGAAAATGTAAACAGTGTCCAGGAATTTTCTTTGTGCATGGCCTGTACAAGAATGATTTATGTTCCATGTGGATCCATTGTAATCTAGCCTTCTAGGTCAAGTCAAAAGGAGCAACATGGGCTGGATGGTCAGTTTAGTTCGACAAAATTAGGTTAGAGTGGTCCGTTCAGGACTTCAAATGTATTTAATATTTTGTGCTCTCCTAGCTCAAAAGATTTGAAAGAAGGATTAGAAAAACCAGCCAATATCTATAGATATGAGCCATTTTGTCCTGGATTTTGAGCTGTACTCTGGGATGAAATGCCCCTAACTTATCGAGTCTGCTCAGTTGGCTAGAAGTCGGCGAGATTTTCTAGTTTCTGGTGGTTCGGGAAGGTATCAGTCAATACCATCCAATATTAGCAGGAAATCTATATTGAGTTAGACAATTGAATTTAATTAGGGGGGAAAAACCAATAAATCAACACTTCAATTCAAACAAAATGTGCACCTTAAATCCTACAGGAGATGTTGTGCCTAATTCCCTTTACCCATGAAGAAACCCTAATTACTTGTATTTGATAAATCACCCAATCTTAAATTTTAAGCTCTGACAAATCATAAAGCACTTCGGAGAAAATTGAGGGAAGAACCTATCCAAAATCACCTAGTTTTTAAGGGATAATTCTAGATAATTAAGCTACACATTTTTATTGGGAGAGAAGTAAGGGCAACATGGTCCAGTACCGGTGGGCAAGGACAGGGCTAGTGGCTTCATAAAAAAGGGCATGATGTAATAAAAGATACAACAACAACAACTAAGCCATTTAGCCCAAGTATTTGGGTTAGGCTACATGAACCAAAAGAGAATTACGCTGGATCGGGCATATGGATCAGCTTTCTCCACTCATCCCTATCAAGCAATATGTCTTCACTAAGACCTTTGGCCTCTATATCTTGTCGTATTACCTCCATCCATGTTTTCTTCGGTCTCCCCTGTGCTCTTTTAATTTACTCTAAATTGATATGTTCTACTCGTGGGACTGGCGCATCTTTAGGTCTACGTCGCACATGACCAAACTATCGTAGGCGGTTTTATCTCATCTTCTCTTCTATAGAGGCTACACCTATCTTAGTACTAATATCCTCATTTCTCACCTTATTTCTCCGTTTGTTACCACACATCCAACGAAGCATGCGCATTTCTGCTAACTCATCTTCTGGGTATGATGTCTTTTTATACCCCAACATTCTGTGACATATAACAAAGCTGGCCTAATAGCAGTCGATAAAACTTTTTCTTCAGTCATAACGGAATCTTACGATCACATAAAACTCCTGTTGCGCTCCTCCATTTTAACTAACCGGCTTAGAGCCTAAGGTTGACATCACTATCGATCTCCCATCTTTTTGGATAATAGAATTCAAATACTTAAAATAACTGCTCATCGGTATTTCTTGTCCATCTAGTCTCACAATACTATAATTTTTGATTCCCTGTTTACTGAATTTACACTTCATATACTCTGTTTTGGCCCTACTTAATCTAAAACCTCGAGATTATAGGTTTGCCTTCATAACTTCAATTTGACATTTACCTCAGCTCTTGTCTCATCGATTATGACAATATCATCAGCAAATAGCATACACCACGGTATCTCATCCTAAATAGCTCTAGTAAGCTCATCCATCACTATGGTAAATAAGAATGAACTAAATGTAAATCCTTGATGCAATCCAATTGTGATAGAAAAATCACTTGTTATGCCTCCACAAGTTTTGACATTTGCCACTACTTCATCGTACATATACTTGATTATGTCAATGTATTTGATTGGGACTCCTTTTTTCATCAATGTCCACCATAATACCTCTCTTGGCACCTTATCATAAGTTTTTTCTAAATCAATAAAGACCATATGTAATAGAAGATATAAGGGTTTTAATAAAACTATTGAATAGAAGTTTAGAATCTCATAAGATATATAGAGAGCTTTTTGAAATTTTAGGGGGCATATATGAAATTTTAGGATATACATGGAGTATGGAGTTTGCTTGAAGTTTTAGAGGGAAAATAAGAAAATATATGATATTCTTGGGAGTTTCAGGGGTAAATAAGAAATATCTACATACTACAAGGGGTTTTTCTAAATAGTGGCAATATCATATCAGGTTTTGAGTCTTTTGACTATACTGTATTAACCTTGTAATATCGGTCCAAGGCTAATATTCCTGACATTGATGATCGATGTTAATGATATTGATACTAAGAATCGTTGGTTGATACCAATACTGAGTCAAAGATTTTGAAACATACATGATGGGGGAATTGGGTGATTTTATAGATACAATTGCTTAGGATTCCTCCAACTAGTTATTACTTCTTCACCTAGTGCAGGAGACGAGTGGTTGGACACGCTTTCTCTTAGCAGAAAGTAGGATTTGATGCCCACAGATCCGTGAAATGGAGTTTTGATTACTATGTTTTCTTTTTTGGTTAAAATCATCTTTTACTCAATCTTAGGTTATATCAGCTGGTTGCGGCCAATATTGGATGTATGAGCTGACAACAGCCTAAAACATTCTGAAACTAAAAGATCTCACCGATTTTTAGGTCAAATCATCCAAAACTATATAATAAACTAGTTTTCTAAATGAACCATAGTGTAACTCAGGTGATTTAACAGCTAACTTTATGATCTTCAAACATTGCTTTTGATGAAATATAGAGCTTCATAGAAACAGCCTCTAGGTGATTGCAAGCCTGAGCCAAGTCCACATTTTGGCTCATTTTGACCCAGTACTGCAAATAATTTCTTGAGCTTGTTATTTTATGAGAGTCCTATTTTGCATTTGCATCATGTAATCACCAGGTAACTATTAGATGCTGTGATCTTTACAGAAATACGCTAAATATGTTGGTTTGAAGAGGGACTTTCGCCTTGTAGTAAGAGGTGCTGCTCGAAATATGGCTGTCATTCTGAATGGATCAAGTAAGCTCAGATTCCTATGCACATATCTCTCACTATTTTTTCCTACTGATTGTTTTCTCATCAACAATTTGACCGATATGCTTATCCTGATTCCTGAATATGCTCTTCAAGGCTGAGACATTGGTAAGTTAGGTAGAATGTACGGCTTGCACTTGACATTACTTTATAAGTTGGTTGCCTTATGATGTTCAGTTACATAGCCAGAACTTTGCAGGCTGCATTGACGATTTGGTTGCAAGTCTTCAGACCATTCAAAGTTATCAGAACCAAAGAATGCTTCTCATCCTGTCCCACAGAACTAAATGGCCACTAATCTAAGACTCTGTGATATCATAACAATTAGGGAGATGCATTTTCTTTCCTCCTAAGAAACATATTCGATATGGAGGCAGCCCTCCATAGACTGGAGGGATACTCCATGTGTAACATATCAATCAACCATACTGCTGTCTGGAAGTTGGTGGTGCTAGTAAACTGTATTTGATGGTTTATACTGTTTTAAATCATCCAATTTAGAGCACAAGTTTTGACTTCTAAATATTGGCCTTTAATTAACAATCAACCATACTGCTGTTTGAAAGTTGGTGGTGCTAGTAAACCGTATTTGATGATTAAATACTGTTTTAAATCATCCAGTTTGGAGCACAAGTTTTGACCTCTAAGCATTGGCCTTTAGTTAACAATCAAAGATGTATAATTTGACTAATAGTTAGTAGAGACTTTTGGTTATGGTCATGGCTATATTTGTTTTACTTTGAATCCAAAATTTACCTCATGCACCTCTTCTTCTTTACTAGAATGGACCTTCTGGGGAAAAAAAATGGACCTTCTGGGTTCTGACCTCTTTTGTCATTTAGTATACAGCCTGTGGATAGATATACATGTGCTAAATATGTATGGAGCGCAAGTTACTTTTGTATTAAACAATACAAGATCTAATTTACCTTCTGTTTTCTCAAATGATTGATGACTCAAACATAATGTTTCATGCCAACTTAGAACATTTTAGATTACTGAATCCAATAATATATTTGTTGCAGCTGATGAGGTGCTCATAATTAAAAGTGTGACCCATAGAGATTTCAATGCAATGATAAAGGTAAAACTTCTATACTTTATGCTAACTGTTTGATAGTTTCTGTTTATTTACTTGGGATACTTCTCAGCTTAGAATTCTGATTCTCAGCAGCATACGATCAAGGTCTTATTCTGATGTTAGATATACGAGTGAAATTTTCTTGAACTAAACTATTTATATGTAGCTGAGTTGAGCATTGCAAATGTTTGTGTAAAGTTTAAGGGTAACATCTCCTGTATATATATTACTATGCAGGAACTTCCAAACCCTGTATATCTATTTCAAGGTATCGTGTTACGACGGGGAGCTAAAGGAACTGGAATGAAGTCTATAGAGCTGGCATTATCCATGTGCGACATTGTCGACATATATGGTTCACTGTGGATCCTGGATATACAGAATGGTTAGTTTCTTTCAAGATCTGACATCCTTGGGTTTAAGTAGACTGTTATACAATTGCATTTTATTTCTGAAATTATTTTTAAGGATCACATGGAGGATGGGGAAAAAAAACAGACGTCTATTTTGAATACTTTTGCATGTACAACTATTCACTTATAGCACCTCTACTTTATCCTCATAATTCATGGTTAAAATTATCGGTATTGGTATTAGCAATGCTTTTTAGCATCTACTAAGTCCTTTCAACTACTTCAAAGTTGTGGTGAGGGTTCAAGGTAATATTTTTATATTTTAACACACCTCCGCAGGTTGAACTTCTTTTTTATGATCGAAACTTGGTCTTTTTTGCAACGATAATTTTGTTTATCTGCTTTTTTTTTTGCGCCCGGTGAGAATTGAATCTAGGGTTGCTTTGATACCATATTAGGGTTCTTGCTACTATATCAAAACTGTGAATTTGTGGTGAGGGTTGAGGATTTTTTTTATATTTCAACGATATCAATATTGTCAATATGAGCAATATTGGTCATGTTGCCCTGATATCGGTTGTAGGGTTAATATTGTTGCCGATATATATCAAAATGTGCTGATATTTGAACATGCCCTATAGCTTATGTAGTTTGCACTTAACTCACTATGATACTTGATCAAACTTGGTTGACTCATTTATTATAAAATTTGTTGCTTGAAAGAAGGAATTATTGTAGAGGGAAATGAAACAACTAAGAGAGGGTTGGTTGTGTTTCTATTCAGCTTTTGGTGATCTCCTAACATTTTAACACCACAAAAATTTTACTTGTATCATAAAAATTAAATTTTATTTGACGATGCAGGATTACATGTAGGTAAATTTAGTCAAGCCTCTTGTCAGTTGTCAGTAAGGTACTGAAAAAGGAAACTAATTTTAAATTTTAATTGCAAAGTCTTATTAGATGGCTGCAGATTATACTTTTTTGCAATTTTTTATGACTGTTTATTTACTTAGCACGAACTATCAATAAATTGCTTTTCATCCATGAATAATGGTGCTAGATTGGCCAAGAGCAGGAGTTGCAATGATTGGCTGTTTTACCACTAATGTTAAACCATTAAAGTTTATGCTAGATGGAAGCAGCCTCCAAGGTCTTCCTAGACTTGAAAGAGTCTAGATGCTATAACAAAAAGGTGCAAAAGGAAATTCAGCTATTGGAAAGAAGCCAAAATGAAAAAGCATCCTAACTAAAATCAACATCATTGTAAATGTAACAACTGCACATTGCAAGGGTAACACCACTGTTTTAAGTACTTGGTTCCTAGAAACGTGCGAAGTTCAAACTTCAAACAAACCACCAGCACCACAGCTCACCCTCCCTTCTTTCTTCCTAAACTTCTCTTCTTTTCTGCTTAGGAGATATATAAAGTTAGTCACACTTGCACTATCCAAGAAATACCACACACTCGCGCCTTCCAAGAGAAATTATTTGTTTCTTATAATGGCAATTAGTAAAATAGAACTTTTGATGTTGGCCCATGAAGTCCATGACACACGATTGCAATCTCCCTTAATTTGCATGATATATAGTAGATTTGTGCAGCATCCATGTTATTACAGGTCTAACTTTTTCCTTGTCCTTTACCTCTGCAAAAATGACTATCTAGGCCAAACCAGTACTGTCCTCTTTGCTCAACTATGTCATTTACTTCACAAAATGCAGTGGTTAGGATGGGGAGAGAAGGGGGGGAAAGGAAAAAGAAGAAGCTGTCAAGAAAAAAAACATGTTGCTGCAAGCCTGCAATGCAGGCATGAAGCCAAATTCTCTTGTAGTGAGCTTCTTCGAAACTAATTTCTGCCAGCTCAAGATATTTCCTGGTTTTTTATCAACAAAATTAATTCTAGCTTCTGTATGCCTTCTTAACATTAACCTTTAGTGCCATGGTGGTGATAGATCCATCTCATGGAGCTTCAACAAAATTATGACAAACTATGAAAATTTGCCCAATGAAGGTACTATGACAAGTTTTCACCATGAATCTTAATGTGCAAGGCCAGGGATGTATTTGTTACCTTAGTGCAAACCAGTTTTGAACTTTCAAACTAACTGCTGAGGGTGGGAATAGGCCAAGGAAAGTTTAATTTTGAACTGACTTTCAACAAAATCTTGGACTTGGAAACTCTTGCTAAGCTGTTGACTCAATTCACCTGTATGTACAAATTATGAAATATTTTTGTTGATGGTATCCTTGGTTATCTATGTACAATACTCTATGTTGCAATGACACGCTAGCACGGCTATAACACGCTTGACACTTGAGAAACGCAACAAATTCAGAAAAGTACATAGAAAACACAAGTATCGTGTCTCACATGACACGCCATAATTATGCTACCTAGATAGTACTACTACTATTAGAAGCACGAGATGTCAGATGCCAAAATCATTTGGGGTGTCAATTTTGATCTTTATAAAATTTCAATTAATTTGTTCAAAAAACTTCATAAACATTATTAATCCCTTGGATGGTTGGAAAACTCCTGTCTAATTTTTCTTCCACGACTTTTCCCCTGAATTTTTTGTGTGACCATTCCTTCAGCTTCTCCTAATTTTTTGTCTAAGTTGACTGATCTTATCAGATCAGTTTTAAAATATAGAATATTATCCAGATATAATTCTGGAATTTTAAATTTTAGAGTTCATCATATGCTATGTAGCATGGATATTTTGATGGTGGAGACGTACAGATACTTGTATAATACTTTGACATTCTGATACTTGTATAATACTTAGATGGATATGTGTTGGAAATCTTTTTAACGTTTCCTAGATGTATGAGAAACATATTATCGATGTACTCAAGTTTGAAAGTTAAAAGTCAATCTAATGTTTGGTATGTTTACTGTTCTATTATTTGTTTGTAGATGTAGTGTATTTATATAATTTGTCTAGTTTCTTAGTAGGGGATTCTTAATAAAGAATGTAATTATTCATATTTATACAAATTGAACAAATATTTCATATTTCTAAGATATTTTTTTCTTTTAATCATTGTAGCCTTATAAAATTCATGTTATAAATAATGAATATTAATGTACACAAGTGTAATTTAATTATTATCATTCCATAATGTATCCTTATATTTGTATCATGTTCAAATTAGTACTTCGTATTCACAGTGGTGCATTTTGTACTGTGTACACAAATACAAACAAATATATGTTTATGTGTATATATTGTTGTATCTATACCATACTTGCATCCTACTTTTTGAAAGTTAATTGTATCACCGTGTTCGTAGTGTGTCGTACATGTGTCATGAATCCATATTCGTGCTTCATATGTATTAAATAAGATTTAACTTGAGACTCAAATCAAAATTTTAATGATTTACAGCTTCCTTTCCTATTATAATAACTTTTTGTTCTTACCATTATTTAAATTTAAACATGTAGATACTTGATTGAATATAATTATATAATAACTCAAGAATTTTTAAAATTTAAATTTTGACCCATACATTAGATAAGATCTAAATTGAGATTCAAATTTCAATTTTAAATATTTTCAATTATACTAGCAACTTTTTGTTTATTTTTCTTCTTATTTATATAGTAGGCACTTGACACATATCCAATCTTTCATAACTTTCTCACTGGTATCTTTAAATATCGTCGTATATTTTTAGACAAGTAGTAAATTAATTTTAACTTGATCATTCCTCTCCCAGTTATAAAAATAAAAGAGAAAGTCAGGTATATTTCATATTAAATAGTTATAACTATTCACAAACAAACTACCAAAAAATAATATTTCATTAATAATTTTTGACAGCTTATCCTCCTAGCTACATAGAAGGTGTTGGTATATCATATTTATTATAGATAAATTTAATTGCAGATTCAAATCACAACTTAAAGATTTTACAACTTCCTTTTCTAGTTTAATAATTTATTTATTTAAATCATTATCTAAGTTTAAACATATGTATGATTATCCAAATTTAAGTATAATGATAATTCAAGAATATTTTTAAATTTAACTTTCAACCCATGTTAGATAAGAAACTAAACCGACATACAACAATTCTAAAAATTTTCAAGTTTATTAATTTTTTTTTTTATGTATCCTTATATGAGCACTTAATATGTATCTATCTTTTTCATAAGTTTTCTCCTGTTATCTTTAAGCATCATAATTACATATTTAGATAAAGACTAATATAATTTTTTCCCCTCTTAGCTACCACAATCAATTTTATTTTCTTGAAGGAGATATATTTCATATTAAATAGTGATAATTATTTTTAAACAAAGTAGCAAAAAAAAGATAATTATATTACATTAATAATTTGTTTGCAATTTTTTTCTCCCACATGCAGAGAAGGTGTCCGCTATAACATATTTATAAGATAAGATCTTTTGGAGATTCAAACATAGTTTTAAAGATTTTCAACTTTCTTTGCTGGTCAAATGGTTTGTTGGTCATATGACTATTTAAATTTAAAAATCTAGACGCCTGTCAGATATAGGCTTGTAACAACTGTAGAATTTAAATTTTAAATTTCATCCAGTGGGATCTAAACTGAAATTTTAATTACAATGCTCAAGATTTTCAATTGTGTCAACAATTGTTTTGTTTTTCTATCCCTTTTTATATAAGAAGTTGATAGGTATTTATAAAGGTTTGAGAATTCGGTTTCGCTTTCGGGCCTTATTTTATAAGGTTTTGATCAATTTCATTAGTTTTAAGCTTCTATTTCGGTTTTAGTACACAAACATGTAGGCATCTTTGGTTATTTGCATATATAGTGTGTAAAAAATACACAATATGAACACATAGGCAGTCTAAGTGGGTGTTAAATCAAAAGAAGTGAAATTTTGATACTCAACTAGTTAACTTAAAAATTAATCTAAATTAATATGAAAATTGTCAATTTAAAGTTAAAATAAGATTACAAGCAGAATTAAATTAAAATTATCTAAATATGACAAATTAGGATATACCAATCTTAGATGAATATAGAAATTAAAGGAAGATGAAATTATTAATTAGGAAGAACACTTCCCCTCATTTTCCCTTTGTTAAATTTTTGTAGGTTTTGATATGTTTCATCCACAACTTACTATAACTATCCGAAAACTTACCGATACTAAATGTTGTATGGCTGATACTTTGTCAAAAAACAAATTTCATGTCAGTACTCACCAAAACTAAGATGAAATCAGTGAAACCTCGTATCATGATCTCTTTATATCTTTAAATATCTTGATTATATCTTTAGGTGAGCAAACCTTAACTTATTATTCTCTCAGTTAGCATCGTATTATTTTTCCCTAGAAGAAAGAAGATTGTGAAAAAGGTGATTTGTTTACCATATGTGTATTAGATGAGATCTAATTGGAGATTTAGTTTTTAAAAAAATTACTTCTTGTCCTAAACTCCTAGTATAGTAATTTATTGGTCTTATCGTTATTTAAATGTAAACATAAGATAATTATTATAAATATATAACAACTCTAGAATTTTTTGAACTTTAAATATCAACCGATATATGAGATTCAAATTACAATTTCATCAACAATTGTTTATTTATCTATCATGTTTTTTTTTATATAAGCACTTGATAGGTATCTAATATTTATAGCTTCCTCCCTACATCTGTAAATATCATAATTATATCCTTAATTAAGCAATAATTTAACCTTAACTTATTGTTTTCTTGGTTATCATAATATTTCTTTGGAAGAAAAAAGTCAATCCTATATTTCATATTAAATAGCAAGGCCTGATATATCGCAGGACATTGATATCGATGTATGTATAATTAATATTGATATTACCGGTACAATCTAGATGATATCGATATTGCCAATATGGCCGAGACGAAATGATTGATATTTTTTATATTGCCAATCCCAATACCAAAAAACCTACAATAGATACAAATACTAAGATTTCAAACCTTTGCTATAATTAAGCAAGTGATACTTTAGCATAGTGGTAAAGCCCTTTTGCAGCGGGTAAAGATTTGGGATTCAAATCCTACTTGCACTAGGCTATGACTTATTCCTACCATAAAAGAAAAAAATCATAATTAAACTAGCACAAGATATGATTATATTTAACAATTCTTTCCATTTTCTCTCCTACATGCACAAAACACACAGTCCTAGTATATTCATTGATTCTAGTCATCAACTTTGAGTCTGGTGGATACCTCATGCGCAGTACTACCGATTTCCCGAATGCTGAAGCTAACCTATTTTCTACAGGACCCGCTACTTCTCCACCCCAAGAAAAGGACACAATCCACTACAAGGAAGGGCTTATTATCAGCTTCTAGAGTGCCTTGGCGTAAGATATCTCCATCTCCTTTCATCTTCCCACATACAGACGTATACCGCAAATTATGAATCTCTGTGGTGTTTCTGTTGATTTTGCTTCTCAGGTTATTAGGATCCATTCTCCAATGAGAGCTGAGAGAGAACAAGACTGGTCTGATGTGCCCAGCAGAGAAATCATCAGGAGTGCTCATGCCGCTGCCTTGCGTTTGAAGAAAGGCCCATCTGGTGAAGTAACCAACTTGGGACCCTTTGTTAGTTGTAAGGTATGGGGTACGGTGGGACCGGACAGTAGTGCGCCTGTTTCAGGATCTCCAGATATGAGCGACACTCGGAAGAATTCCAACTATAACAAGTGGGAAGTTCTGCCCTTCGAGAGCCTAGGAAGGGAGGCACAAGAACACTTCTTTCAAATGGATGGCGTTTCTCTGTACAAGATGGATGGGAACAAATTGGATGATCTTGTATGTGTAAGACATACCTTGCCATCAAAAAAGGTTGATTGATAGCAGCTGAAGAAATTGCAGGTCAAAATCGGTAGACAGCACAGTGAGGTTTGAGCATTGAGAAAGGCTGTTCTTGTGACCTGAAGGTTTACATCAACCTTACTCTCGGGTTAGATGCTTTCCTGAGGGAGGAAATTTATTTGGGTGCTCGAAAGAAAGATCGGTCTTCAGGAGGGCGGATCAATCATGAGTTATTCAAGATACCTTTTCCTTACAGCGTAACGATTTTGATCAGGAAATATAAAATGATCTTTTAATTGTTTTCTTGGCTCTCATCAGGTTTACATGGTGATTATTCTAACCATTATTGATTTTGATTGTAATGTCTGAATAGCACCAGACTGAAGAAAAGCCATTGCAGAAACTAATTGTTGGTGTTACTGGTTCTATCATTGCAGATTATGCTCAGGCTGGTATTGTTTTCCTCATTCCCACCAAACACTGCATTTGAATTTTGTTTTTGTTCCCTTTTCTTCTCTCCTTTTGTTTTCTTGGAAAATGGTGGACCGTGTGACCCTGAATTTTATTAGTAAGATTGTGATGAAATATTCCCCATGTGGAGGGTCACAAACAGGTGAGAAGATCATAGAGTTTTTCCTTACCAAACAATGTTTGTATTTCTGATTGGAAAAGGAAATCATATGTGATAAATATTGTGATACTGAGTCTTTCTATCTCCATCCATTATACATAATTAGTTCATGAATAAAAGATGCATTATTGATTCATTATACGTGTATAATATGTATAACATATTAACACTTGTAATTTATTTTTAATTTTAGTTACTTATTTGGTGATAGTAGTGATACCTGTTTAGGTGATATGTAATTGTTTATGTTACTCTCGTATCCGACCATATATGTATCTGATTTTGACGCATATGGATACGAGTTTTTCCGTCCAAACCATGTATGTGTCAATATCCATGACTGGTAAATTCCATATATGATTTCGTGTCCTATTCTCTTGCACCCTTAATATTTACATATAGTCTAATACATCATTTAAACTCTTGAAAATATGAATACGTATTTTGTTGCAAACTGAACTCCATCAAAGCCTCTCGCGCTGCACTCTGCAACAACCCTAACGCTAACCCTAACTCGCCTCCTCATCGAAGCAATCCCTAACGAGGAAGTCTCTTATCGGTGGTTTTCGCTAGACAAGTTCTATCGCAGTTTCCCCAATCAGATTGAGATCTTCCCTGCTCATCAGGCAGCTACTTCATATTCAGATTCACTTCTTTCAGATGACCTCAACTGCGTTCTGTTGGAAAGCCCTTGGGTCTTTGAGAACTTCTGTCGTCCCTGTTGAGTGATTCAACCATCGAAATTTCATCTGTTGCCCAAGCTCCTCCCTCATGCCACACAACCCTCGATGCTCTCGGATCTCTCGCCGGCTCTCTGAGCTTGATCTTCCCTTGACACCTGCATCCTTTAATCCCCCAAGAGTCCAGAGTTTCACTGGAGGCCCGACTTTGCAACACATTGGCCATCAAACGATACTCATAGGGAAAGGATTCTGATGGACTCCTAATTTTCACAATCACACACCAAAAATGCAGACTCATTCTTTCTGTTTCTCCCCTTGTTCACGACATTACAATGGCTCTCTCACTTCTAGCGAACGTTCTGGGAACCTAAAACATAATAAAAAGAAGGCAATATATGAACTGCAGATGTAAATATGCAAGCATGTTTCTTCCTCAAATTCACGTCACATTTTCTATGACAATTCGATGCAACATGGCGAGACATAAAGGGACAACAGAAGAATGAAAAAACAGTATTCAAAGTAATCATTCTCATTTTATTTTCCTGGACAAACATTCACTGCAAGAGCCATTAAAAAAAAATTCAGAATAATACTCGAGTCTTTGTACTGTATGAAAATAGAACGGGATATTATATCATGGAAAGTCGTTGCTGCAGCCAGTTTTTGAACACAGGAGACAATATCTCAACCCACGCCCACTGTTTTATGTCTATAGTTGGATCAATACATAAATAGAAGCTACCATATGAATTATTTTTATGTCAACTGGTCGTTTATAAACAGATGTACATAGTGGAAGAAGAAAAAGGGAATGCATATAGTCCAAAAAGAAATCTCTTTAATTTTTTAGTTCTTCTCGCCTTTTCCTCCCACATTGTATGACTCAAATCAGCCGGATGACAGTGCACAGAGCATGCACAACCAACCACTTCTCCCTTTGCATCTCGGAATTTTGCCACCTGAATGTCGCAATCATAGCCAAAGTCAGAATGCAGCACGAATCATTTCTAAAACAAACATCACAAGTGGGAAACATAGCAAAATATACGAAGGGAAAAAAAAAAGGCACTCAGTTATTCAACAAATTACTACATCCAATGTCCAGGCTCCAGCATTCTCACTGAATCTGGAAGCATTGAACATAATGCTCCTAAAATATGTTCTATGCCTTCAGTCTGTGTTTTCAGATATCAGCACTTATTCCCGCTAATTGGGGGACTCACAAAATTACTTTACACGGTAAAGGAAATTCAGTTGGTAAGGATGACGAATGCTATCCAAATTTAGAGAGTATACTTGTAGCATTTTTCTTGATTTGTTTGTTCTGCCATAAATGTTATCGGATAGAGGTTCTGACCATGAATTGCAAGTGCACACAAGCTGGATGGTGGATTTTGAACCTTCTTTGTGCATATCGTGAATTTGAACATGGCCACTATTCCACTAAATAATTGTGAGCGGTGGTCAAATTATCCAAAAGTTTTCAACAAAACGTCAATTACTAAAAGAAAAATTCATGTTTGTCCACAGATATCATAGCAGGTTCATCTCAAATAGTTAATTATTGGCATACAGTGTCACTTAATGACATTGCCCAGTGCAGGCTTCTATTTTTATATTTGGAAATGTATCTACTGTACACACAATTTTTACAAATTACAAACTAACCTACCACTATTTTGTTCTCATTTCAAAATTTGTGAGCCCAAAATTTATTCCACTACTCCAATCCCCAAGAAACAAACCTTGAAACCAGAATATACAGCAATTTAACTTGCACCCTCTTTTGGCAATGCAGAAAAAAGACCAGAACGGCTCAAAATCAATGATGATGCATCCACAAACTTGATTGGGCAGGCAATTTAGAAAATCCTGACACTCTAAAAGTACCCTCAATATTAATTCAAACATATTCCAACAGCAACATTCATACAATCAGAACCAGCATCCCTAATACAGTTGTTAAGATTCCATGTCGCCAGTTACAACTTATAACAGATCTCTGACATTTCCTAACAGATTACTAGACACGGTATGGAAATTGCAACCCCTCCCAGCCCAACTCCTCCCCCAATCTGCATTCACTACCAATAGCACTGACAGTCAAGATAAAGGGACAAATAAATCAGCCTCACAGATCTTGGACTCTTCAAGAGTGATGCATATTCCCTTGGAATCTTCGACAATAATGAGATCTTTGAGTCTTTGGAAAATTTCTGGCAATAATACATACTTCTCCTTGATGTTCCAGCAGAAAGTAGGGAGGGGAGAGAGGAAACATTCTTCTTGAAAGAGGGTGGAAAGATGAGCTTGTCTTGGAAGAGGAAAGAGTTGTTTGAGATTAGTTAGTATTAATGCAGACTTGCCATCTTCTGGGAAGAGAAAAATGGCGAAGAAGGCTTAATCTCCTTACGACACCAAAGACCTGGGGGCATCCCTTTAGTCCTCATGTCCTCCACATGGTTAGCTAATTCCTTACCATTCATTGGTTACAGAATGATTGAATTCTAGCCCCACATGGCTAATCTTAATCATATTAGTTTAATCCTATTTAGCTTAATAACTTTCATGGTTAACTAAACTTATTTAATCCATTATTATTGCTGATTAAGGTAAAATAATTATGCTGCCATTATAATATTGTTAGATTCTTAAGAAGCTACATGAACTTTACCTTGGTCTGCCACACAGATTTTAATGAAAGCGCTACATATATCTGTTGAGGCTAATGGATTAGTTTTCTCCTTGTTAACTTAGCTTATTGTTTCGAAGGGAAAAACAAAGCTTATGGTTTTAGATTTTCTGGGGGTATTAAAGATTCTATTGCTAATGGTTCTCACTTATATTGAAGTGTACAATTGTTAAAGCATTAGCGTGCATGGATACTTCTAGTACCATACTACAACTATAATGAATTTGTTATGAATGCTTTATATTTATGTCGCACTTGGATTCATTCTTAAGGATCTAAATATACCTTCTTTAATGACCCTTTTTATTTTGTGGATCATAGTTAGTACCTATTAGACCACAACAAGAGAAATTTGGGCAACTCGGCTCGCGATTCGAGTTGACTCGACCGAGTCAAGCGAGGCAGCCCCGAGTTGGGCCCGAGTCTTTTGTGCATCAAAATATCACTTATGACACGGTGGATAAATCTGAATGGTTAACTCAATTGAGAAAGAACTATACTATTAGTTTCACAATAAAAGTTCACTCTCACTGTAACACAACCACAACAAGAGAAATTCCCGCCTCAAGCTAGTAGGTAAACAGAAGTGAAATGTTTTAGATAGACTCTAGTTTCAAATGGTTTTTTTTTTTTAACAACATTTCTTCAAGCCTAAAATCCCAAACAGATCCCCTAATCAGAAGGGGTAGAAGAAAAATCACAGATGTAGATGCTGAACCCAAAAAAAAAAAAATCATTATGCCAGTCATCCAAGCAACCTCTGCAAGAACTTGAATACATCCCGCATAGACCTTCCTGCAGATATGTTCCTTTACAGCAAAAGGATTGATAACTTCTTTCCTTCCTCAAGGCTCATGAAGTTATAGTGTTGTTGCCCAACTTACCAAATGACTGCCTTAGGACCCCCATTTTGCAAAACTCCCAAACCACATAAATCAAAGTAGATGCAAGTACGTAACTCCAATAATCAAATCTGATATCATGCACAAAATTCCCAATCAATGAAAATGCAAGGTGAGGCTCCTTCTCCACTGTGCTTAACTGGTCAACCTCCTCGGTGGCTAAATATCAAGTCGAAGAAATTATCCTTCGTAGGGTTTTTTACCATTCAAACCCTCTCTCTCTCCCTCTCTCACCCCCCAGCACAAACACAACAAATAAAATTCCCCCAAAACATAGATAACCTACTAAATGAGAAGAAATAGATATTTCGTCAGCTATAAAATCATGCCACATAAGCACAAAGGGCAAAAAAAATTGATGCACATCAACCTAAGTGAAAAACCAATATAACCAAAGAATTAAATAGATAATGTTTGATGAAGAGAAAAGCATCCTTGCATAGCACATTCCTATGGTTAACAATTGACAATTTAAGGCAGGCTATTAATAGGCATGCATGAAAATAACCAAACAGGAAGCATATGAAACGCACATACCTTGAAAGATGAATGATTAGGGCACATTTAGATCCATGACAATGCAAAGTAGTTTAGCTTGGAATTGTAGTTGCACCAGGAGAAGTTTGTGTATTGTTATCATTTGGAAGAGTACTAGTGTTATTCTCTGAAACGCTCACATTATTAGGCTGTGTGACTGAATAACCTCCAGAAATTTGTTCCCCAGAATTATTAGGTGTTCTTCTACCCTCTCTTGTGTCCAGACGCTCCATCATGCGTGAAACAGAAGCAATTCCGGCTGTAACCTCCCTCTTGACTTCAGAACCAATATCTGTCACAGAAGTATTCCGTGAAAACAGTCTCTCCTTCCATCCCCTTGTACTCTTTGTGATTGAATCTTTGTATCTGATATGGAGCAGAAAAAAATGAATTGACATTTCCTGTATATAACCAATTTGCATACAGACCCATAAAGACGCAGGGCTACCTCATGGAGACAGCATTAAGGCGAGATTTTAAAGATTCAGAAAAAGACTGCAAGTCTGATGGTCCTGCCCTGTCTTGACCTACTGGAGTAGTTTGTCCAGCGGAACTCCTGTTACAAAATGACCAATCGAACACCATTTTAGACATGGGGAACCAAAGTTGCTAATGTTTAGATAGCCATTTATAGTAACAAGAATTACCTGCTATTTGAAATAACAGGCCTGCTGGCATTGGTGGCGCTGGATCCAGATGACAAGATGCCAACTGGATCGGCAGAAGCCACATTTACATCAGGAGCTTGATATGAGGATTCTTCCTCTGTAGTAGTATGTATTGCTGAAGCACTGGCAGATGCAGCAGGAAATGGTTCATTTCCCACTCTTGGAGCAGAAACAGAACCAACAGGAGGTGCATTTGGATGTGTCGAGAACATCAGAAATTGCGGGCGTCCCTGAGCTCCTGACCTACCTCGTTGCCCTTCTCTTCGGGCAATATGATGTGCTCTTCCCATTGCTGCAGCAGCAGCCAAGTGTTGGATTATGCGCTCTTCAAGTTCCGCATCGTTTACACCAACTGGTAACTGCAGCGGGTTTAATAGCAAAAGGTTATTATGAAAATTAAAAGAAACTTGTTCTCTTTAGTCCAAGTGAAAAAAGCCAACACTGATCACCCACATGCTGCAATTCAAAATCTCCAAGTGCCGGGTGATGAAAAATGGTGGCATTCCGTGTTTGATTGGACCTAATGTTCCTCTCACGTCTACACCCTCAAATAACTCTTGGCTGCCACAGCCAAATTTCAAATCACAAAGATAAAGAATCAACGACATGAAATACATAATGAAAGAATATAATGATCAAACAAACCTAATGGGATCCTTCAAACTGATTGGCTGCCAACACATAGGGCATTGGGAGCTCCTCTGGCACCTACAACAAAATATTTTTGACTAATTTAATCCTAGATAGAAAAGAAATCAGATGGCTGTAACTTTGGAGATGCCAAGCATTTATAACTTTACATCAATTGAACAAAGAGGAGCGCTACCAACAGCAGAAACAAGTAGTAATTAACATATGATAATTTAACCAACAGCCAACCATAGAAAGCTTGAAACAAATTACACTCACGAAATCATGTACCTTTCTAATTTACAGAGGTTAGATTTTACAAGAATAACCCATAACTCAGCCTTTAAGGACAAAGTTGTACATTAAAAATTGTAGGAGTTGGTCCAATTTAATATAAAACAGTTACACTACTAATATTAACAAATTGCAGAAGTTGCTCTCATTTGAGATGAAGCAGTTATGCTACTAACATTAAGAAGGTAGGCAAAATTTACCAATCACGCTCATTAATCCAACTATTTCTCTCTAATAGAAAAAATAATTAATCAAAATAATAAGCGAAACAAAAACTGAAAGACTCAAATAGCAACTAGACCATCTAAGCTTTATTACCAAACCTATTCATCTCAACTAACAAAGCACCAGCTCAAATAACAAACAAAACAGTTGTTACCATTCAAGGATGCACTGAAGGTGGAACTCATGCTTGCAGCTAGTCACCTGAACAATCAACAGCAGAAACAACAACATATTGAGGGAAAAAAAAAACAAAATCAGAACCACAAATTTAACTATAAACAAGTCAAATTCAATCACAAACTGTCGAAGGATCGCTCTCGCAGAAGGCCTCGAGGCATATGCTGCACGAATCATCGCAGGCGTCCTGGATGCCCCCTTCAACGAAGGCGGCGGCCGATTGCAACTGGCTCTCCATCTTCAAAGTCTCATCCATCTTCAAACAGCAAAAGAAACAGAGAGAGATCAGTTGAGAATCAGACGAGATCAACCCCTAAAAGACACAAAGTCGGCACCTTTATACATAATTCCGAATATTCCAAACGTGCGCCCCGATCCAAACCAAGAATCAGTCAATAATTCATCGATAAAACCAAAAACAAAATAATCCGAGTAAACTGACAACCGATCGGAGGAGACAGCGAGAATCGGAGCGTACCTTGAGCGATTGGAGGTAAGGAATCGTCGATCGGTTCTCAGTTTCCCGCGAGATCGAGCCTGGACTTTGAGCTAGTGAAGAAACCCTAGAGAGAAGGGGGGGAGAGAGAGAGGAGACGGTCTCAGTCTTCTCGATGAGAGAGAGAGAGAGAGGTTCCCACCTTATAAATGAATGTGGGCCATGATGTCAGTGAGGCGTTCCAACCTTTTGACCGAGGGGGAGCGAGAGATTGGTACGTGATGGGAACAATTTATTTATTTATATTTTATATATAAGAAATTAAGAAATTAGATTTCTTTTGGCTACTTTTCTAATTCCAATTTTGTCCCCCAAAAAATTTTCAAAAAGTTGGCCCAATGCAAAAAAGCCTTGCAACTTGTTTTATAGTGGGGTGAGTGGGCTTGACTTGGCCCATCTCTACTAGTTTAGGACTCTAGGGTTTAATTTTCAAAGTTTGACTTTTATGACTTTTGTGTTTGGCTGAAATTTGGTAGAAGAACGCTAACGCTCCAGCACACAAAATAAGTTGCCGATATCTGAGTATTGAATTTTATGATGATTAGCTATGCGAAGCTACACCTCTTCAATTAGTTGAAGAGCTTTGTATTTATGTGAGTAATAATTATTTTATATAATAAAAGTTATAGCCTTTGTTTTAAAATAAAAAAAAAACTTTGAGTTTGTATTCGAATATCAGAGGGGCTCAAATCCTTTGGAAGGACACAAAATCTCTCTCTCTCTCTCTCTCTCTCTCTCTCTGTGTCACATATTTATTGTGGGGGTTTTGTACATAATGGTAGATATTATTTCCCTCATCCCTTCTTCCTCATCCTTAACTTCTCACCCGGTTAAAACCCACAAAAGAGTCCCACTCTCAAGAGATGGAGATCAAAATCCCCTTCCTCAACTCCTCTCTCTCTCTCTCTCATTACATCTCTCCTTACTCACCCTCTCCCTCTCTCTCTCTCTTGAATCCGTGCGGCAATAGCAGGGCAACCAGGCGGCGGCAAGGAGGTGGGGTGAGAGAGTTCCTTAAACCTATTATCTTTTATTTTTTCTTGCAAATTTTGTGAAATAAATAAATTTTGGTGAGTAGAAAGTTGTAGATCTCTTATTCTATTGTTAAAATTAGAATGATGATGATGGATCTAAAATTTAATTAGGGTTAATGATGTCTGGTTAAAACCCTATTTTGAAATTTTTAGATTATAAGAAGGTGGTAAGCTTTGTGGATTAAGGAAAGGAATAATTTTTATATGAATAATAAAAAGTATTATAGTTGTATAAAAATCTTACTAGTTATATTTTCAGTTGAAGAGGTTAGAGAAATTGGAGAGAAACCCCGAAGTTTGAACACAATTTTATGGATGAGCAAAATCTGTCAAAAATGTGCAAGCTGCAAATAATAGCTCAGTTCATCAGTGTAAAAATCTAAGGTTATCATCTAATATTCCATTAGAAAGATATTAAATCTACTTTCCAAGGTTTTTACTGTCTCCCTATTGAATGTCTGTGCCAAAAGTTATGCCTGAAATAAGACAGGCTAGTTGTAAACCATCAAAGTGATTAAGTTGTAGAAATTTTGAGTAGATGATAAATTCTGCCTATTCAGACTATTATGTAAGCAAAGTAGATCATATAGTATATCATTAGATAGAAAATTAAGTCTCATTTCTAGTGAATGTTACTGTGTCTTGTTCTGATGAACAAATAAAAGTTATAATGAAAACACCATCAGCTATTCAGAAGGACAAAGCTACAGAATGCCTTTTAAACAGTAAATTTCAATCTGGTTACCTTTGTTAAGTCAGTCTATTTGTAGTATATAATGCACCGTTAGAAAGATATAGAAGTTTTATTTTCTAATGATTCTGGTTGCATCCCTATTAAATGATGGAAGTAGGACCCTATTGTCGTAATACCGCAACTAGTCCATAATTTTATATTGTACAAGACTTTCATAGTTGGGTCGTTTCAAGCCATATTGACTGACTTTGCTAAACCAATATGATCTTGCATCGTACTAATAGAAAGCCATGAGACTTTGCTTTTCAGCTGTTCTTGTCATGTCCCATTTATATGCGTGTGATAGGAGTTACTGTCGAAATACTATGAGTATGCTGAGGAATTTCGCCGGAACTGGATAACGTAATCTGTGAATTTAGAAATTATGACAAACCTTGAAACTTGTAATGTTACTGTAAACTATTTTTTGTTGGAAGATTAACCATGTGTAGGTTATGAATATGTAATTTTTGACTAAAGAGAAAACGCTAAGGGGAGTGAGTTATTCACAGTTTAAGAAGATTTACATCAAATATTGTAACGCCCCGATCCCGGCGATACGGGGACGTCACTGCAACGTATATACGTAGGTCAGAACTACCCTCCCGTATATACGCTAAGCATCAGTACAGACAAGAATCAGAGTACGGAAGCATATGGTGCATTATACATTCCAACACATATATCCAATTACAGAATTATCACCAGATGTGATTACAATATTACAATAATATTATATCACTGATGCGCAAATGCGGGAATACAAGAGATATACAATATATATGAACAGTATAAAGGAAGCTCACATACACGTATACAAGGAAAGTACAAGCATGAATAGAAAAAGGGCACTCACGAGTTTGCTAAGGGAAAACTCGAGAGGCATACAGGGGGTCTGGAAGGATGTGGCTCTGGAGGTCGGCTGGGGATCCACGCTACCGCTGCGCTACTCTGAGCAGCCACAGGGAGAAGCCACGCTCCAAGCTCCATGACCTGGACATGAGAATCCAGGGGAGTCAGTGAAACTCCCCAGGCGAGTATGATACAAAGCCAGGTGGCGAGCCAGGAGGAACACAAGTGTCAAACTCAGAAGACAGGAGGGTTAGAACACAAATGAAATACATATATGGGCGGTCATAATACAATCATCAGAAAAACGGAAATCCAAGGTAAAACTGATCATGAGCAAAAGTGATTGTATACGCTTAGGTCCGGTCCCATGAGACTAGTACATCGAAGGAATAATCCAAACAAGGAAACCCTCATCTATATACCTTTATCTCATGCCACAGAAATATCCAAGCGTATAGAATCAGAGATGCAAATCATATGATAGTCATAACGGGGATGCATAACAAGTACAACATAAATCCAAAGCAGGAACAAGTAATAGTTAAGACCGGAATCATCACTGGAATCAAGGAAATCATGATAAGTATCACAACTGGAAACATGACTGGAATATCAAGAATCATAACAATACCCATGACAGTATCAATTATTAATATTATTATTATTATTACTCGTCTGACCCATATATCTAGGTATGTGACCTGGTGTACGGCCAACCCACATACATCCATATATAAGCAAGCCAAGGGTGTTAACGGAAGCCGATGGAGAACTGATAGCCTTTCTTATAGTAGTTCCATACCCCTGGAACCGGTAGGTATAATCAGTAATATCATAACACTTTCGCCATTGTATATATATATATGTATATATATATACTTTAATTCCGTCACTATAAGCAAGGTATCATTCCGGCATCCATCACTTCCTCCCATACCCATACAAGTTGTCCATTTTATAGCTTATAAACATAATTATCAGAGTTCGGGAATGAGTCATATCATAACAGTAATACATAACAGTGGTCAGTACATAACGGTAATCAGGTACTACATTCCCTTTATCATGATAATTATGAGAATCGGTGTATCATGCTTGGTGTCAAGAGATAGCATGATAAGCGGTGATGTATATCAAGTAACATGCATACCAAGAGATTGATAACAGTCAGGTAAGCCAGGTCATGACAAGAGGGTCTGGTCAAATAATAGCATGTCAGGTGGTCAGGTGGTAATATACCAGATGTCAGGTGATATACATGTGTTACAAGTAAGTATGCAACTGATATGTCTGAGGCAATAACATGGCAATGATAACATAGCAGAAATCTGGAAGTCAACGACCACGAAGGGTCGGCCACGCATGGTATAGAAGCATCAAAAGATATATATAGACATGGAATCAAATACATGAAAATAGGAAATGAAATACTTATCGTTCCGACGAAACTGGAAACTCAAATAGATATAGAGAAGAGCGAGACTACTCGCATACAAGAAAGTAGCGAGTGAGAATACTCGCCTAAACCTCAAAGCGCCGAAAGATCCGAAATCCACGAAATCCGGGGCACGCCATAAACTATGATATATATATGTAGTGTGAAGAGGAGAGAGAAGGAGAGAAGTGAAGATGATGTTAGTCAAGATACAAGTCAAGAAGTATAATATACAACATATAAACCAAGTATAAGATCCAAGTTTGAGAAGGTAAATAACTGTAACAAACAGACAGAATTAGTCGACTAGGGTAGGATGAGTAGTCGACTAATAAAGGGGTTAGTCGACTAACAGTCTGGTATAGTCGACTAATACTGGGTTCCAGAGAGCTGATATTCAGATTCAGGAAAAGTTAGTCGACTAGGGTCATAGGGGTAGTCGACTAACAGACATGACAAGTCGACTTATAGTTAGGCTAAGTCGACTAATACTGTGATACAGAGAGTTAAGGTTTCTGGTCCAGGAAGGGTTAGTCGACTAGGGTCAAGGGTGTAGTCGACTAAGGGCCTCTAGTCGACTAGGAACTAAGGTAAGTCGACTATACTGTGTTTTCCAGAAAAGGTTAAGTTTCAGCTAAGGGTTTCTAGTCGACTAGGTTCTAGGTCAAGTCGACTAATCGACTGGAAACAGCATACAGAACAGGTTTTCTAGGGTTTTTGGTTTGATGGCTAAATAAACATGGATTTAAAGACATAATTGAACATGATATGTGAACTTAAGCATGCTAAGAAATAACCAAGTCTTGGTGATGAAAATTACCTACCAAAAGAGATGGTTGATGATGGAAGTTGATGATGAAGAAAAGGTGGAGTCTTTGATGGAGTTGATGACCTTGGTGGTTGTTTCCATGGTGATGAAGGAAGAAGAAGATGAAGCTAGGTTGGAGAGGTGGTGGTGGTTGCCTTGGTGGAGATGAAGGAGATGGAGGTGGTGAAAGCTAGGGTTTGGCTTTTGGTGAAGAGAAATGAAAAGAAAGGGATTGAAATGAAAAGGAAATGTATATATAGGATTTGGATTTTGTAAAGGGAGTTGCAATTAAATGAAAGGGGAGGGCTTAATTGCAAAGTGGGGGTGAGGTGAGTGTCCTTCTCTTGGCCACTTGGCCGGCCATGGGGGAGAGAGAGAATGAGTGGGATTTAAAAAAGGGATTAGGTGAAAGTGAGTGGGATTATGTGGAAAATTGGAATTATTGGAAAATTGGAAAAGGCTTTGGTTAGTGGAGGAAGGAAAGAAAATAAAGGAAAAGGAAAAATGGAAAAGAAATTATAATGAGAAGATATTTTCTTGGGAAAGAAGATGAAAATAATGGAAGTGGCGGATTCCCGGGACTCAGTTGCGGATGCGGAAACCTTTCGGGAAAAATACCGGAATCGTCCGAAATTCAAGTATCTCGGAACGACCCGAAATAATTATCAAAAATCAATAATAATATATAAAGACCAATAGTGAAATCCGTTTGAAGAAATACTTTATAGTTTTGAAACTAAAAATCCTGGAATCAATAATTTACCGACTCCGTTGGAATTTTCATAAATTCATAAAATCCTCAGAAAAAGAATGTAAGTAAGAAATATGATTCTAAGAAATAAAGTCTAAAGAACCATCATGAAATTCCAAGCCGTTTCTAAAATAAAAATCCGGGAATCGGTCAGCGGCACTGGCCGACACCGGTTTGGAAGATTTTCCTTTTAATCCAAGATAATTCCAGAAAATCATATAAAATCTAAAATATTGGAAAATAATCTTTGGAACTGAAATCGGTCAAATCTAAACACCGGAAAGGTCAAATCGGGTAATATACTAGGATCGGGTCCTTCGGTTCAGACTAGGCTGACTCCGTGTCCACGAATCCAAATCCAAAACAAAAACAATCATATAAGGAATTCATCATACAGAATAAATACAGGAAACAAATCGAAAAAATACGACTGAAAATCTGAATACGCAACTAAGTACGTATTCCGGAAACGGGGTATTACAATCCACCCACCTTACAAAAAATTGCGTCCTCGCAATTTCGTTAAGGGGTAAATTGAATACAAAGGGGACAAAGGTGGAATTTATACCGATTAAGATATGAAGCACTAGAGGTAGGGCTCTCAAGTTGGCTGAACAATAATCATCCTCTGTACCTCCGGCTGTATAAATCCTCGAATAAAGCTGAATAATACTGCTGATGTCGTGGCTGTGTAATAGAATTCCAGATGTACTGCATACTTAATAGTCCTCCGAGCATAAGCCAGAATACTGAAGATAAAGAAAACCCTGATAGTCCTGAGCATAATAAAGAAGACCGATAATTAAGAATCTGACTGCTGACCTCTGAAAGATAGCCAGATCAAGATCGATCTGGAGAATACCAAGCTTCATAGAATTGGCCGAAGAGATCACATAAGAGCTTCATTCTGAACCAGCCACTACCTCTCTAGTCTAGTCATATCTTAAGATAGTAAAGGCTTCATAAAACCAAACATAAAACCAAAACGGGGAAAGGATAGGAGTGATTAGGAATCAAGGAAAGATATTCAAGGAGGGATTAGAAATCAAAGGAAAGATAGCCAAGAAATAGATAACTCTGCACTTGCAGTAGGAATGTATAACCAAGACTCATGTATTCCAGTTGCAAATCTCTTTACCATTGATTTGCCTTCTGGACGTACTGAGGAGGTTAGAGCCTAAGCTCTGATACCAACCTGTAACGCCCCGATCCCGGCGATACGGGGACGTCACTGCAACGTATATACGTAGGTCAGAACTACCCTCCCGTATATACGCTAAGCATCAGTACAGACAAGAATCAGAGTACGGAAGCATATGGTGCATTATACATTCCAACACATATATCCAATTACAGAATTATCACCAGATGTGATTACAATATTACAATAATATTATATCACTGATGCGCAAATGCGGGAATACAAGAGATATACAATATATATGAACAGTATAAAAGGAAGCTCACATACACGTATACAAGGAAAGTACAAGCATGAATAGAAAAAGGGCACTCACGAGTTTGCTAAGGGAAAACTCGAGAGGCATACAGGGGGTCTGGAAGGATGTGGCTCTGGAGGTCGGCTGGGGATCCACGCTACCGCTGCGCTACTCTGAGCAGCCACAGGGAGAAGCCACGCTCCAAGCTCCATGACCTGGACATGAGAATCCAGGGGAGTCAGTGAAACTCCCCAGGCGAGTATGATACAAAGCCAGGTGGCGAGCCAGGAGGAACACAAGTGTCAAACTCAGAAGACAGGAGGGTTAGAACACAAATGAAATACATATATGGGCGGTCATAATACAATCATCAGAAAAACGGAAATCCAAGGTAAAACTGATCATGAGCAAAAGTGATTGTATACGCTTAGGTCCCGGTCCCATGAGACTAGTACATCGAAGGAATAATCCAAACAAGGAAACCCTCATCTATATACCTTTATCTCATGCCACAGAAATATCCAAGCGTATAGAATCAGAGATGCAAATCATATGATAGTCATAACGGGGATGCATAACAAGTACAACATAAATCCAAAGCAGGAACAAGTAATAGTTAAGACCGGAATCATCACTGGAATCAAGGAAATCATGATAAGTATCACAACTGGAAACATGACTGGAATATCAAGAATCATAACAATACCCATGACAGTATCAATTATTAATATTATTATTATTATTACTCGTCTGACCCATATATCTAGGTATGTGACCTGGTGTACGGCCAACCCACATACATCCATATATAAGCAAGCCAAGGGTGTTAACGGAAGCCGATGGAGAACTGATAGCCTTTCTTATAGTAGTTCCATACCCCTGGAACCGGTAGGTATAATCAGTAATATCATAACACTTTCGCCATTGTATATATATATATGTATATATATATACTTTAATTCCGTCACTATAAGCAAGGTATCATTCCGGCATCCATCACTTCCTCCCATACCCATACAAGTTGTCCATTTTATAGCTTATAAACATAATTATCAGAGTTCGGGAATGAGTCATATCATAACAGTAATACATAACAGTGGTCAGTACATAACGGTAATCAGGTACTACATTCCCTTTATCATGATAATTATGAGAATCGGTGTATCATGCTTGGTGTCAAGAGATAGCATGATAAGCGGTGATGTATATCAAGTAACATGCATACCAAGAGATTGATAACAGTCAGGTAAGCCAGGTCATGACAAGAGGGTCTGGTCAAATAATAGCATGTCAGGTGGTCAGGTGGTAATATACCAGATGTCAGGTGATATACATGTGTTACAAGTAAGTATGCAACTGATATGTCTGAGGCAATAACATGGCAATGATAACATAGCAGAAATCTGGAAGTCAACGACCACGAAGGGTCGGCCACGCATGGTATAGAAGCATCAAAAGATATATATAGACATGGAATCAAATACATGAAAATAGGAAATGAAATACTTATCGTTCCGACGAAACTGGAAACTCAAATAGATATAAGAGAAGAGCGAGACTACTCGCATACAAGAAAGTAGCGAGTGAGAATACTCGCCTAAACCTCAAAGCGCCGAAAGATCCGAAATCCACGAAATCCGGGCACGCCATAAACTATGATAATATATGTAGTGTGAAGAGGAGAGAGAAGGAGAGAAGTGAAGATGATGTTAGTCAAGATACAAGTCAAGAAGTATAATATACAACATATAAACCAAGTATAAGATCCAAGTTTGAGAAGATAAATAACTGTAACAAAAGACAGAATTAGTCGACTAGGGTAGGATGAGTAGTCGACTAATAAAGGGGTTAGTCGACTAACAGTCTGGTATAGTCGACTAATACTGGGTTCCAGAGAGCTGATATTCAGATTCAGGAAAAGTTAGTCGACTAGGGTCATAGGGGTAGTCGACTAACAGACATGACAAGTCGACTTATAGTTAGGCTAAGTCGACTAATACTGTGATACAGAGAGTTAAGGTTTCTGGTCCAGGAAGGGTTAGTCGACTAGGGTCAAGGGTGTAGTCGACTAAGGGCCTCTAGTCGACTAGGAACTAAGGTAAGTCGACTAATACTGTGTTTTCCAGAAAAGGTTAAGTTTCAGCTAAGGGTTTCTAGTCGACTAGGTTCTAGGTCAAGTCGACTAATCGACTGGAAACAGCATACAGAACAGGTTTTCTAGGGTTTTGGTTTGATGGCTAAATAAACATGGATTTAAAGACATAATTGAACATGATATGTGAACTTAAGCATGCTAAGAAATAACCAAGTCTTGGTGATGAAAATTACCTACCAAAAGAGATGGTTGATGATGGAAGTTGATGATGAAGAAAGGTGGAGTCTTTGATGGAGTTGATGACCTTGGTGGTTGTTTCCATGGTGATGAAGGAAGAAGAAGATGAAGCTAGGTTGGAGAGGTGGTGGTGGTTGCCTTGGTGGAGATGAAGGAGATGGAGGTGGTGAAAGCTAGGGTTTGGCTTTTGGTGAAGAGAAATGAAAAGAAAGGGATTGAAATGAAAGGAAATGTATATATAGGATTTGGATTTTGTAAAGGGAGTTGCAATTAATGAAAGGGGAGGGCTTAATTGCAAAGTGGGGGTGAGGTGAGTGTCCTTCTCTTGGCCACTTGGCCGGCCATGGGGGAGAGAGAGAATGAGTGGGATTTAAAAAGGGATTAGGTGAAAGTGAGTGGGATTATGTGGAAAATTGGAATTATTGGAAAATTGGAAAAGGCTTTGGTTAGTGGAGGAAGGAAAGAAAATAAAGGAAAGGAAAAATGGAAAAGAAATTATAATGAGAAGATATTTTCTTGGAAAGAAGATGAAAATAATGGAAGTGGCGGATTCCCGGGACTCAGTTGCGGATGCGGAAACCTTTCGGGAAAAATACCGGAATCGTCCGAAATTCAAGTATCTCGGAACGACCCGAAATAATTACCAAAAATCAATAATAATATATAAAGACCAATAGTGAAATCCGTTTGAAGAAATACTTTATAGTTTTGAAACTAAAAATCCTGGAATCAATAATTTACCGACTTCGTTGGAATTTTCATAAATTCATAAAATCCTCAGAAAAAGAATGTAAGTAAGAATATGATTCTAAGAAATAAAGTCTAAAGAACCATCATGAAATTCCAAGCCGTTTGTAAAATAAAAATCCGGGAATCGGTCAGCGGCACTGGCCGACACCGGTTTGGAAGATTTTCCTTTTAATCCAAGATAATTCCAGAAAATCATATAAAATCTAAAATATTGGAAAATAATCTTTGGAACTGAAATCGGTCAAATCTAAACACCGAAAAGGTCAAATCGGGTAATATACTAGGATCGGGTCCTTCGGTTCAGACTAGGGCTGACTCCGTGTCCACGAATCCAAATCCAAAACAAAAACAATCATATAAGGAATTCATCATACAGAATAAATACAGGAAACAAATCGAAAAAATACGACTGAAAATCTGAATACGCAACTAAGTACGTATTCCGGAAACGGGGTATTACAAATATAATTCATTACACAATTGGGATCAAGATACTCATAATAATTCGAAATGTGTGTTTTTAGTTTAATTAACAAGTTATACTAGTAATTATGATAACTAGATGATTAAGAATTTATAGTTAAGAGGAACAATCACGTGCTTAACAATGCTGCTTTGGTTTAGGCCTTAAAAAATCACGACTGCTCAACAAAATTTCTTTTATCGTTATGATGAGTGGATTTTGAATTTAAGAAGTTTCATATAGGTTTGAGAATTACTCTGGGTACCTTCAATAACTGTTATTTAGCTATGATTCTAATTTGCAGTCAAGAATTGGCCTCTTATTGCGAGTCTATCATGGGATCTACATGAAACTTTAAATTGGAAACCTGCGATTATCAGACACAACATATCAGTTACCCTTTTAATACTTTCAGATCTCATTGCAAATTCTCGTAGAGTATTATACACGGTAGGATAGGTATCTCTTTTTCATTTTAATATTTTGTGAAAACTCTTGAAAATAGTACTTCACCTCAAACATAAATAACTAATGTTATGTCTCAATATGAGATGTAAGATATTTATCTTCTGCATAGAAAAACAAAGAAAGGTTACTTATGAGTTAGTGATAGTTGTCACCAACAAACATCTTGCTATTTATAAATTTATGAAAACATAGAAAGATAAATATTTTTGTTGTGAATATCGCTATCTGTATCCTAGCGTTGGAAATCTCTGAGTTGTTTGCCCATACTATTTATACACACACACACATACTTGTGTCCTTCCAAAAGGATTGGGGCCCGAATCCTTCCCACTCAAATTCAACCCGCCGACATTCGAGTACAAGATCCGCTCTGTTAAAGTTGATCTATATTAGTTCAAGTCTCGATAAAACAAAGATCAAGTGTTTTAAATACTTTTTGCCCATCTAGCAAGCGACACAAAATGGACGCCGAAAGTAGTGAGTTGGTTAGATTCATGTCTTTAGACATACAAATTCTCGATCCAGCCATTTGATTATGATCTAAACATTTAAAAAACCCTTCAAACTAATTTTTGTTAGGTTTCAAATGTTTTACACCGTTAAACTAACCAACTCATTATTTAGGCGTCCGTTTTTCTCCAACTTGATGCATGAGTAAAAAGTATTCAAAACACTTAATTTTTGGTTTATAAATACTTGAAATAATATAGATCAATTTTAACGGAATGGATCTTGTATTCGAATGTCGGATGTTGGTATTTTAGTGGGAAGGATTCAGCCTCAAATTCTTCTAAAATGACACAAGTGTGTATATATGTGTGTGCGTGTGTGTCTACACACCACAATATATATATATATATATATATATATATATATATATTATATATATATATATATAATATATATATATATATATATATATATATTTATATATATATGACTACTTCGGACTCGTATGGGTGTGCATTTACAATGTATAAATAATGTTAGGGTCGAAAATGAGCCTTAATAATCAGAGTACTCGAATCAAAATTATCGAAAGCAAATTATCAATTAACTGAGTATTTAATCATATTATCTGAGTCAATGACAATCTAATATTAGTATACTATATAGATTATAATTGATGATACAAACGAAAATTTGTAAGATATGCGCCAAGGAACGGATTAGACTCTAAGTCGTAGATTACTATAGTGTTAACTTGTAACTTAGATATATACAAGTTGTTATACCTCATGGATAATGGGATGCTCAAATAAAGAAAATTAATATGTTTAAAGGGATAATTTAGTAGAATGATTAGTTAAGTGTATAAGTTGATCAAGTTCTTGGTTTTCAATAATTTATGTGTTACAAAGTGGGTATTAGACCATTAATGTTAATGAAGTACATAATAATACCGAACCATGTTGGGTATAGAAGTAAAGAGTGATGGCTTGATATTTTATATAAAGATAGATATATGTATATATACCTGTGTGGTGAATATGTAAGTATATGAATGATTGATACAGATGTAAATATATGCATGTTTGAATATATGTATGCACTATAAATTTACACGAATTTTATTATGTGTGACATATCGATCATATGATTGGTGATTTGAATAAGTATATCGCAATGTAACCGACACTGTGTGCTATCTTAATGGTTGATATATATGTGATGTTGTGTACACATGTCGTATGTATTTCTATGCATGCATGGAGGAAGGGGTCGTGCGGGAGCCGGTAGGACTCGAAGATGGTGGTCGATGAGTTGACAGAGTTATTGGCAGAGTTATCGGCAAAATTATTGGAGGAGTTATCAGCGAAGTTATTGGCGGAGTTATCGACGGAGGTTAATGGTGATGCTTTGTGTGGTATATATTCGGGGTCGTAAGGGGAGTGCTCGAATGATATACGTTTGTTTTTGTTTGGTATATATTCGGGATCGGAAGGGGAGTGCTCGAATGATATACGTTTGTTTTATTTGGTATGCTCGGAGTCGGAAGGGGACTGCTCAAATAATATACGTTTGTTTTTGTGTGGTATACATTCGGGGCGGGAGGGGAGTGCTCGAATGATATACATTTGGTTTTTTGTTCGATATACATTCGGGGTCGGAGGGGGAGTACTCGAATGATATACGTATATATTATTTGGTATACATTCGGGGTCTGAAGGGGAGTACTCGAATGATATACGTATGTATTATTTGGTATACATTCAGGGTCGGAAGGTGAGTGCTTGAATGGTATACAATCAGGAATAAAATTGGGTAATAACGGTGTATCATCAAGTGTAATGAACAATATAATTATATGAAAGTGTATCATTAAGAGTGTACTGAGATGTGATGATACATAGTAAGATATTATTATATTATCATAGTCTATATATCACTTTGTATGGTAATTGAGACACGTGTAGGTGTATGTCGTATGCACACATAAAGAATTTAATAACAAATTACAGATATCATTGCATTTTGAACTCGTATATCATATGATATATAACATTGAAATATAAGAAAATATGAGGATAATGACCATAAGGGGTCAGACTGTTTCAATTAAATAAATAAGAACATGAGAAAGTCTATTGTGATTATTTAACTGCGTCGTACTATCAATTCTCTATTTATTTGGTCATGTTCAAACTTATATTCATTTTCGGAGTGAAATCATATTTTGTATGGTAATGAATATTTCTTTCTTTGATTCCTTAGAAGACTCTTCTCACTGAGCTGTTGAGGTCACCCCCCCACAGATTGTTTCGTGTTTTTCAGATCATGACAATGCGAAGGCCCAACTTCAGATACGAACGTTGTGTTGAGAATATCACAAACTAATGAAAGTATAATAGATATGATTATGTGTTAACATTTGTAAAGTTCTTGTTGTACATGCTCATAGTTATATTCGATATGTATTTGTAACATGTATTATATTGATCAGATGCACTTATGTAAAGATGACTTAGCTTGTTATGATCATAATTAGTTGGAGTTAAAGCAGTTCTGAGTTATATTGTGGTACCGAGAGAGGTACTCTCGAGCTCCTTATATTCTGATTGTTGGAATATTATACATCTATAAGTAGATGATATCAAGCCCAAATACCAATATGATTGCGTGGATATTTGCTGAGTTGGTACGTGTAGGGATTGAGAATAAGTATATTGATATTGGTCGAAACTATTGTGATTTATATTATATATCAGGTCAGATCAGTATTTACAAAGGAGGTGCTGTCGAAATTTTCAATAATTTAGAGATGATTATGATAATCTGTTGGTCAATAAAGATGTTTATGTTAAATTGAGGTTATTAAAAACTGGGACTGTTATAACTAGCTTTTAGGAACTCTATGTCCACCGCCTCCAATTTGAAATCTGCATTGTAAACTCATTCTATCCAATCTCTTTATAATTTCATGATTTGTGTGCTAACTTATTTAACACAAAACATACTTCATAGAACATTAGTAACTTAATCGGCTTGCTAATCATCAAAACGTAAAGCATTATTGGCTCAAATACCCTTTGAGGCCAACACACGTTGAAGAAAAATCATGTGCCTACCACTAATTACTCCATTTTTTCTCAACTCTTCAAAGTGAGACTATTTTTTAGTCAAATGTAAACCTAACAAATGTGCTTACAAGTCTACAAAAAAATCAGATGAGCTAAGGGTCCCTCGCATAGGAGGCAATACAGAAGAAGTCATCATAGAAAATATTCATGCATCCACCACTAAGCTATATAACGTTATCTATTTTGTTACACGTAAATTGCACGTGCCAAAATCTAAGTATATAAAAACATAACAAAAACAATATTATGTAAATTATGTTCAAGAAGGGCCCCTTTGGTTAAGAGTGGAAGTGAGGAAGTAAGGAAGTGGGGAAGTGATAATAGTTCCCTTTAAAACTTGAGAATTGGTTAGTAAGTTTTCCGATGTTGGATGTTATTAGGAAGTGTAGTTTGGCAAATGTTATGTCTTTTCCGGTGTTTGGATGGTAATGTAAAAGTGGAAGTGAAAAAGTTGACCACAAAGTTGACCGCAAAATAATATTAAATAAAAATTAATTAAGAAAAATAAAACATGGATTGTAATTAGAGTGCAAGTGAAATTTACATGATCAAAAATTAACTGTTTTGCGTTACAACTTATTACAAATGAGATTTACATGACCATTAAATTAACTGTAGCACTCTGAAAGTGAAGAAATGGTTGTGTAAAAGAGAGAATAGAAAAGGAAAAGAAGTTTTTTTTTTTTTCCGGTATTTGAATAGATAAGAAAGTGATCAATTATACTTCTCCATTTCTTTACTTCCGCCCACTTCCGTCAAACCAAACACCGAAGAGCATAGATTATTTAGATTGAACTAGACAAATTAGTAATTCGAGTGTTTTCAGTACCAAAAACGGCTAAAACATTATAAGAAAAAATAAAAATAAAATAAATAGATAAAAGTGAATAAAAAGCCAAATCAAACGGGCCCCACCGGGAGAAGGAACGGGTCCATTCATGCATGCTCATCAATCATCACGCAAACTTATCCAATGAATTAGTATCATTAAATAATATTATTTGGCTTAAAAAAAAAACCCAAAAGAAATAAAAATGAATTATTAGGAGATGCCTTTCTGTGAGGGGCTCCGCCCAAACCCGGTGCAGTGGAACTGGGCCCACATCTCCTCCTCCTTCTCCTTCACCTCCACCGACGGCGCCGACTTCGCCGCCATCTCCGCTGCCTCCCCCTTGCCGCCCGCCACAGCGCCGCCGTCACGGCCGCCGCCGCCCTCCTTCTTGTTCTTGTTCTTTCCGTCGGTCTCCGCCGCCCCCAAGGCCTTCTTCACCCGCCGCTTCTGCCTCCGCTTCCTCCTCTCTTCCATCGCCTTCTTGAACAGCCCCGCCGGAAGCTTCACCACCGTCAGGAACACGAAGTCGATGACCACGCAGGGGCAGCAGCAGCAGATCGCCGCGCACTCCGCCGTCTTCGCCCCCACGATCTCCCCGCACCTCCCCGCCGGCTGCTCCTTCGCCGCCACGGGTTCCGTCAGGATCAGCGGTTGCCGCTTCTCCACCGCCATCGCGATCGCGATCTCGATCTCTATTTTTGGCACGCGATCGGTATCTAAGCGGAGAGGGGAGGGGAGGAGGGAGGGGGATCCATTGCGGATCCGGGTCTGGGGTCGGGGTGTCGGATCTTGGTTCTGGGGGAGGTTTTGTCGCAGGGCTCCGGATTTTGCGGCGGGGGGTGAACGAAGGGGCGGGGCCGGCGGTGGCGGTTTCGAGATGGATCCTCTGGAACCGCTTAAAAATTGGTGGGACTGTCGAGGGATTTTTGGAAAGGGAGAGCTGTTGTTCCTGCGGATCAGGATAAGAGAACCTGTGGGGCCTTGCTTACGTGGACACCTGAGACAGACGTCGGACGACTAGGATTCGTTGTACTTGATGCCTTATCTTTTTGGAAATGTTTATTCAAAAACTTTGAACCACGAGTACGTGTGAGAGATGTGACCTATTTGGTTGACGGTGGAAGTGAGGAGGTAAGGAAGTGAACAATTAGTAATAGTTCTCTTTGAAACTTGGGAATTAGTTTGTAAGTTTTTCGGTGTTTGGATATTGTTAGGAAGTGTGATTTGAAAAATGTTATGTCTTTTCCGGTGTTTGGATGATAATGTGAAAGTGAAAGTGGAAAAGTTGACCACAAAGTTGACCGCAAAATAATATTAAAATAAAATTGATTAAGAAAAATAAAAAATAGACTGTAATTAGAATGCAAGTGAGATTTACATGATCAAAAAATTAACTGATTGTACTACAACTTATTATAATGAAATTTACATGACCACAAAATTAACTGTAGCGCTTTGGAAGTAAGGAAATGGTTGTGTAAAAGAGAAAAGAGAGAAGAAAAAGGAGTTTTCTTATTTTTCTTTTTTGGTGTTTGGATAGACAGGGAAGTAAGCAATTATACTTCTTCATTTCCTTACTTCCGCCCACCTCCTTACATCCAAACACCCTGAGAAAACAAGGCCATGCTCTGATTTTGCTCAAAAGAGGAGTAATAGAAAAATAATTCTAGAGTAAATAAAATGTAGAGATATTTTGTTCAAATAGTAATTAGAAAAAAAAACTCAATTTAATTTTTTATGTACATAATTTTAATTCTAATGTTATTTTTTTCAATAAATTTCACTCTTGCTGGATTTGAAGAACCTACCTGCTTCCCAGACATGCAAGAAGTAAGCACAGACAACCCTTCCTTCGTTTGCAAGGCTCTAGAAGAAGCACTTTTTATATAACTATTAAATCATTGGCACTGCCTTAGCCTCATTCTCGTTATCTTTAAGCTTCACTCACTGAACGACTCTGGAATTATTCATATCTTGGTTTACAAGTAGGTCTCAGTTGTGGTGTGCATTGAAGAATAGAATTGTGAATTGGACTCCCAGAAAATCACCATAAATTGGAGAATGGGTACGCAAATAGGCTTCTTTTTCAAGGTAAATCAAAAAAATTGATCATAGAATTTATACATGTTTATTGCAAAACTTCAAGGGGGAAAATTTATACTTCCAAATGTGTATTCAATGATTAGATAATTACTTTTGACTACCTGACTAAAAATATAATGTGTCAGAATGTATGTGCGCGCGCATATATTTGTGTATGTAATATAATAAATCCATAGAGGTTAAATATACACACACAGAGAGACTTGTGTCCTTCTAAAAGAAATTGAGCCTGAATCCTTTCAACTCAAATACAATTCTCTGACATTCGAATACAAAGTAGGCTAAGCGTGATATATATTCAAAGAAAAGGAATAATATAACAAGTTTAGATATAGAATGGTAATCCGTCTGATTAGGGCGGACGAAAGAAAAGAAAATGTAAGGGCTTTGTAATGATCCCAGTTACTAATATTCTTGGCCACATAATAATATCCGATCTTTTTGTAAATTTCATCATCATCTCTAGAGATGATGTTGAAATTTACAAAAAGATCGGATATTATTATGTGGCAAATAATATTAGTAACTGGGACCGTTACGAGCTTACTGAAGTTATCCTCCCAGTTGAGCTCCAAACCCTCAAGGCTTGGTGTTAAGAATGAAGAAAGTGCAAATATGTTATGTGGATTATGTGAGGTACAAGCCATAACGCTAAAGATGCAATATAGAAGGAGACAGAGTAAATTACAAAGAAGGGCTTATTATGATGTCAAAAGGTTTTCCCCCCTTCTTTTTATTTAAATATTATTGAGTCAATTCTGATATTATGGTAAATATAAAAAAATATTTATTATTTCTTACAAAGAAATATAGTGTGCTTAGAATTTGTATAGAAACCAAAAAAAAACAAAAAACAAAGTCCTTGAACCTAGGAATAGGCTCAGTGACTATTCCCGCTATAGATTGACTCTGAATCGCGCATTCTATTCTTCTCAGACAACCAAGCGCATGTCGACAACCGTCGACGGGACTGATAACCATCGGGGAGCAAATTTAGGGGCCTGATCGGGACCGCGTCGAAGAGAGAAGAATGTCCGCTGGCACACAAGCTCGAACCGGTGACCATGAGGGGAGCGTGTGCCCTGACAATACTTTGTTAGTTAGATAATTTCCACGGGTTGATAAGTGAATTTATTGTCCGCATGAAAATATAATTTTCAATTAAAATAAAATATGTTTTGCACTTAATGTCATCTTGGGTCCATAGCTCAGTGGTAGAGCAATTGACTGCAGATCAATAGGTCACCGGTTCGAACCCGGTTGGGCCCTTATATTTGGTTAAGATTTTTTTCCTTCTTTTTAAACTTTTAAAAAGAATTTTTTGTAGCATTTTTTATTGAGCTTAATAAGGTTTAGACAATCAACTTTATAGCTTTATCACATAAATCCTCTGTATTTAATTAATTTATACGCGTTTTTAGAATATTTTTGATTGAGCTGCGACTGCGAGGTTCTGATAATTAGCTTAATTATAAATAGCCTCACTATAAATATGTTTAATTAACCCTAACAAAATTTAATTTCATTATATAAAGGCTTATTTTACTGAAAATAACTCAATGTATTTTTTTTTTTTTGGGTTTAGGACCATGTACTATTTTCCCTCATGTTTAATACCCTAAAAAAAAAATAATTATTTTACAGATTAAGACTTTATAGTTTTATTGGACAATTTTGCCTTCCAACTGAAATTCAATGACTTTTTTTATCCTCCTCTTCTTCCTCCAACTTCATTTTTTTTAAATCAAATCTTAATTTTATTTTAATAAATCCGCTTCTTCTCATCTCATCTCAACGCCATCTTTTCCTCCTCCGCCACCACCATTCTTATCATTGCTTTCTAACTCCTTTAAATTCTTCTTTTTCCTTTTTCCAGAAATCATAATCTAAAAGAGCGAACTTGTATTTTCTCTCTCACCTTTATTATGCACGTTTCCTTCCTCCTCCTCTATAACCCTTAACCACTTTTCATCTCCAATAGCACAAAGCCCTCCAACATCCTTTAACTTAAAACTCAATTGGAGCTAATTGAACTAATTTCCTTTCTCTCTCAACCGCCGTCATTGTCATCCTCTCTCTTCTACTAGCACCATCACGGTTGCCGCTTTCACATAGACTTTCATTATTTCGTCAACAATTAGGATTTCTACATGTAATTTGGAAGAAGAACAAGACGTTTTTTTTTTTATTAGGGATTTTAACTTTTTCAAGGTAGCATATTAAAAAAAGAAGAAAATTTTAGGGCATAAAATACGAGAAAAAACGGTACAAGATATTATACATGGAAGAAAACAGTATGAAGTATTGAACTTAAATTTGAGCTGGAGAGTTTTTTTTTTTTTTGAAAAAACTAGTAGGTTTACATCATATCTCTTTATTGACTTGGATGGATTTTAGGGTTTGGACAGCTAGTAAATCACTTTTTATCATATAAATGTAAGAGTTGAGTGGATGGGTCAATTGAGCCTTCTTATGTTGAGAGAAAGAGGCGAGTGGGATTAATTCGCTTAATTGACTTCCAAATATAGTGGGGCCCATGTGTCAGCGACTGATTTGGGACCACATTTTGAAGCCCATGCTGTTGCTAAATTTATTGATACAACATTAAGCTACAGCTTCTCTTCCACTAGAGGGGAGCATGATTACAATTTCAATGAATTTTTAAATGCACAATATGTCAAACTTGTAGCATCCCAAAGTTCTTATAATTATCACAATCAAGTATTAGTTGTAAAGTTATTCGGAAAAGAAAGTATCATATTAAAGATAAATAGGCTAATTGGGTTTGGAGGAATAAATTTGGGTAGAACAATTAAATATGTGAGTTAGCCACTGGAAACAAGATGTGTGATGGGTGCATATGTGAGTGTAATATGTGTATATATTGGTACGTGTATGACTATTTAACTATTATTCACTGTTGATAATTGTTAGCCCTGTTGTATTTTATTTGATAATGATTACTCATTAAGCTACTTATATACTAACAACTCCTTTTCTAACCCCCCTCGCCCTCACATCTCTCGCACCCTCCCTCATCCCTAACTCCCTCTCTCATCTCTCTTTAATCCCTCTTATCTCTCCTTCTCCCCCTCTCACCGCTGTTGCTCTACTCTTTTTCTTTCTCTCTCTATTTCTCGTTGCTCTCCCTCCCTCCCTCCCCCCTCCCCTCTCTCTCACTCCCTCCCTCCGTCTCTCTTATCCCTCTCGCTCTCTCGCTTATTACCTCTCTCTCTCTCTCTCTTTGTATTTACTGTGCTCTCTCTCCCCCGCTCTCGTTCTCTCTCTCACACACATGTCACCCCCATCCTTCATCAATCTCTCTCACGCTCTTGCTCGTCTCTGCTCTGCTCTGTTCTTGTAACACCCCGTTCCTGGAATACGTACTTAGTTGCGTATTCAGATTTCTCGATTGTATTTTTCGATTTGCTCTTGTATTTATTCTGTATTATGAATTCTTTATACGATTGTTTTGTCTTGGATTTGGATTCGTGGATTCGGAGTCAACCTTAGTTTGAACCGAAGGCCCGATCCCAGAGTATTGCTCGGTTTGGACATTCTGGTATTCCGATTCGACCGATTTCAGTTTTAAACATCGTTTTCCAATATTCTAGATTTTATATGATTTTCTGGAATTTTCCGGAATTAAGTTGAAAATCTTCAAAAACCGTGTCGGCCAGTTTCGTTGACCGATTCCCGGATTTTTAATTTACAAACGGTTGGGAATTTCTAAAAGTGCCTTTAGGCAATGTTTCTTAAAATCATATTTTCTATCTAAATACATTTTCTGGGATTTATCAGATTTTATCAAAACCCGGCCAATCCGGCGTATACCGAGATTGACGGTTGACCTATGATTTTTATCTTGAAAAGGAGATTGAATTTCTGAAAACCGATTTCACCAAAAATCATTTTATAATATTTATGATTTTGAGGATTTTTGGGAAGCTTTCCGGATTACTTTATTTTTGGGCTTTTCCGGTATTTTCCCAGATACCGAGAAGATTGTTCCATATATTCCACTCTGTCTTTTCCTCATTTTCTCTCTCCTTCCTCAAACGCGGATCGCACCTACCTGGGATTCTGCATTTATTGTGAAGATCCTCCCCATGTTGCATTTATTGCACTTCAGATCAAATCCATCATGTATCATGACTCTCTCTCTCCTCGGATAAACGCAGCCTTCTCTAAACGCAGCCTTAATCACTGCGTTTAGCCCATTTGGCCTAAACGCAGAAGTGTGCTGCGTTTCATTATGTGAAACGCAAGGATCCTCCCTTGTTCTTTTGCGTTTTGTGTGCAACATCATTACTTTACCCTCCTTTCTCTCTCCTCATTAAATGCTTCCCTTCCAAATTGTCATTTCCAAGACACCCCCATTCCCTTCTCCCCATCTACAACCGGCCATGTGGCCAAGAGACATCAAATCCTCCTCAATCTTGCAAATACCCCCTCTTCTTTAATTACTTGCACCCCTTCATAACCAAATCCTATAAATACCCCTCTCCTTCTTTCCTTCTTCATTTTTCTTCTTCTTCTTCTTCTTCCTTGCTTCCTGCAGCCTCCACAGAGAAGCCACCAAGAGAGAGAGCTCCTCCTCTTGCTTCCTTTGTCCACCATCTCCACCTCCATATACACCACTTTAACCACCACCAAGTACACCACCTTCAACCTCTCTCCATCACTTGTGAGACCGGCCACTCCTTGGGATTTTGGCCGCGTTCTTCTCCGTTGGCAAACTTGGGACCGGCCACTCCTTTTGGATTGGGGCCGTGTTTCTTCTCCGGCGGCAAAACTTAGGGTCGGTGCCCTCCTTTTGGATGGGACCGAGCTTCCCTTCGTTGGACGCAGCAAAGATCGTTGTTAGGCGAGTAATTCTCGCTATCCGCTTGCCTTCGTTTTTTTTTTATTGACTATGCGAGTGTTCTCGCTTGATTTTCCTATTTCGGCGAGTGCTTTTCCTCGCCAAGAACTTGTATTTTTATCAACAAACTATAACTCTTAAAAGCTGTTACTGCTCACTGTTCCCAGTATTAGTCGACTTGCCCAAATCATAAGTCGACTAAACCCTTGAAACGCAGCCTAGTTATTCTGGAACGCACCCTATTAGTCGACTAATCATTCTTCCTAGTCGACTAATCTTCCTGAGACGCGAATCTTGGAAACGCAGCTCTGGGAAACGCGGCTCTTGGAAACGCGGCCTTGTGAGACGCGACCATGTGAGACGCGACCTTGAGAGACGCACCCCTTTTCATGAAACGCGGCCTACTCTTTCATCCTTTATTGACTAACTCTTTCTTGGAATTGCGGGCTTGTGAAACGCGGATTCATGAGACGCGGACTTGTGGCAAGACGCGCCTTGTGGAACGCGACTTCGTGAGACGCAGTTTTGCGAAACGCAGCATGCTAGTCGACTACCCTTGCGTCTAGTCGACTAACCCTTTTCTAAAACGCGGTTCTCTGAAACGCGGTAAGTCGACTTGTTCTCCTTCATAGTCGACTTACTCTTTGTCCAGTCGACTACTATTTTCTCTAGTCGACTAAGTTTGGCTAGTTGCCATGTTTGATCGTCCTATTGACAATAGACCCTTCCCATTGACCTTGTATTTATCATGTGCCTCCAGTTGCTCAGCTTCTCTTAATTCTATTTAACTATTTGCCAGATACAATCTGTTACACCCTGTTCAATATGTTATCACCTGACACCTGTCATGCTACTACTTGATCCTGACTCATATTGTACTACCTGTTCCTGTCAAGTCCTGAATGGAACTAAGTGCCACACGGAACAAAGTGCCACGCCACACACGTGGTGGGGGCCACCTCTTGAATCTGTGGGGGCCACCTCTAGAATCCATCCCCTCAGAGCAAAGTGCCACATGGAACAAAGTGCCACACCATACCCGTGGGGGCCACCTCTTGAATCCGTGGGGGCCACCTCTTGAATCTGCAGGCCATCTCTTGTTTATACCTGACTCCTGTTATGTCCCCATTCCTGATCATGTCCTGCTTACTTGATATACTATTATAATTAGACAACTTGCACCTGGTTTGGGGGAAACTGATGGGCCCTGATTAATCATGTTCATGGTGGCACTATCGAGTCACGCGTGGCCACATACTTAGGGATCACCTGGCGGCCACCAGGGATTCCGTGGGGTGTGCTGGCACCCCTACTCCTGATATTCATGCCGGGTATGCACACGCCCTAGACCTATTTCTATGGGATCTGCGATACTCTATTCCTGTTCGGGCGACCATAAGTCCCGGTACCTAGCGGTACGTTCCGGCTCAGCACCGGATACTCCTGAACCGTTGTCCCGGCATGTACGGGACCCATCCAGAGCATGATTCATCGCACTTAATCAGTTTCCAGATAACTTGCTCTATAAGTTGTAAGTAGAAGTATGTGTAATGGGACGCATACTAAAACCTACAACTTAGACAGCCTAATCATAACAATAATTCTAATATGGTTCCGTCGTATTGTTTTGTAACTCGAGCTATACAAGTTCAGGTTATGGTGACATGAGGTAAAGGTATATGGATGAGGGTTTCCTTGTTTGGATTATTCCTTCGAG